>CM077510.1:6731857-7202030 GCA_039654745.1 Houttuynia cordata | reverse complement strand
ATGCTACGGGAGAAGTCACACGGTAGAATTTAGGTGTTGTGGCACCTAGTGTCTGTGGGGAGGTACGTGAGTTATGTCAAATATAAAAAAAAAAGCTGTAAATAAGCATGTGGTTTGTACTCGTGCATGTTACTGGGGAATTTTACTAGCTTGCAAACTTTTCTCCGTGTATATACCTGCGTGCTTCTTGGTAATATAAGTTTATTCTCACATGATCTGGGAAACCATGCTAAGGTGTAAGGAGTGTCTGCAGTGACCTTCTATTAGAACATTGTATTATTGGTTATTATGATTCAAGGGCTACTGTATTTTGGAACGGAATTTAAGAATGTTGAAATTGAATGGAGTGAGTAAAATACATCAAATAGTTCTATTACTATGGAATGGAGGGAATATTACCCGATCTTGTGGTTTTTAATTTGTTTTAAGTCTCCTGGGCAAGCTTGCATCTTGAGTTGGTTTGGTTTCTATACATTAAGATAGGCAATGCATTTTCTTGTTTCCAGTTAATTTGATAAACAAACGTAAATGTGATTTGATGCCCGAGTTGGGTACATCTTTGGTATTGTTTTATGGAGGTCTATTATTGTCAGTCTTGATTTCAGGTCACCTGTTTTGGCTACTTGTGTAGAAAACACAATATAATTCATCAATTGCATTTTCCTTTCTGCAACCTGACAGAGTTTGTTTTGAGGATTATGCTCTCCAGTATATGATGGTTTTTCACGACATATTGTTGTGTTAAACAGGTAAATCACTTTGTTTGGCACTCGCAAAGAAAGGAATTTTTCTTACAATTGTTGACTTTTCTGAAGCGAAAGGGAAAGAAACTGTGTTATTAATTGAAGAGGAAAACAAAAAATTCCATTCAAATTTGAAGTTTCCATTGGCAATGTTCTTCAGATGTGATGTTACCAACAGCGGTATATATGCTTCTTGTTTATCTTTTTCTCTCCTCTCTCTCTCTCTAGTGCACACACTCACACATGCATTCGGTTACAAGAGAGGAATGAAGGAAGCATCAAAATATTGGTCCCAAATAATTGTATGATGTTCTAGAAGAACTAGGAAATAACTTTGCAGTTTGGTGTTGGAGAGGCCATGACAAAGAGGAGGTGGTGGCATTAAAGTACTCTCTTGTGTTTGATATTATTACCGAAGAAGGGTACATGCTGGTTATTACAACATGAAACAAGGGTTTTGAAGCTGGATTTGTAGGGATTACATGTGGAGGGAAAACTTTAGAAAAAAGTACCCAAAAAAAAAAACCACATATTATGTGAAAATGGATGAGGAGGGACCTGATGATGCTGACTGATTACTACAAAAAAAATTATAGAAAGCCCATGGTCATACAGATTTCTACAGACTACTGAAAGGGGCACTAGTGATTTAATGCTTATGAAAACGTTCGATTTTCCTGGGAATTTCATCACTGATATTTTTTTTTGGGTAGATAGTGTATGTTCATGTATGATGACTTTTCTTATAGGAGCATATTAGTGACTTGACAGTGCATTATTTATTGTGTTTTTTGCTTTAAAAGATGTACTTGAAGGATAGGAATGAAAATGCCTAGCCTAGGCTGACTCCTTTAAGTGCAATCCATTTTGCACATATATCCATTTTGCACATATGATTGAAAATACGGGGGAGATGGTGTCGAAATTTTTATATAAATATATTCATATAAGAATGCTTATTTTACTTGTAAAAGATTAGTGTCACTCCTTTGAAGAGTTACGTTGTAAAAATATATAGTAAAAACTAGTTGTCGACCACCGATATTTTTTTACAAATATCTCGGATATTTTGTCTCTTAGGCTGACCGATATTTTACCGATATCCGATACGAAATTCCTTGCCTCTAATTAAGAAGCCGTACAAATTTTTTTTTTGTCATATGCATGCATGTCCTGATCTTGACATAACTTTTTTCCCGAATGCATGCATTGAAATTATTCTGCACGGAATTGAATCAATCCTGCATTGAAATTATTCTGCACAGAATTGAATTAGTCCCCTTTCAACTGAACCCGATCCTTAATCCACCCCAGTTCACATTTCCAAGTTCAATTTGGACCATAACTCACGAGGTAGCATTGAGCACAACCAGATTCTAATTTACGGTCGGGGTTAAAAATGAGCCTTGCACAGTAGACATGATCACGGTTCACAGGCAATATTTTTGACCGTGTGAAACACTTGAACATAAGGCATTATCAAACTATGAGTCTTCGCTCAACCAAGTTGGCATGAGCCCAGACGATCTAAGCCGTTATTTTTTTATCCAGTAGTGGGCTTTAATACGGGGCCGAGCAGGTAGATTTGAATCACTGCCCACCTTTGTGACATTGGTTCTCAATCGGATGGCTCATCTCAATCCGGCTCATCCCACTACAACAAATTATGGCTTTTGCGACGGCAATATTCGTGTCGCAAAATATAATTTGCGACGAAAATGGGCTCGTCGCAATTCTGTCGCCGACACAAAAAGTATTTGCGACGAGTAGAGTTTAGTCGCAAAAAAAATAATATTTGCGACGAAATCTGCCGTCGCTAAAATATGAAATTTTGTCGCTAAATTTCCCTGGAAACAGGAAATTTTTTTTAAAAAAATCAATTAAAAATAACATTTGCGACAAATTTTATTTTAAAAAGTGGAAAGCTCTTTTTGCGACGAACTTATGTCGTCGCAAAACAGGTAAGACGTTTTTTAAAAAGGGAGAACTCCCTTTTGCGACGGAATTATTTGTCGCAAAAGGGAGTTCTCCCTTTTTTAAAAAAATGGATGAAACAAACATGAAAATGCTAAGATAAATAGTGAAACATGTAATAATACCAGCTGCTTATTGCATACAATTATAAGATGGTTTCTAAGCCTTATCCCATTGGGCCTCAGCAAGAAAATATAAAACAATACAACGCAGAATGCATATAATGCCACTTGACCAAATCCCAGTTTCAGTTGAATATTGTGAGATATGGCTGAAACTTCTTTTCTGTTTGAAGAAGAGAATTAGCTGTAAGTAGTAAACCTTTCTCTGCCCTGCCATACCACTTTATGCAATCTATAGATAGAATATTGACTTATGAGTAAAAAGCCTTCTCCCACTTTTCCATTGTCAAAACAAGAACTTTATGTAAAAGTAGAAGCCACAAAGAGGGAATTAGAAATTTTATTTGATAGAGGATAATGGATATGGAAAATTCATCCACCAGCTTTCATAAATTTACAAATTCTTCCTCAGCTTGTCAAAAGAATGAAATTGGCTGATATCATGAAAATGATAGGTACTATAAATATAATTATGGGGGTAGTTAATCGTTAAAATGATGATTGACACAACTACAAGCTATCAATTCTTTTTTCAAGCTCGGCATCTTTTATAGGGGCCATAAGACTCATGGATTTTTGTCCCTATTTTTACTGTTGTATCAGGAATCAATATAGGTTTGCTAGTGATTGTGTCTTCTATGTTGTTAACTGAAATTGAACTGAAACATGTTACGTGTATATCAACGCGTATATGGAGAAAAGGACCTACCTTCCAATACCAGTCCCACAAATATTGAACTGTGATGCATTTATTCCACGGCTGTTCTTGGCAACTTCACCAAAGTCCCATCCTTCTCCATATCTAAAAGGGAAAAATAACATATATACAAAGTCAACTATAATTTTCAGCCCTCAGTTTCTGGTACATCTACCAGTTCCAGAGGTTAAGTTTTTCCTTACCAGAAGTGGGTCGATGGCCGACTTTGCTACCTACAACCTGTGTACAGTAAATTGGATTTATTTGAGGTTGCCAAGATGACCACAACAAGCCCAGCAGTAATTCACAAAAGGACACATATCATACATTATTGATTATAAGATATGAAAGTGTAGATGTCACATAATTGAACTGAAATGCATATGCAATGGCGCCTTGTATCTCATTGTTTTAACTACCAAATGTACTAAAACCACTGAAAACTCACGTGACATACTTTCCATCCTTATATATAAATCTTAGAACCATCTACGCCATTTAAATCTTTTGTCAAGCTCTGGAGAGCACACTTGGCCTTCACCTGAACGCAAGACAATTTATATAGAAGAGAAAACATTTACTCCCTATCCAAAAAACAAAAGCATTTACTATTTTGTTTCATGCCTTAATCTTCAAGCTTCCTCATATATAGGAAGAATAAGAAATTTTATAAGTTTGTTGGAAAGGTGTACCATGGTACTCTTCATGATATGTCCCATGAGATCAAACCGAAATCCATCAACCTAACAGATAAAAAAACAATTTTCATGAATTGAGAATGGCCCATAGAATAAACTGAATGCATGTCCACAATTATAAGCAACATATTGTTACATAGATTATTTGCACAGTGAACTATACCTTAATAAGCTATAAAAGTTTAAAGTTTATTCATGTTACGGAAATGACCATATAAGAAATAGCTTTAGAATAGCTGGGGTCAAAACTAAATCAAAGAGAAGGCAATCAAGGTGATTCTATCATGTGCAAAGGAGATAATCAACATTAGAAAGACAGTAAATAGACCCCCACAACAAATACAGGAAGGCCAAGGATGACTGGTTGCAAATACAGATAAAGCACGGCTAGGGAAAAAAAAGCTTGTTTGCAGACAATCAAAAAGAAGAACTTTGTGTGACAAATTCAAAAGAATGCATCACAAACTGGCAGCAACATGCACCCCCATGAACAGAGACCCTGAACAGGTGCTTCCCAAAATGATGTCTATAAATCTGAATATGCAAAAATTACCCTGATGTATATGGTTCTTGCACAGCAACATGTGGTATATTCAATTCATTCGAACGCTCTTCTGTTTCTGCAGTTTTCTCACTGGCAATCGACGAGAAATAAGAACATGAACTCAACCAACCAAATTAAACTACAAACACACAAGTTCAACACATGGAACAGCATAAGAAAAATCCAAATTACCACCTCATTCAATGTCAATAAACATGGCACTCTTGGTTATGTCGAGGAGGGAGTGCCGATCATTATAAGAATCGCAGAAGAGGAAGAAGTCCTCGAGGGAGACGCGGAAGGGCACGGGGAGCACGAGCGCTGAGTCGACGAGGAGGACCCCGGCCGAACCACAGCCTGCCAAAAAACCAAGAATAATGAAATGGTGAGCTTGGTGTTCGAGGGAGGTGGGGGAAGGGGATTTGGATAAGCTAGCTGCTGCTGGAGGAGCGTCCACCTCAACAACTTGGATCGGCCGCTGCGACTGCCGGGCCCTTCCTCATCTACGGAACAGCCGTCTCGCCACCGGTTGCCCAGCCCCCAATCGACCCAAACAGAATCGCCAGCCAGATGATTTGGTGAAACAATGGAGGACGGGATTCGGGGCAACAAGGGTTGCGGCAAAATTAAAACACGGAAATGTTAATATGCGTTCGGTGAGATGAATAATATAAGCCGTCAGATTAAACTCCGACAGCTCACGAGTGACCGGGTCGTGTTTCACCCCGGCCTGCCTGCTCTAATAACGGGCAAAACTTGATCGGAATCCGACGGTCCAGAGTGCGCACACTCACGCCAACGAGTGTGAGCTGGGCCCATATCAACGAGAATAACGTTTTTTTATTGGAGTCAAGCTAATTATGTGTTGCGGCTCATGTGTATGGGTACGGTCCGCTACTTATGTGATCGGCATAAGCGCTCTACTCGTGCTACGGGCCACATGCACCTACACGCTAGTGGCTTGTTACTTTCTTTTTCATTTGGTACATCTGTTGGTTTTAGAGGACTTTTCTATTATGATTGACAAATATTTCCTAACCGTATTTGGTACAAAGTTTATGCATTTCATAGACTTGCATGCATTTTCGTGCATGTTTAATGTTAGAAAGGGGTTAATCATATTTGATGGTGCATTTAATACATTCGTGGTAGATTAAAACTATAAGTTAAATGTTATAATTAATGTCATATAAATAGCATGTTACTTATGTAAAAGCATGTATCATACATATACTTTTACTGTCTATCATACAATTGTAAATGTTCTTGCATTCGTACATGGTCGAATATTAACTAAGCATAGAAGTTCAAAAATATGCAACACCACAACGTTCATTTATCGAGTATAGTATACCCACATGTGTATTGCATGTCATTGCCAATCTCTCTCATCTCACCCTTTCTTCCCTCTCTTACAATATTTGCACACTCGTACTAATAATATATCATGCATGGAAAATATTAATTTACTCCTATAAATGGAGGCCGTTCATAATTGACCACAACACTATCTACCTTCTTCCTACAATGTGAACCACTCAAATAAAATTATATTAATGCTTCAAACATACACCATAGCCATCACGCCTCATTCCTCTTCTGCAACTTTGTATCATTGATGCAATGTAATTAAGGTGTCAAGAGAACTCATAGTTGACAATAAATCTATTTAATGACATAAAAATATATAATAAATGATGCAAGTACATTTTCTAAATTTAGTAGTTAATACTTTAGGTACTTTATTGAGTTTAAATACAAAATTTATTGAATTTTTTTCAAAAATAATATTTTCACTAACTATTTTCTGTACTTAACTATTTTCTGTAATTATTTTAGTATCACTTCTTCTTATTTTATAAAAAATATAAGAGGATAATCTTTGGCCAAAAATGTCTATTTGTTGCAAATAATGAGAATGGGAAAATTTAAATATTTTTATTTATGATTATATAAAAAATAATATTTTTATTTATAAAAAGTAAAATATATTGATTTTGCGACAAATATAACAATTTGTCGCAAAAACTATTTATCATTTACGACAAATATATAGGTTGTCGCAAATAGCATTCACTTTTGCGACTATTGTCTTATTCGTCGCAAATATACATTGTTTTTTTGCAACCAAATTGGCTATTGGTTGCCAATAATACTTATTTTTGCGACTACATGTTGTATCGTCGCAAAATGCTAAACTATTTACGACAATTTTTAAATTCGTCGCAAATGAGTATCTATTACGACAAAAATAGTTTTGTTGCAAAAAAGTTTGTCGCAAAAGCCTTATTTTGTTGTAGTGTGCCAGTGCACACGAACCCGGGCTCGTATAAATTTTTCCGTTATCCAACGGCCTAAAACCGATTTTAAAGCGGCGTTTTAAGATTTTTAACGCCAATAAATGTTAAATGGCGGTGAGTACTTGAGCCAAACTGGGAATGGCCCAAATGCAGGGGGTCACAAAAGGCCATTTGATCACTAGAGCGGCCCATTTGAGCAACTTAAATCCCCACTTAGTCCTCGTTGTTATCCCATAATCGATTCTTTGAGCAGGCAGTTACCCAAATTCTGGACAACAACTCAGATAGTACTCTAAAAGTTGGGACGACCACGTAAAATGCTTAATGTTATTCATGTGACAAACGTATATTAATTTATATTGTAACTTGCAATGTTGGTGTAATTGTTCATAGTTTCTTCGAGGCTGTCCTAAAGAAAAATAGTTGTAATGCATTTCCATTATTGTGGGAACAAGATGGCACTTGTCAAAACCTAACTGATGGACATACAAAGGTGAAGGACTATCTACCATGCCTTGCACACATTTATCGATTTTAAGCGTGAATTTCACCCACTACATGGAAGGGATGGCAGTCACATGAATTCATACATAATCATAAAATGCCTAAAACAAGGTTGTTAGTGTTAAGGAAGTCCTGAATCTCTTAAGATTTCTCTCCTGTATAGTGCTTGGAAATTATCCTAGACAAATAATCTTCTTCCAAGTAATTGAAGCTTTGGTTTAGTTTCCCTAATATAAAGCCTTTCTCCACTGGTTTACACCCACGTGACACTACACTTTGTCAACAATCTGATGCCGCCTTGCATAAAGGCGTTTGTATTAGATTTAGAAAAACTAATCTTAATGGCTTCACTACATGCCTCTAATTAGGATCATGGGCAAGCGTCAATCATCGGCAATCATGTATTTCCAGTGCTATAGAAGGATGGCATCATCCTTTTCTTATATAATTGAGATGGCATCACCCTTGTAAACATTCCATTTGATTATTTGCAAATTCTATAAAGATTGGAGACTAGTCTTCCAGTCAACATCCATCTGAAATGAGCTCTTTTTTTTATGATCGAATGCTATAATCAAAGAACCAATATGCTTATCTTAGGGGATTCTGCTTTCTCCTCAGCAACAAATATTAAACTGGGAAAGGCTTACGATTATAAGTTGATGGGCCAAACTGGGTATAGCCCAAATGTAGGGAGCTCCATAGGGGCCGCTTAATGGGTTCCCAACCACCCTTTTTTTCTAGAGTGGCTTGATGATAGCAGCAGCCAGAAAATTAAGTGATTTCCATCGTGCAATAGTGGTCAGACACACTATTCTAAATGTTAATTGATCTAGATTCAGATATATGATCTCTGAGTTATGGGAGGAAGAGAGTAAATGTCAAGACAAAGATTAAAGACCGATGAGAAGTACAACGTGCTAAATTTTTACGATTTTTGCCATAATGTTCTTCATCCTTATTCCCTCTGCAAATTCAGTATCCTTTCAGATTTCCCATTTCGATCCAAACACAAGCGACATAGCATATGAAGCAAATGCCACTACCTATAATGGTGCCATCTCACTCAACCTGGTTAATTATGTGTCAAGAGTGGCTCGAGCTGTCCACACCAATCCCATACGTATGTGGGATCCATTTACCAAAAAGGTTTCTGATTTCTCTACAAATTTCACCTTCACCATAGACACACTGGGCAGTTCTCAATACGGCCATGGTAATTGTTTAGTATAAGATCTGATTATCTGTGCAGACATTTCCATTCGTAGCGAAGTTTAGTGTTAAAAATTTTGCTTTTCATGAAAGTTTAGGCAGCTTAGCTCCAACTTTGAATCATTGGATATACCTAGCTGGATAATCTACTGCTCAATACTATCCAAAAGTTTCATAAATACTTTATACATTGAAGCTGAACATCAGATTTACGCTTATTACAGATGACCTTTTATATCACTTATAGGATTTGCAGATTAATTTATAATTATCAATCTTCCAATCAATTCTAGAAGTTATCTGTAGTTTTGAACCATTGAATCAACGGACGCAATCAGTAAAAGTTTTACTTCTCTTGAGAATATAATATTTGTCTAAGCTAAATTATACTAGAATGAATTCCAGACTCAAATTAATGATCAGGGCCAAGACAAATGCTCTCAGCAAACAGTTGTGGAAATTATAAGTGTGATAGCGATATATAAGAAACCACACTACATGGATATGGAGAAGCTTGAATCGCCTTTTCTTTTTATGGTGACCACAGAGCAAAAGTAGGGGGAAAAACTGTATGTATTTTGTAAAATAATGCTAAAATAAATTGTGACTCTTGCACACAAAGTACCATTGACTCACATCAAAATATGACCACTATCTACAGAAATTTGTGATTTTTAATATGTGATGGACATTTATGGATGATATGGATTATATAGCTCCATTGTGATGCCATTTAACTTTTCAAATTATAACACCTTGCAGAAGAACCGGCTTGCCAGGTTCCAATCAGATGACAAAGAAGGTGAGTATGGTTTCCTTGGTAGAGAATATTAAAATTTCAACTGCTCCAAAATCGTGATTTGCAGTGATGCCAATTTTAACACCTCTTCTTTGCTTGTATTTCCAGATAAACGATCTACATGTTTAGAAGGAAAGAAGAGACATACAGTTGATAAGGAAAGCGAAGGATCAAACAAGTAACTTTACTTTCTTCAAATGTCCGAGATGCAAGGAAGCTTAGAAAATCCGGCAAAGTGTTTTTTTTTTATAAATGAACATTTTGATGGTTATCTAAACTTAAGATTTTTACTATCTTGTGGTAAGTGATACATGAATTGAACAGTAATGGTTCATGTATTTAACAGGGAAAATCCTGATCCTGAAGCACTTCGCATGCAGTGGGAGATCCAAAAAGGTCTTCATGTTCATCTTGAGGTGAGATTTCTCCTTTCTTGCATCACCAAGGTTCCTCGGATCTTCCCACTCACTTTTAGGCTAAAATTCAAGGGACGACAAGCTGTATTAGGTGCATAATATGCTGATCCTCATCAATTCGTCATGGATATCTTAGTTCCGTTATCCTCTTTCTAAAACAAACTTCGTGGAAGTTAAATTATGCAACTTTGGGTGACAGATTATCTAGTGATTGAACACCTCGATCTATCAGCTGATGAAAAAAGAATTACATGGCTAAACTTAGAACTGCATGGGAATTTATGAATTTTTGCAGTGGCCTAGTATCTTCGAGTTAATGCTAGTCATTAAAATGTATGCCTATGAGGATTCCAATGCGTCAAGCATACTTATGTCAGAACTTGTGAATTGAATCCCGTGTTTAACATCTTTAACCCGTTTTTGCAGCTTCGAAGATCTTTGCAGCTGCAAGCTGAGGAAAATGCCCGCCAATTGCAGAGGTCGATAGAGGAACAAGAAAAGCTACGAGAGGCATTTGAGCGTGTGACAAACCAACCTTGGCGTTCAGCAAGTTTGGTTGCTTGTTCAAAACATTTGTTAGAAACTGCTACTTCAGCTGAAGAGGAAACCAGAATTGATGACGATCAGCCCTGTAAAAAAACTGAAAAGCTTTCTGACCATGTTGAGGACACTGTCTCGACTCCCACTTCATCACATAAAAGACCGAGGGATGAGACTGGTGATTCCAACTAGCCTGCCTTGGATGCCAGGGACACGGAAAGAAGCAGAGCTTGTGGCAAATGTCTAGTGGAACAATGCAAAAGTTGTTAGTCCTGGCAAAGGATCTTAGCATCAGTCTTTATCTTCACTTAAAGCTTGTTTATAGAAAACGTTTTGTAAGATTGCAACCTTGTGTTTTCTATCCCCCTTTTAAATTCAAAATTTGAGTGCTTAGGATTGGTAAGTTGAAAATCTCCTTGAACGTACAAACAGTCATTACTGATCCAGCCTTTAGTGGACTGGTGTAATCTCTACTTGTGGGTGAGATCCCAGTGTCAAATCCAATTGGCACATATAGTGTGAGGGTAAATGGTGAGATTAAATACTTTGGAAATTACAAGCATAAGAAGAAGAAAAGCAATTACATCGGTAAATGGTGAGATTAAATGGTGGAATCCCTACCTCACAAGCATAAGAAGAAGAAAGCAATTACATTGGAAATGGTGAGATTAAATGGTGGTTAGTGAACTAGGAATGACTGGTTAAACCACAAAAACAAAGAAAATGAAATCATTGTCGCCTTCACGGCAACATTGGATACCAGGAACAAGGCTCGAATATTTTAGCTCAAACCCATCTGATTTAGGGAACTCAGAAAGTTTACTTGAATTTGAACACAAGCTCGAATCTGCTATTTGAGAAACTCGATTTAGGCTTGCCATAAGCTCAAATCCAGGCCTCTTTTGTTTTGTTTTACAGTAATCTAACATTATTACTCCCTCCGGGCACTTCTGTATCTATTAAAAGTTCCAGGAGGGAGTAATACATATTATATATAAGTAAACTTGTGCATTATATTCTAGTCATCCTCAAGCCTTAATCAAGCCGAGTTTGAGCTAGAGTTGAGCTGAGATGTGTTTGAACTTGACTCGAGTTAACTCGAGCCGAGCTTGGTTCAAGTGAACAGTCTCTGCTCAACCAGCCAGATCGATCCGTACTATTGGTGTTGCTGTAGGCTCCTGCGAATGATGTTACAAGGATTTTAGCAGCATTAAAACTGAATTTGTGTCAAAGAACCAGGTATATTAAACCAAGAGTATGTTTATTCAAGCATGTCTATTGAGTAATTAAGGGTGATCACAAGCAGAGCTACTTGCCAGCTGGGCCACTCAACTTAACTCGTGGCTGGAAAAGAGTAGTAGCTGTTTTGTGTAAAGTTGATTAATCGAACCACACTGGTGAGATTGGAACTCTTATGTGCACAACAGAGAATTTATGTATAAGTTGCTGGCTTTGATTGTATCTCTTTCTCTTTTATTAAACATACTTTTTACGCTGTTTAGACCGATAAAGTTTGTAATTGATAGCCTTTGTATGACATTTAACATTTTTCCAAACCCAAGGATCAGTGCTTATTAGCAACTACTCACCATACTTCACCTAATGATTTTTATTCCAATTCTTTCTTCCCAATAGATGTATATATAACGGATAATGATTCCAAGCTGTGTGAGTTTGTTATACTTATTTACATCGTAATCTGTCATGGACTGCCAAGAAGTTGATTTTGTATTTTTAATTTTTTATGTACAGTTTTGCTGATCTAGATAAAAAAAAGTGGAAATGATCTAATATTCACGATTTCAAATGATCACAAATCACACATCTTGTTAGGACACTGTAGAGGCAAACAAGAAGGGTTGGCATGTTGGAAGATGGAGGAGATACTACAACTGTAATTGTTGTTTAACATCTATGACTCACTTTAACATTTGGATGTGAGTGTGATTTCCAACTCAAATGACAAAATCAACTGTTAGATTTCATACAAACAAAATCAATGGATGGAAGAAAGACAGTAATAACATTCCAAAGAGCTTCAACCACAAACAGTCAATATGACTTTAAACTTTTGTTCCATCCTCTTACATCAACAAATTCTCCCATTATTTTTCTCAAATTCATCCAAACAATGGAAGAAATGAAAATCTTAATATCAAACAAATGCCAAACACCAATCAGTTAGTACATAGTACATACAGCAAGCACATTCGGACACCTAAAAAGTTAGCACTTGAAAACAACCTTGTCAATTAATTGGAAAGAGACCCATGAAGCTTCTTTGTTGATTGGAACAAGTCTTGGCTGTGAGCAACTTAATCATTTTCAGTACCTTCTACTACATGATGTGAGGAAGAAGATGGGATTTTCTCTAGGACTTGAAGGGTGTCCTTCATGTTGGGCCTTCTTTGAGGATTAACAGAAGCACATTGAAACCCTAATCTAAAACAGGTCACCAAGGCCTCCTCCTTCCCTCCCACCTCTGATCTGAGCCCTACATCCACCATCCTCAGCACCTCAATCCTATCCTCTGCTATGAACCCTGTGTTCCACTAGCTCACCTCCCTCTCACTGAACACTCTCCCAGACAAGAGCTCCAATAGCACAATCCCAAATGAGTACACATCCCACTTTGTATTGGGCTTCAAATTCTTTAGTGACTCTGGTGCCTGGTAGGCTGACCCTCCCCCACCAATTGAACCACTTGGGCTGGCCCCCATGGCCACCGTGCCACCACCATCGCTGTCACCCGAGATGGTCGACCTCTTGCTGCCGAAATGCCGGCTGTTTGGCCTGTCGCCGGCAACGAGCGCCCTTTCGAGCCCAAAATCGCCGACCATTGGGTCCATGTCTTCCCCTAGTAGGATGTTGCTTGGTTTGAGGTTGCCATGCACATGTTTCTTGTCATGTAAATAGGCTAGCCCCCTTGCCACACCTTTAGCCACTCTCAGCCTCAACTCCCATGACAAATTCAATGGTGATGTTCCCTTCTTCTCTGAGCACAAATCAACAACAAAAACATTCATCAATTTCTTAAATTAGCCAATCTTTCAATGTCGATTATACAAGTATGATATCAATAAACACAAAATTTTTGTGCCTATAGGGATCATGGAATTCCATATCGGCGCCGATATGTCGATATCGGGCCCCACCCGATAAAACGAGACGAACAAATATCGTTTTTTGTTTTTTTTTTCAAATATCGCGGATATATCGGCGATACGGTGTCGGACCGATATATCGCTATTTTATAATAAAATAATATTTTCGGGAAAAAAAATCGAAAAAAAATTTTTTAAAAAAAAAATAAAGGGAAAAAAAGTAACTTTCCCACTTGTTTCTCATCCTAATATGCATATTTTAAAATCTATGCTTTGTCTAAATTAGTATAACTCAATTTAAAAGCTAGATTATGAAAATATATGGTAAAAACTAGTTTTTGACCACTGATATTTTTTTACAAATATCTCCGATATTTTGTCTCTTAAGCCGATCGATACGATACCGATATCCAATACGGAATTCTATGATAGGGATCTTAATGGACTTGAATGAAGTACTTACTATAGGGCAGGTTGGCCAAGCTGCCATTAGGGCATAATCATAAATTAAGAGCTTCTCATCGTCGCCCCAATAGAATCCGCGGATCCGGATAAGATTCAGGTGGCAGAGCTTGGCATACAACCGGACTTGGGTCTCGAGGTCTCGCAGGCTGTCCACGTGGCTCTTCCCGATGCGCCGGATGGAGAATGGGGTGCCATCCTCCAGCACCGCCTTGTAGATGATGCTACCACCGGAAGCGCCTAGAATGTAGGCCGAGGCCTTGAGCAGCTTCTCTTTCTCTAGCCCCGACTCACCGTCCACGGCCACCACTAGGCCCTTGGAAGATCGGCTGCTGTCAAATTGGGTAAAAGGGTCTCCTCCAGGCTATTGCCTGACAAGTCGAGAACCTCCGCTCGTCGGAACCCGGCCACTGGAAGTTGGCCGGAGAAATTGTTTCCGGACAGCGCCACCACTGTTAGGTTCGGGAGAGATCCTAGGCTTTCAGGAATCATCCCGGAGAGCGAGTGCCAGGAGAGGTTGAGACACTGGAGGTCCCGGAGGTTACCGACGATGTAACACCTGGTACCTGGTGGAGGGCCAGGTGTAATGGGAATGAAAACAGGTGTATTGAGGATGAAAACAGGTGTAAAAACCTGTTGGCTAAGGAAGTATTTCAGCTAGAACTGCTCGACTGAAACAAACAGCACATCCCATTTTGCTGCCGAAGCTAATTGAAGCAGAGTTAACCTCTGGCCAACCTCGATGACTTCCGGCGACCCAGCAACCTCCGGCGACCTCAACGGCAACTCCGGCGACCGGGTTAAGAGAAAAGCAAAGGGGGAGCCGGGGGAGAGGAGAGGAGCAGTAGGGGGGAGGGCGTCCTCGAGCGACGACGGCAACCCTCCGGCGAGCTCGACTACATCCAGCAAACCCTGGTGATCACGACAACTCTGACAACTTCAAAGACCTCCGGCGGGCGGCGATTCGACATGCAAGGTCGGATTTCGTAACATGCTTTCATCTGAGATATGTTTGTTGGGTTGCTATTCCGACGGAGGAGGTAATGGTGGCATCGGTGGGGGAAACTGCAGCACCAGCAGCGCGAACCGATGGAGAGCGCTGCAACAGTGAGAAGTCGAGCTCCCTGCGGCACGGCCGACTGGTAGTGCCGCGGTGGAACTGTGGCGAAGGGGAAAATATGGAGGTGTTAACTAAGCAGGCGGGACATCTGCTATCCTTCCACCGCCTTGGAAAGGCTGGGAACGCCGAGCACCAGTCCCGGCGACGGAGATGGCGAAGGCGACAACCCAAAAAGGTGTCGCCTTTGCCATCGTATGGAGGGTGAAAGACACGAAGCGGGTGACGGGAGGAGGGCCAAAGCTATCGGAAGGCCCCTTCGGCCCGAAATGGCTGACGCGGCAGTGGCGGCGGCCGAAAGGCATTAGCTTTGCCACTGCCGTCTTTTCTTTCTCCGACGAGCTCAACCCCAGACAGAGGAAAGGAGGGGGGAGTTGGATCGCCGAGAGCAGGTCGCTGAATCGACTGGCCCCACCAGCAGCGGTGGCGGCGGCGGCAAGCAAAGCTTGCGGCCGCCATGACCGATCGTCTACTTGAGGAAGACGACCGGTCCTGTTCGGGCATATGCCGGACCGGACCGTTCCATTACCAAGTCAAACCAGTTCGGTTTAGAGTCTGACCCGAACCCGGTTCATGTCTAGACCAAACCCGGTCTGGTTCACCTTCAAACTCAGTCTGGTCCACCTTCAAACCGAACCCGGTCCACCTTCAGACCAAACCCGGTTCAATAATAAACCCGGTTCATAAGCCGGTTTAGATTTTGAACTGCCGGTGGACCTCAACCGACAGTTAAAACTGTCCACAACTGACGGTGAAGCTTGACTGTCTGTGTAATTAAATGCAGTATGGTACATACATAGCCAGTAAGGTACATAGGCTCATTTTATTGGTTTTGGGCTATATGATAAATAATTTCAATCCCTAATTGACGTATTAGCTTCATGTATTTGATGTTATTGTATTAAGGACAATTGTCCCTTAATTTATGCTGACTGAAAGCTGAGGACTTAAATGGTAAAGAAAAACCCGACTAATAAACCTAGATGGTTTAGAGACATAATCATTTTATGAAAGATAATAAAATGATGACTTGAGGGCTAAGCTTGAGGGTTGGGAAGACCCTATTCAAGATAAAGACTAAAATGCCCTTAGGATTGGGAGTCAGTGTGTGAGTGTGAGTGACTTCCAATCAAGCGACCGAATGACTATTAAGTCAAAGGTCAGGCTATCTGTTGAGCTATGGAGCCAACAGTTGTGAATGGTATGTTATAACTCTAAGAATGGTTCATGCTAGTAATACTGTGATACCTGTTAAGGATCACAAGGTATAGATTGGGGTAGTGTTGCATCTTCTGACAGGTGGAAGCTCTGTCGTCTATATATCTCTATGGATTTTAGAGAGCATTCACATCTTCCGACAGGTGGAAGCTCTGTGCCATGGTACCTAATAAGGACCAACTTCTATTGGCTAGGTTTAAGCTGTTATATCTTTCTATGGATTTTAGAGAGAGCATTTACATGTTATTTGGGCCCATGTTTGCATCTCTTTATGGATTTAAGAGAGAGCATTACATATTCTATTGGTCAGGTTCTCTATGGATTTTAGAGAGAGCATTTGCATCTTCCGACCGGTGGAAGCTCTGCACACATCATGAGCCTTGGTTGCCAGGTGGTTTACTGTGCACAACATTGGAAACGTTAGCATCCTAGAAGGCTGGTTTCCCGACCCACATTGAGTCTAGGAGATGATGTGGAGCCAGACCCTTCCGACGGTCATACCTTTTAAGGTAAGGAATGGGCGAGGCATTCACCCTTGAGGGATTGAGGGTGTGCCGTGATGACCAGTATTAACCGGAATGATAGTCACGGTGTTTTTGTGCTGTCTGTCATGTAGGTATGACATTCAGTGAGTCTGTCTATATGGGACAAAGACTTAATTATTGAAGTTGAACTTGGGAAGCAATAAAAGACTTGCTTGAAAGATTAATAAAAGATTCAAGTGGAATCCTGTAATAGGTTGCATAATATGTTAATGCAAATCCTAGTGTATTGTAATATTGATGACTGTGTTACAGTATCCCACTGAGTATTTTTATATTCAGCATCCTTATGTGATGTAGGTGCTGCGGTAGAGGATTGACTTCACGTGCACTTGGGAGCTAGGTAGTGAGGACGTTCAGATTGCTGAGCATATCTCCTGCTTCGGGTTTGTTCTAGACTTTGTATTAAGGCGTGAGCGCCAACTATTTCTAGTTTATTTTGAGATGGATGACAGAATTGCACTTAGAGGACTTGCATTGGTTTAATTGACTTTGCATCTTGTTATACTATATATATATAGTTTTGTATCTATATTTGTGAACCCCAGTTATCACGGCCTAGATGCTTAGTCGAAAATTTTGAACTAATGATTTATCGCATAGAGGAATAATCCTCTGATTTTTCGCTATAACTCTGATTTAAAAATGGTTTTAAAAACCCGGGCCGTGACAGTCGAGATTCTCCGGTAGCTGGCCAGTTACATGGTTCCCGGCGAGATTGAGAATTCAGAGCTCAGAACCGTTGTGAAAGAGCTCGGCAGGAATGGACCCCTCGAGGGAGTTGCCGGAGAGGTCGAGGTGGCGAAGGTGGTCTGGTATCCCCTTCAGATAATCAAATTGTCTCTGTGGGACCCCCCACATGAACATGTGGGTATCAGTGTTAACTCACTTGCTTCAGACATGTATATGAGATGGAATGCTAGCATTCATAGTGGGCAAATAGGCAGGGCTAGTATAAGGTACAATTCTAGCCTAAAAATGTTGGATGTTGCTGTTTCATATGAAGAAGTTCCAGGGAGTAATTATATTCTGTCTTATGAAGTTGAGCTTGGGAAGATTCTTCCATCATGGGTTAAAATAGGGTTTTTGATCGTTTAAATATAAAACCCTTGCAAGCGCACAAGGCAATTGTACTACGGTGAGTATGGAAAGGGTTGTCGAACCTCAGGGACGGATTAATATTCTACCAAATTCAAGAGAAAAGTAGCAGTTTTTAATTAATCTAGAGAAAAACAATGAACTTTAACTAAACTAAGCTGAGATTAATCAATAGGAGAAGTACCAAGGCTTCGAATCCACCACAATAGACTAGTGTATCGTCTCTCTCTCTTTTTTGAATTCAGATTTCCAGTTGGCTAGTGTATTCCTCTCGGACATACACTTGTCAATTCAACATATAGTGCTCTCCTCTCGGACGTAACACATAAATCAATTAAGCATATGGAATTGTGATCTATCTCTCTCGAGCATAAATCAATGAAACTTTATTGATATATAACAAATCAGAACACTCATATTCCTCTCAGACATGCAAGTAATCTTTCAGATTGAAATTCATAAAATCCACTCTTGTCTCTCTCAAGCACAAAGAATAGACTCAATGAATTAACTTTAATTGCATAACAAAGGTTCATACACCAACTAGAGTAAACACATAATATGAGAGAAAAGAAACAATACTACCAATCAATTGGGCTTCATCTACGCCTTGGAAGAGAGTCTAGCCAAGCATGGGAAGAGAATCCATCATCATGTTGTTCTTCATCTTCTTCTTCTTCCTTTGCTCTAGCCTCCAAGGTCTCAAAACTCTATTCTTGCATACCCAATACGTTCTCCCTTAAGGCATATATATATGGGTGAAGGAAAGCCCTCAAATCCCCTTCCAAATCCGAGTCAAAATAGGGTTAAATTGCGTTTTCCGTATGCACCGATCGATCGCCCATATAACCCGATCGATCGCCTTGCGAACGCAGCCGAACGAAGCCGTTTTCCTTTGTTAATTGCTTCCGATCGATCGTATGGCGAACGACGCCGGACGAAGCCAATCGATCGTTTTTACTGTCTTCAAAATCTCGCGCAAGACCAAATATTCCAGTAGATACGATCGATCATTTGGGTGTCCGATCGATCGTTTTCTCCAATGTAGTGTTTTAAGCGGAAGACGCGATCGATCGCGTAAGGATGGGATCGATCGTTTCTACTGTCCGGAATCTTCAAATGGCTATAACTTTTTGCTCTAAACTCCGAATTGTGCGTGGTTGGTGGCGTTGGAAAGCTGACTTCTTGAATTTAACATGAGACTTGAATCAGTCCAATCCGATATTTGTACACGGAGTTACGATAATTTGACCATTGAAGTCCGTTTTCACCTCATTTTTTTATCTTTCCTCTCATTTCCTACAAAACTAAAAACTATATTAAAGTAGTAGTTATTCTAATCAAACACTAGCATAAATATAAGTTTTAGGAGATAATAAAATGCATATTTCATGTATAGATCAGTTTTCAACTGCTACTGTTACGTATGTGGAGCAAAACAAGATCTATACATGGGAATTTAACTCTACATTTGAGGCTAAGTTTGAGGCCCCTACTACAAAAGGGGAAAAAAAGGTGGATAACGTATGGCTAGTTCTTTCAGTTGCTTTAATGGGTGTCTTGTTCTTCGTATTAATCTCATCCTTGATAATGTTTTGGAGAAATAGAAGAAGACAGATTCGGAGAGAACCAGAAGAGCTACAATTACTAAATGTTTCTTCAATAAACAATGTATTAGATAGAGGATCCTGGCCCAGAAGATTTTCTTGTCAGGAATTAATCACCGCCACCAACAACTTCTCTGCGGAAAGGAAGCTAGGTCAAGGAGGGTTTCGCTGCGTTTACAAGAGAATTTTGAGTGATTTGGGCATGGAGGTAGCTGTGAAGAAGATATCAAGCTCCTCTAAGCAAGGGAAGAGGGAATTCATGACTGAAGTTTTGACTATCAGCTGTTTAAGGTACAGAAACCTTGTCAGACTCCTTGGTTGGTGCCATGATCAGGGAGAGTTCATGCTTGTTTATGAGTTTATGCCCGATGGTAGTCTTGATGCTCATCTCTCTGGGCATACCACAAGCCTCTCCTGCTGTGTGAGATATAAGGTAGCCCCAGGTCGAGCCTCTGCCTTGCTCTATTTGCATGAAGAGTGGGAGCAATGTGTAGTGCATAGAGATATCAAATCCAGCAATTTAATGTTGGATTCTGGTTTCAATTAATGCAAAACTTGGGGACTTTGGGCTTGCAAGGCTAATGGAACATGAGGTGAGCTTTCAGACCACAACCTTAGCTGGGACATGGGGATATCTAGCACCTGAGTACATAAGCGAAGGCAAGGCAAGCAAGGAATCTGATGTCTACAGCTTTGGAATTGTAGCCTTGGAAATTGCTTGTGGGAGGAAGACTGTTGAACAGAGTTTTTTCCATATTACCTGGCGCCAACTTTTGTTTTCCCATATTGCCTGGTTTTTCCAGTAAAATCCCATATGACCCGGAATCGACACGAAAAGTACCCAAAATACCCTTAAGTTTAGGTATAAGCACCCACACTCTTTGTTTTTCCATATTACCTGGAATCTAAGGAGGTACCCGGAGAAACTCGTGTTCAGTCGGAGAAGAAGGTATTCCGTCCGGCATCTCCGCCCATATCATTGCCGGCGCCGGCGCCGTTCAAATCGGGAAAGGTAATCTTCGCGCCAAAAAGCGAGAAAAGGAGCGGGATGAAGGGATTTTGATATAAAAACAGCGGGGAAGCCCTCCCAACTACAAAAATTAAGATCTACATGTAAAAAAACACATATAAAGATCACCCATTGGTGTTGGACCGCTCCTGGACATGAATAAGAGGATAAAAATGGACAAAAACGCGGCGAGTAACAAGTTTAATTTATATATCTTTCTATGATCCTAATCAAGGGGAAGAGGAAGAAAAATAAAGAAGAACACAAAAAAATGGGCAAAATGGATGAAAAATAAGCGAGTTATCACATTTTAAAAATTTCTATTTTATCGTGTCGTCGAAAACACGAAAAATATCCGACTTGAATTAAGTCGTGTTTTGTATGACATGATAAAATGGGAATGTTTAAAATGTCATAACTCGCTCATTTTTTAGCCGTTTTTGCCCATTTTTTTTACGTTCTTCCTTATTTTTCCTCCTCTTCCACCTCATGAAGATATATTAGGATAAAAGAATAAGAAAAAATAAGAAGAAAGAAGAAAGTGGAAGCTCTTCGCCGGAAAGCTTCTATTTTTTTTCTTCTTATTTTTTTCTTCTTGTTTCATCCTAATATATCTTCATGAGGTGGAAGAGGAGGAAAAATAAGGAAGAACGCAAAAAAATGGGCAAAAACGGATAAAAAATGAGTGAGTTATGACATTTTGAAAATTCTAGGAAAAACGTGTTTTGAAATACACGACTTGCAGTATAGTCGTGTCATCGCGTACACGACTATACTGCAAGTCGTGTATTCCAAAACACGTTTTTACTAAAATTTTCAAAATGTCATAACTCACTCATTTTTTATCCGTTTTTGCCCTTTTTTTTTCGTTCTTCCTTATTTTTCCTCCTCTTCCACCTCATGAAGATATATTATGATAAAAAAGTAACAAAAAATAAGAACAAAGAAGAAAATGGAAGCTCTTTGCTAGAAAGCTTCTATTTTTTTCTTTATTCTTATTTTTTCTTCTTCTTCCATCCTAATATATCTTCATGAGGTGGAAGAGGAGGAAAAATAAGGAAGAACGCAAAAAAAATGGGCAAAAACGGATAAAAATGAGTGAGTTATGACATTTTGAAAATTCTAGGAAAAACGTGTTTTGAAATACACGACTTGCAGTATAGTCGTGTCATCGCGTACACGACTATACTGCAAGTCGTGTATTCCAAAAGACGTTTTTACTAAAAAATTTAAAATGTCATAACTCACTCATTTTTTATCCGTTTTTGCCAATTTTTTTTCATTCTTCCTTATTTTTCCTCCTCTTCCACCTCATGAAGATATATTATGATAAAAGAGTAACAAAAAATAAGAAGAAAGAAGAAAATGGAAGCACTTTGCTAGAAAGCTTCCATTTTTTTCTTTCTTCTTATTTTTTCTTCTTCTTCCATCCTAATATATATTCATGAGGTGGAAGAGGAGGAAAAATAAGGAAGAAAAAAAAATGGGCAAAAACGGATAAAAAATGAGTGAGTTATGATATTTTGAAAATTCTAGGAAAAATGTATTTTGAAATACACGACTTGCAGTATAGTCGTGTCATCGTGTACACGACTATACTGCAAGTCGTGTATTCCAAAACACGTTTTTACTAAAAATTTTAAAATGTCATAACTCACTCATTTTTTATCCATTTTTGCCCTTTTTTTTTCGTTCTTCCTTATTTTTCCTCCTCTTCCACCTCATGAAGATATATTATGATAAAAGAGTAACAAAAAATAAGAAGAAAGAAGAAAATGGAAGCTCTTTGCTAGAAAGCTTCTATTTTTTTTCTTTCTTCTTATTTTTTCTTCTTCTTCCATCGTAATATATCTTCATGAGGTGGAAGAGGAGGAAAAATGAAGAAGAACGCAAAAAAAATGGGCAAAAACGGATAAAAAATGAGTGAGTTATGATATTTTGAAAATTCTAGTAAAAACGTGTTTTGAAATACACGACTTGCAGTATAGTCGTGTACGCGATGACATGACTATACTGCAAGTCGTGTCTTTTAAAACACGTTTTAACTGAAATTTTCAAAATGTCATAACTCGCTAATTTTTCATCCGTTTTTGCCCATTTTTTTGCGTTTTTCTTCATTTTTCCTCCTCTTCCACCTCATCAAGATATTGTAGGTTGAGAAAAGAAGAAAAAATAAGAAGAAAGAAGAAAGTAAAAGCATTCCCACGTTCGGAGCTTCGCCGCACCACCCACGCTAAAAAAAACTATGATCAAGAGATTTTGATGTAAGAGCAGCGGGGAAGCCCACCCAACTATAAAAATTGAGATCTACATATAAAGAAACACATATAAAGGTCACCCATCGGTGTTCGACCGCTCCTGGACATGAAATAAGAGGATACAAAATGGGCAAAAGCGTAAAATACTAATCGGCGAGCGATAATTTAAGTTATATATCATTCTGTGATCTTAATTAGGTGAAAGAAGAAGAAAAATGTGGAAGAACGCAAAAAAAATGGGCAAAAACGGATGAAAAATGAGCGAGTTATGACATTTTGAAGATTGTCATTTTATCGTGTAGGATATATACGACTTGGGTATTTATCGTGTATACGACATACACGATAAATACCCAAGTCGTGTATATCCTACACGATAAAATGGCAATCTTCAAAATGTCATAACTCTCTCATTTTTCATCCGTTTTTGCCAATTTTTTTGCGTTTTTCCTCATTTTTTCTCCTCTTTCACCTAATTAAGATCACAGAAAGATATATAAATTGAATTATCGCTCGCCGGCGAATATTTCACGCTTTTGCCCATTTTTATTATTTTATTTCATGTTCAGGAGCGATCGAGCACCAATGGGTGACCTTTATATGTGTTTCTTTACATGTAGATCTTAATTTTTGTAGTTGGGCGGGCTTCCCCGCTATTATTATATCAAAATCTCTTCATCCCGCTCGTTTTTCTGCCTTTTGGCGCGAAGAATACTTTTCTGATTTGGACGGCACCGGCGCCGGTGATGACATGGGGGGAGATGCCAGACGGAACTTCTTCTCTGACTGAACGCGAGCTTCTCCGAGTACCTGCTCCTCAGATTCCGGGTAATATGGAAAAAGGCAAAGTGTGGGTGCTTATACCTAAACCTAAGGGTATTTTAGGTACTTTCCGGGTCATATGGAAGAAAGACAAAGATTCCGGGTAATATGAGAAACCCAAAATTGGCGCCAGGTCATATGTAAAGAGCTCTGTTGAACATGATGTTGAGGAGTGTAGGGTCAGGTTGGTGGAGTGGGTGTGGGGCCTATATGGGATGGGAAGGATAGTTGAGGCTGTGGATGGAAGATTGGTATTTGGGATTGATGTAAAGCAGTTGGAATGCTTGATGGTTGTGGGGCTATGGTGTGCTCATCCTGATCATACTATTAGGCCTTCTATCAGACAGGCAATTCAGGCTCTTAATTTTGAAGCACCGCTGCCTGAACTTCCATTGAATATGCCTGTTCCTGTTTATGGTATACCAGTCAGATCAGATCAATCTAGTAAGAATTCAATCACTTATTCTAGTATTGATATAGCTCGCTGATATCACAAGGCTAAAATAATTGTTTCCATTATTTAAAGTAATTGTTTGCACTGTATACATATTTGGAAAAGAGCTAATAATGTACTGTTTTCTGAAATTTAGTGCCTAGTAGAATATGTTTTTACTGCAATAGTGATCCATTTTTCTGAAAGTCTCCTCTTCCTATGTGGTAAATGGCAGAGCATGTGCTTTGCAGTCACGGAGAGCGGTATGATTAAAAAATCAGGATCAGGCGGGTTTTCAGCTCTTGTCGACACCCCTTCCTTTCTTTTTGACATCAAACTGCATTATAGTAGAAGCTCATGAGAGTTATGTATACATACCCCTATCAGAAGAAAAAGGGTAGAATACAAGAAAACCAAAAGCAAAGGGGTTTTAACGGATTAATTCATGTCGTGTTCCAAAAATTCTCTTCATACAAAGCTTACAATGATTTCAACAAATTTTAAACATTCTCAAACAACAATTGACAAAAAATAGAACTTATTTAACAAACGGACTAATTCATATTGTGTTCCAAAAATTCTCTTGAGACAAAACTTACAATGATTTCACCAAATTTTAAACATTCTCAAATACCAATTGACAAAACATAGAACTTATGTTAAATCTGATTTCGCATGGTCTAAATCTACATTATAATCATCAAGTCAAGCAATGGTCTAAATCTGCATTATACACATCAAGTCAATCTTTAGGGCATTTTTTTGGTAAGTATTTTCAGCATTACTTATCCAAACAAAAAGGAAAAGAAAAGTCTCTGCCAAATACTACTCTTCATCATCTTAAAAGTACAGAAATTAAGGGGCTGTTTGGATGCACCCAAAAAGGGACTTTTATGGGGCATAAAGATCGATCCTTTCTGCTAAAAAAATGTTTGCTTGCATTTTTTCTTACACAGAAGATTTTCTCGCAGAAATGGTCTTTATGCCCTTTTAAATGGTCTTTTTCATTTCTATAACCGTTATCAAGAGGAAAGTTCTTGTAGAAAATATAATTTCTCAAAGCAAAATATTTTCAAACAATCTTGCCCCTCAACTATGCAAACAGAACTAGAACCAATTATCCTCATTTACTCCTTTCTTCCGGTGCCTCTCCTCACACGTCATCAGCACCAGCGCCGACGACAATCGCACGATCCTCGTCCCTAGCTCCTTCGCCTGGGTCGCTTACTGGAAGACAGTCCATGGCCATGAGCTTCTTACATTTACAAACTTGCTCCAGTCGGTGGTCAGCAATCTTTGTAATTCAGAGGCGGGAAGACCTTGTCGGTGTAGAAACTCAACAAGGAGAACCTGCTGCCATTGTTGGAGTCGCTCGACATCAGCTTCTTTGCAACAACCATCCACCCATCGTCACGACCTTCGTTCTCCACCGCGTCCATCACCTCCTCAATTTCTCCGGCGGAGTCATCGGAGAGGGGCTGGAGGTGGAGACCTCATCAGTGTCGGGGTCGACGAGGAAATGGGCAAGGACTTACGGCTGATGGAGATGTTCTGGGAGGAACTCCGGAAAGGAGGAGGCCTACTCGGAATGTTCCTGGGGAAATAGTAGACCGTAGTGCCGATCGGCCCTATGGCGAGGGCATTCTAGATGAGAGGGTCCATTGATGGCCGGAGCTCTGGGAGGAGGCCTACTCGGAATGTTCCTGGTGAAGTAGTAGACCGTAGCACCGATCGGCCCTATGGCGAGGGCTTTCTAGATGAGAGGGTCTATTGATGGCCTGAGCTCTGATGAGTTTACACATTTTGCTGGACTACTCTCGGCGAAGACTATGCCGGGGTAGAGAAGATGAGATAAGTGAGGGTAAGATTGAATATTTTTCCACGAGACCTATTGCAATTCCTTTAACAAAAAACGGTAAAAGATGGAAAAAATGACTTCCCAAATATAAGCCTTCTTTTATTTCTTTTAGCAAAAAGAAAAGAAGAGAAATGGACATTCTTTTTTATCCCAAAGTAATCCAAACAGGCCCTAAGAATGTCTTATCTTAAGCAGAAAGGGAAAAACTTGTTTAGCTTTAAAAAATGTTGTTATATATTATTGACCTATTTCCATTACAAACTGATTCATAGCAATAAAACAATATTCATATTCAAACCTTATAGGTGATCAATTTAAAAATTAAAAGATTAGGTGGGATACATACAACTTCTTCCGAATAGCTTTCTGCAAGTCAATCTAAAAGTAGTTTATTTCAGTTTATAATTGGGGAATTTATTGCATAATATTAAAAAAAATTATCGATCGGGAACACTGTTTAAAATATTTCCTGATTGGGGTATCTGACGAAAGGCATCGGTTGACATACTACTTGAGAGGCGTCAGTTCCTTTACAAATTGAAGCCTTTTGTTTCATTTTTATATCGCTTTGGGCTCAGGCTCGGCCGCATCGAGCCCTAGACCTCCTCCTACCGCCTCGCCTCGGCCAGCTCCTTCTCTAGCCAGCTCCTCCTCCCCCAACCTCCTCGGCCCAACCAGTTCATCCAGCCACCTCCTCGCCTCTCTTCTCCGGCCACCTCCTCGCCTCTCTTCTCCGGCCACTTCCTCGCCTCTTCTCTAGCCACGTCCTTGTCCCAGCGTCGTTCTCTTCTCCTGACAATACGCGACTACGTCTCCACATGTGTGTCTACAGGTAATATACTTTTAATCTCTCAATCAAAGTTACAAATACATATTGATTTAGCTTTAGCATTGTATGAAATAGATTCTATAATATTTGAGTAGTATTTTCTTAGTGTTTGTTAAAGGTTTTGTGAGTAGAGATGGCGGGAGAAATGGTTTCATTTGTATTAAGGCATGGTGACAGAATTGATTGAGGTAAATACGAAGGTGGTGAAATCGTAAGATTATTTATAAATAAGCCAAGTACATACACGCAACTAGAGATGCAAGTGGCCAATAAAATGGGATGGGACCAAAGATTTTGAAAAAATCGTATCAAGTGTAAGATGACAACTTGATGTAGACACGGCGTCTACAACGGAGAAGAACAAGGAAAATAGAAAAGCTAAGCTAGAGCAAATAAAACTAATCTGAATTTGTCATCTGATAATCCCATTTTGGCCATAGGCCTTGCATATATAAAGAGTAAAAATAGCCTAATCCTAATAGAAGTAGTAAATCCTAACTAGGAAATCATATTAAAGAAGGAATCCTATTCCTAATAGAAGTAAGAGAATATAATTGAGTCCATAACACAACTATATACAACAAATGCTCTATCTTGCGCCTCGTGTGTATACATTCGAGCTATTTGTAGAAAAAGGCGTGCATGCCTAGGTTTGCAAATGATGACAAAGGCGAAAGTAGGAGTTCTAGCAGGAATAGGTCGAATGGAAAGTTGAAGGGAAGGCGTGTGAAAGATAATGAAGAAGATGATTTTTCTATATCACTAGCGTGCAACGAATCCCAACTTTTGCCTAGTTGGCGGTAAGTTTATGTAAAAAATGTAGTTTAACCTTTCAACTTACTGTTAATTAAATTGTTTATTCATGATGTTAGTTTTGTTTTGTATAATTTAGGTACACATCTCATGCTATGAAGTGATGAATCTTGGGATGCCACGAGGTGGGGAATGGTTTGGCACATAAACATCATTTCATAACCCCTATACTTGCACTGGTTCAAATGGTTGGCAAGAGGGAAATGTGAATGATGAGGAAGACGAAGGGGAGAATGAGGAAGAAGATGGCGTCAATGATGACGAGGTGCCTAATTCACCGGCTAATGATGTTGAAGACGTACAAGGAGAGGATAGTGTGTAAGAGATGGTTCATAATGAGGGCTATGAATTGGTGGACATCGCAATTGCTACTAATAAGTTGGATGACTTTGAGGAGCCGCCATGGGCGCAAATAATAGATGATGAAATAGATCGGGCAATTAATCGGGGTTTGCATGAGGAGACACGATACAATGAAGGAATATATGTGGGGCAAATATTCCTTAATAAAGATGAATTTGTACACGCATTGAGTTTGTTTTCAATAACGCATGATGTTCGTTATAAAATGTTGCATACAAGTCCAACATAGTACACAACAAGATGTCAATACCCTGACTGCCCATGGAGAGTACATGCATCAATGAAGAAGGAGATTAATGATTTTAAAGTGAAGATGTATGGTGGCGAACACACTTGTAGAAATGCTCAGCTAGACACTGGTCATAGATAGTGTACTACGGCGTTTGTTTGTTGGCATATATGCATCAATGAAGAAGGAGATTAATGATTTTAAAGTGAAGACGTATGGTGGTGAACACACTTGTAGAAATGCTTAGCTAGACACTAGTCATAGATAGTGTACTACGGCATTTGTTTGTTGGTATATATTACCCTCTATTGGAGCAGAAGTAGTTATCCCACCACTGGTTATTCAAGAGAGGATTAAGGAGACTCTTCACGTGGATATTTCATACAAAAAAGTATGGATGGCAAGAAATATTGTTATCAAAGCAGTGTATGGTGATTGGGTTGAGTCTTATCGATTGTTGCTAATGTACTTGGAAGCAATATTTAATGCCAATCCGGGAACCATTTGTAAGTTGGTGACGAACCAAACAGAAGATGCCGGGTGTTGACAGTTTGATAAGGCATTTTGAGCCTTTGGGCCATGTATTGAGGGTTTTAAACATTATCTCCCAGTCATAAGTGTTGATGCTATTTTCCTATTTGGCAAGTATAATGAAGTCCCTATGGCGGCGACTGCTAACGATGGGCACAAGGGTTAATTCCTCTTGCATTTGGCCTTGTATTGGGTGACGATTACTCTATTTGGAGATGGTTCTTACATATGTTGAAGGAGCATGTTGTCCTTGATATTGGTATACATTTGATGCATATAGAAATGTGTATGCAGTCGATTTCTTTCTGCCTCCTAATCAACGATCTTGGGAGGAAGAGTCATTTATATTTATGGTGAAGTGATCGATACATGAAATATACATTTTATTATCTCCTAAACTTTTATTTATGCTAGTGTTTTGTTAGAATTACTACTACTTTAATATAGTTTTTGATTTTTGTAGGAAACAAGAGTAATACACAAAAATAAGGTGAAAATATACTTCAAGAAGTCAGCTTTCCAACGCCACCAACCACGTGCAATTCGGAGTTCGGAGTATAAAGTTATAGCCATTTGAAGTTTGTGAACAGTAACTACGATCGATCGGCCATTCAACGCGATCGATCGCCACAGTCAGAAAATAGTGTATCGAAGGAAACGATCGATCGGAATCAAAACGATCGATCGTATCTACTGGAATTTTTTGTTCGCGCAAGACAGTAACTACGATCGATCGGAATCATACGGCGTCGATCGCCGTGTGCGGAAAACTAAAATAAAACCCATTTCGACTCGAATTTGGATGGGAACTTCGTGGTTTTCCTTCACTCATATAAATAGGCTTTAAGGGAGAACCTTTTGGGCTATCTTGGAGACCATCTTGAGCAGAATTGGAGGCTAGGGCAAAGGAGAAAAGAAGAAGAAGATGATGAAGAACATGATGATGCTTTCTCTTCCCATGCAAGGCTAGACTCTTCTCCAAGGCGTAGATGAAGCCCAATAGACTGGTTGTGTAGTTTCTTTTCTCTCATATTATATTTTTATTATAGTTGGTGTATAACTCTTTATTATGCAATCAATGTTAATTTTTTGAAGTTTATTCTTTGTACTCGAGAGAGACAAGAGTGAATTAATTGGATTTCAATCTGAAAGAGTATTTGCGTGTCCGAGAGGAACATGAGTGGTATGATGTGTTTTGTACTAATAAAGATTCATTGATTTATGCTCGAGAGAGATAAATCACAATTCCATATGCTTAAGTGATTTATGTGTTACGTCCTAGAGGAGAGCACTATAATTTGAATTGGCAAGTGTATGTCCGAGAGGAATACACTAGTCAATTGGAAATCTTTATTCAAAAGAGAGAGAGACGATGCGCTAGTTTATTGTGGTGGATTCGAAGCCTTGGTTTCATCTTATATTGATTAAATCTCAGTAATTTAATTAAAGTTCATTGCTTTCTTTAGATTAAAAAAAAATTGCAACTTTCTTCTTGAATTTGGTAAATCATTCATCCGTCCCTGAGGTTCGACAACCCTTTTAATACTCGTCATAGTACAATTGCCTTGTGCACTTGGAAGGGTTTTATATTTAAACGATCAAGTTTTTGGCGCCGTTGCTGAGGACGGCACAATAGTTTACTGAATTCTTAGCATAGTTAGTTTTAGAATAATCTAGTTTAATTTAGATTTCTTTTCAGCAGCTTAATTGCATTCTTCTTCTTTTGCAGGATTAAGAGAGGATGCTGATTCTCGTCATCGTTGGAAGGGTCATCCCTTCCCACTGTTTGTATTCTCTTAACCTTCTTTTAGAGTAAATTTGGGTACTTGGTGTTTTCCATTTTCTTTGTGGGATTGCATGACGTGCTAGTTGTCGCTATTACGATTTCTAGTTGTCGCTATCAAGGTTTGCTGCTTGCTAGTTGTCTCTATTAGGACTGTTACAGGTTTTGTTTGATTTTTATTGTGCATGCATGGTCGTCACTCCCTAAACCCCGACCTTGCCTTTGATCCTGATCCTGAGCGCCTATATAGAATCTGTAGAACTCATAGCAAACCAATCCCTGAAATCCATCCAATGGCAGACAATATGAACCTTGGGGATGGGAATGGTCTAAACCAGATTCCGGTAGTACCCCATGCCCGAACCCTACAACACTACTACCGTCCCACCACTTACACCTTCCCCTCATGTATCCGCTTACTTGACAATGTGGCTAATTTTGAGATTAAGCCCAACATCATCCAGATGCTGCCCACTTACCATGGCCAACTAAATGCGAACCCCTACAGGCATCTCCAAAATTTATTAGAAGTGAATACAACCTTCAAACTCACACTGTCTGATGACCAGGTTCACCTTAGGCTGTTTCCATTCACCTTAAAGGATAGGACTAAGGAATGGCTATACTCCCTTGACTATAACTCCATCTCCACTTGGGAGGAACTTCAGGCCGAATTCCTTAAGAAATATTTCCCTGTAGGACGGACCAATAAGATCCGCAATGAAATCATCACCTTTACCCAGTTACCCAATGAACAATTCCATGAAAGCTAGGAAAGAATGAAGGACCTACTCCAATCCTGTCCACATCATGATGTGCCCAAGTGGCAATTAGTTCAACGATTTCATGAGGGTGTGTGCGATCAGCACAAGACCCTAATTGATGCCTCTTGTGGAGCACATTCATGAAGAAGACCCCGAATGATGCTTGGGGTCTACTAGAGGACCTGAGCGAAAACTCTTTACACAGTGCTACCCTCTATAGATCTGAAGGCCATATGCCTGGTAGGAGTGCCTCAAGGGGAGGCATGTACGATGTCAAAGCCACCACCAGCCTAGAACACCAAGTGGCATCCCTGACCGAGAGGTTTGACAAGTTTTTCTCTCAGACTCCACCTTATACCCCAACCTCTCATGATGCCTGCACTATTTGTGTCAGCCCTATGCACACCATTGTTGACTATCCCTCTGCCTTCTAGTATCCAGATCTAATACAGGAACATGTCAACAGTGCACAAACTTTTCCTAGAGCCAACAATCCATACTCCAACACTTACAATCCCGGGTGGCATGATCACCCTAATTTTTCTTGGAGGCAATATAATCCAGGGCCTACTTTTAATCAGACCCGAAGACAGGAATTCCAAAACCAACCTCAACCTTACCAACCATCCTCAACCCTGCAATTTGGCCAATCCAATAAGAAACCAACCATCGAAGACCAGCTGAGTGAAATAATGGCCACCCAATCCACCATGATCACGGTTTTAACTGAGCTAACAACTGAACAAAAATCCCAGGCCCAGCTTGTTCATTCCCATACCCAATCCATAGCCAAAATAGAGACCCAATTAGGACAGCTGGCCCAATCCATGAACCGTAGAGAACCAGGAACCTTGCCGAGCCAACCCCAACAGAACCCTAGAGGCCAATTTACAGTTCAGCCCTCCTAGTACCCTCCTGAGCAAGTTCAAGCCATAACTACCCTGAGGAGTGATCGATACATGAAATATGCATTTTATTATCTCCTTAACTTATATTTATGCTAGTGTTTGGTTAGAATTACTACTACTTTAATATAGTTTTTTATTTTTGTAGGAAACAAGAGTAATACACAAAAATGAGGTGAAAATAGACTTCAATGGTTAAATCATCATAACTTTGTGTGCAAATCTCTGATGGAACTAACTCAAGCTTCATGTTAAATTTCAAGAAGTCAGCTTTCCAACTCCGCCAACCACGCTCAATTCGGAGTTCGGAGCAAAAAGTTATAGCCATTTGAAATTCATGAACAGTAACTACGATCGATCGAACATTCAACGCGATCGATCGCCTGAGCCGCAAAACAACGTTATCGAAGGAAACGATCGATTGTATCTACTGGAGTTTTTGGTTCGTGCATTACAGTAACTACGATCGATCATAATCATATGGCGTTGATCGCCATAGCTATCGATCGGAGGAAAATAACGAAGGAATTGTGATCGATCGGCAGGCGAACGATTGTCCATATGGAGCGATCGATCGCCGTGTACGGAAAACTAAAATAAGACCTATTTCGACTCAGATTTGGAAGGGAACTTCATGGTTTTCCTTCACTTATATAAATAGGCCTTAAGAGAGAATGTTTTGGGCTAACCTAGGAACCAGATAATAAAGTGTTGAGTCCCATTGGAGGCTAGAGAGGAGCAAGAGAATGAGTCTTTTGGAGCAAAGAAGAAAAAGGATTCATGACGATGGATCTATATAAACAAGCTTCTCTTTTCTTTCTTTCTATGTGTAACTAAACCTTTAATCAAGGCTAGATGAAGCCCTAGATGTGTATTGTTACTCTTGATAGTTTAATTTTATAAAGTTGATTATGATTCATGCTTAATGCGATTTCATGAGTATTCTTTTGAGTACTTGACCATAGGTTTGATTGTTATAAATGAAATTAAATATTGTGATTGATTTTATGCCCGATTAAGGATAAGATTAGTTACATTATAATAGAGTTGTGATTGATTCTATGCCCGATCAAGGATAAGATTGATTACACAATAATGGATGAACTTTCGTGTCTGATCAAGAATGTTAGTGAATTCATTTGTAATTCGTGTGTCCGGTCAAGAACACGAATTACCATATCATGTCAATCTGCATGTAATAATAATCAAGAGTAGTAATTGCATGTCTAGTGGTGGATTCATTGCCTTGATAATTCTCTGCATTGATTAGAACTCAGCTTAGTAGTTAAAGTTCATAGCTTTCTTAAGATTAAACAAAAACTGCAACTTTCTTCTCTTGAATTCGGTAAAATATTAATCCATCCCTGAGGTTCGACAACCCTTTAATACTCGCGTAGCACAATTGCCTTGTGCACTTGCAAGGGTTTTATATTTAAATGATCAAGGAGTGGGAGGCAAATCGATAATAGGGTTAAGGACTTTTCCTAAGGTACGTTGAGTGAGAACATTGCCCCTGCGATAGAACAAGAACCCATTCCAATCAAAGCCATACCTGTTAGTTCTAAAACCTGGTCGGATAATCAACCTGAGGCCCAAAAAGAGAGATCTTATATTTCCAGGGTACCATTCCCACAATGCCTAGACAAACCCTCCCCGTTTAATAAATCTCATCAAAAAATGGAGAGATGTTCGAGGTGTTTAAACAGGTTAATGTCAATCTCCCATTGTTAGATGCCATAAAACAAGTCCCTACCTATGCCAAATTCCTGAAAGATCTTTGTACCCAAAAGCGAAAAGCTAAATCTAATGTGACTAGAAAAATCTTCCTTACAGAGCAGGTGAGTTCCTTATTGACACATAATCTTTCACCGAAATATAAGGACCCAGGTTGTCCAACAATTTCATGTGTTATAGGGAACCATACTATGGACAAGGCATTGTTAGATTTAGGAGCAAGTGTTAATTTGTTGCCTTACTTTGTATATAAGCAACTTGGGTTGGGATAATTGAAACCGACTACCATAACACTACAACTTGCAGACTGATCTATTAAAGTTCCACGTGGTGTTATTGAGGATGTTCTGGCGCAGGTTGACAAATTTTTCTTTCATGTGGACTTCATTGTCTTAGATACACAACCTGTACCGAATATTGGTAGTCATATTCCAGTAATTTTGGGACGTCCATTCTTAGCGACGTCCAATGCTATTATAAATTGTCGGGATGAGATGTTGAAATTATCTTTTGGAAATTTAAATGTCAAACTGAATGTTTTCAATGCTAAAAAACAACATTCTCCGCCACATGATTCTTATGCAGTTCATATGATTGACACTCTGGTGGATGGTGCACCTCCATGGAGTTATTCTGATGATTTACCCGTGAATTCTATCAGTAACCCTACTGCGCGCAGTAGGACCACAGATGGATTGAATGTTGGATTGAAAGACCCTGGATAAGTTGGACTCATAGAGTTTCATCTGGCTGAAGACGTTAAACTTAGCGCTTAGTGAGAGGCAACCCACGTATTCAGGTGTATTCTCTCATTTATCTGATTTTCTTTGTTATATGCTCAATGTCATGTTATATTTTGTTCACATTGAGAACAATGTTCATAATAGGTTTGGGGGAGGGAATATTGCTTGCGTATATAAAAAGAAGAAATTGAAAAAAAATATAAATTTTTTTTAGTTGTTTGTTAATATTTTTTGTTAGGTTTTGATAGTTTATCCCGTAATGATGCATGTTACAATTCTTAGGAGATTAATTTGCATTGGAAGTGTGAGTAAGTATACTAGAGGATAGATACACTTAACTGAGAATATCTTTCTGTTACAGTCCTCTTGGAACAAGTGCTCGAACTAAGAAAATTCACTCACACACTTTAGTACATAAAGTAATATCATCTTGAGATTTGTTGAATGCTAATTTACAGTGGGATGTCTTTACTCATAGTCATTGGATGATGTGTAGTTATCTGTTGAGCTTAAAAGAGCATGATAGACCATTTACTTGGCTATGGCAAGGGCTAAAACCAGAAATAGGTTGAGAGTATAATACAACCTGGATAGAATAAAGATGTGCTTGAAAATATGAATGCTGAAAATGAAAATGTGAAAAAAAAATGAAAGAAAGGGGCTACTTGACTATTATAGGATTAACTTAGGCTGATGCTCAGGCCCGGAGCGATCTGCTTAAAACCTAATGCCCTAAGCCAAATTGGTTGGGAGTCATTAGCCTGAGTCATTGCTAAACCTAAGCATCTTGAAGTCAGGCCTTACACAGCCTAGTGAAAAAAAAAGTCTATGGTGTATTATCCTCTCAAATCTAGAATGTTGGACACGAAGGAGGTACGCAGATTTGTGCTATCATGAACCTAAAGATTACGATGACTATGTAGATTCTAATGTTCTTTGGCTAATGGGTAACACTGGATCTGTATAAAACAAAAATTTAGAATGTATTGCTACAATGTTATACACTTCTACTATTTATGTTATCATGATATATCATATTGAGCATAAATTTCCAAGATGAAAGTGTGGAATAAAATCACTTACTTGAGGGCTTCTATATTCTTATTGATTAAGAGCCATGTACATGTGGTTGATTCTCTTAAGCATTATGGTATGCATTTGAAGGGATAATAGGTTTGTGTGTTTTGCAATGCTTTTGTCTTTCTTTGTTTTTGTTTGCACTTAGATTAATTAGGTTTATAAATACATGTTTGTAGGTAGCATGGCTGCAAACCCTCACGAGACATAACTCGTCCTAGTAGGGCCACCTAGAGGTTTAACGGCTTGTTGCATACGCTCAATGCAATCGTGTTCCCTACGAAAGTGGTATTTACTTTTATGCATTAGTTCTTTTAGCTTGTGTTGTTTGATTTTGTTTTATTTAGTTTTGCAAGGGACTAGCAAAATGTAGGTTTGGGGGTGTGATCGATACATAAAATATGCATTTTATTATCTCCTAAACTTATATTTATGCTAGTGTTTGGTTAGAATTACTACTTCTTTAATATAGTTTTTAGTTTTTATAGGAAACAAGAGTAATACACAAAAATGAGGTAAAAATATACTTTAATAGTTAAATCATTATAACTTCGTGTGCACATCTCGTATGGAACTGATTCAAGCTTCATGTTAAAGTCAAGAAGTCAGCTTTCCAATGCCACCAACCACGTGCAATTCGGAGTTCGGAGCAGAAAGTTATAGCCATTTAAATTTTGTGAACAGTAACTACGATCGATCGGCCATTCAACGCGATCGATCGCCACAGTCAGAAAATAGTGTATTGAAGGAAACGATCGATCGTATCTGCTGGAATTTTTGGTCGTGGAAGACAGTAACTACGATCGATCAGAATCATACGGCGTCGATTGCCATAGCAATCGATCGGATGAAAATAACTATGATTTTGGCAGTAGTATTTTTCTGAAAGTCTCCCCTCCCTATGTGGTAAATGGCAAAGCATGGCCTTTGCAGTCACGGAGAGCGGTATGATTTTGGTCAGGCTGCAAATAAAAAATCTGGATCAGGAGGGTTTTCAGCTCTTGTCGACACCCCTTCCTTTCTTTTTGGCATCAAACTGTCACGACCCGAGTTTTTAAAACCATTTTTAAATCAGAGTGGTAGCGGAAAAACTCGAGGATTGTTCCTCTAAGAGATAAATCTTTGGTTGAAAAATTTTCGACTAAGCATCTAGGCCGTGATAACTGGGGTTCACAAATATGGATACAAAACCATATATACATATAGTAATACAAGATGCAAAGTCGATTAAACTAAAGCAAGTCCTCTAAGTGCAAGTCTGTCATCCATCTCAAAATAAACTAGAAATAGTTGGCGCTCACGCCTTAATACCAAGTCTAGGACAAACCTGGAGCAGGAGATATACTAAGAAATCTGAACGTCCTCACCACCAGGCTCCCAAGTGCCACGTGAAGTCACTCTTCCACAGCAGCACCTACATCACATAAGGATGCTGAGTATAAAAATACTCAGTGGGATACCATAACACAATCATCATTACATCAAATTAGGATTTGCATTAACATATTATGCAACCTATTACAGGATTCCACTTGAATCTTTTATTAATCTTTCAAGCAAGTCTTTTATTGCTTCCCAAGTTCAAGTTTAATAATTAAGTCTTTGTCCCATAGACAGACTCACTGAATGTCATACCTACATGACAGACAGCACGAAAACACCGTGACTATCACTCCGGTTAATACCGGTAATCACGGCACGCCCTGAATTTATCAAGGGTGACTGCCTCGCCCATTCTTTACCTTAGAAGGTATGAACGTCGGAAGGGTGTGGCTCCACATCAGCTCCTAGACTCGATGTGGGTCGGGAAACGCAGCCTTCTAGGATGCTAACGTCTCCAATATTGTGCACAGTAAACCACCTGGCAACTAAGGCTCAGGATGTGTGGCTCTCTCTAAAATCCATAGAGAATAAGCACGCTCTCTCTAAAATCCATAGAGAAGAGGTAACAGCTTAAGCCTGGCCAATAAAATATGTAATACTCTCTCTAAAATCCATAGAAAGATGCAAACATGGCCAAAATAACATATCATTGTTCTCTCTAAAATCCATAGAGAGATGTAACCGCTTAAGCCTGGCCAATGGACGTTGGTCCTTATTAGGTACCATGACACAGAGCTTCCACTAGTCGGAAGATGTGAATGCTCTCTAAAATCCATAGAGAGATACAAACGGCAGAGCTTCCACCAGTCGGAAGATGCAACATCACCCCAATCTATTCCTTGTGATCCTTAATAAGTATCACAGTATTACTAGTACGGAACCATAACATACCATTCACACTGTTGGCTTAATAGCTCAACAGATAGCCTGACCTGTGACTTAATAGTCATTCGGTCGCTTGATCGGAAGTCACTCATACTCATACACTGACTCCCAATCCCAAGGGAATTTTAGTCTTTATCTTAATTAGGTTCTTCCCAACCCTCAAGCTCAGCCCTCAAGTCATCATTTTATTATCATTCATAAAATGATTATGTCTCTAAACCATCTATGTTTATTAGTCGGGTTTTTCTTTACATTTAAGTCCTTAGCTATCTGTCATCACAACATAAGGAACTAAGGCCCTTAATACCATAACATCACACATATACCAATTAGGGCTTGAAATTATTTATTAAACAGCCCAAAATTACTAAAAAGAGCCTATGTACCATTCTGGCTCTGTATGTACTATACTGCATTCAATTACACAGACGGTCAGGCTTCACCGTCAGTTATGGCCAGTTTTAACTGTCGGTTGTGGTCCACCGGCAGTTCAAAATCTAAACCAGCTTATAAACCGGGTTTATTATTGAACCGGTTCGATTTATAACTGGACCGAACCGGGTTCGGTCTGCCTGAACCGGTTTATTTATTGGACCGGGTTCGGTCTAATCATGGACCGAACCGGGTTTGGTTTAACTATTACCGAACCGGGTTCTAGTTCGGTTTGACGATCCGGTCCAGAATCCTGGACCGAACCGGTCGTCTTCCCCAAGAAGACGACCAGTTCGGTCGTCTTTGTTCACGCGAGGGTGGCGGCCGACCCAACCGTCGTCGTCGGGCCGCCACCGCCCAGCCGACGCCGCCCCTCGTCTCCTCCTCTCCTCCACCGATCGTCAGGCTGTGATCCGACCGGATTTGAGGAGGGGGAGGGGAAATGGCAGCAGCAAAAAGCTGCTGCCTTTACTTCTTCCACCGTGGCCGGCGGCCTGGCGGAGGTCGATTCAACCTCCGGCCCCTTACCCCCTTCTTCGAGGTTCCCATCACCCTCCTCGACGGAGAACCCAAAAAAATTAAAACTTGATGGGAGGGGTTATGAGATCCTACCTCGTGCGCCGTTGATGACGATCCGCCGCTCGCCGGAGTCGCCGGTAGTTGCTGGGTTGTCGTCGATGCCCGACGACACTGACTGCCACCTCCCTGCTGTTCCTCGTCTTCCCCCAGCTCTCCCTCTGCTTCTTTCCTCTAAACCAGGCGCCGGAGCCGTCGGGGTCGCCGGAATTGTAGTTGTCGCTGGCGTCGCCCGAAGTCGCCACAGCTCCCCCCCCATTCCAAACGGTCTCCTTCTCAGCAGCTGGTTTTATCTTCCCTCCTCCCAGCCAGCTGCTGATCAACCCTTCACACCTGGCCATTCCTGCGGCCAGGTGTTAATCTCTTTACTCACAGGTGTTACACAAACTGCATTATAGTAGAAGCTCATGAGAGTTATGCATATATACCCCCATCAGAAGAAAAAGGGTAGAATACAAGAAAACCAAAAGCAAAGGGGTTTTAACGGATTAATTCATGCCGTGTTCCAAAAATTCTCTTCATACAAAGTTTACAATGATTTCAACAAATTTTAAACATTCTCAAACAACAATTGACAAAAAATAGAACGTGTTTAAGAAACGGACTAATTCATGTTGTGTTCCAAAAATTAAGACTCTTGATACAAAACTTACAATGATTTCACCAAATTTTAAACATTCTCAAACACCAATTGACAAAAAATAGAACTTATGTTAAATCTGATTTCGCATGGTCTAAATCTACAATATAATCATCAAGTCAGGCAATGGTCTAAATCTGCATTATAAACATCAAGTCAATCTTTAGGGCATTTTTTGGGTAAAGAATTTTAAGCATTACTTATCCAAACGAAAAAGAAAAGAAAAGTCTAGCAGGACTTTCTAGTCTGCCAGAATACTCTTCATCATCTTAAAAGTACAGAAATTAAGGGGCTGTTTGGATGCACCCAAAAAGGGACTTTTATGAGGTAGAAAGATCCTTTATGCTAAAAACATATTTGTTTGCATTTTTTCTTACATAAAAGATTTTGTGACAGAAAAAGGTATTTTTCATCTCTACTCTAACCGTTATCAAGAGGAAAGTTCTTGTAGAAAATATAATTTTCTCAAAGCAAAATATTTTCGTACAATCTTGCCCCTCAACTACGCAAACAGAACCTAGAACCTAATGACCCTCATTTACTCCTTTATTCCGGAGCCACTCCTCGCATGCCATCAGCGCCAGCGCTGATGACAATCGCACGATGCTCATCCCCAACAACTTCGCTCTGGGTCGCTTATTGGAAGGCAGTCCTTGGCCATGTGTTCTTCCAGTTTACAAACTTGCTCCAGCCGATGGTCAGCAGGTGCCGGCGCAGCATCCCAGCTCTTAAAAATATCAGAAAGAATGAGAGAGTACATGAGAAGGCCCTCAGGGAACTGCAAAGCCACACGTTTTGCACCTGAGGAGGTGATGCGCCGTATAGACTTGTGAATCTCGAAATTGTAGTTTGATGGGAGTAGAGATATTGCATCATTGAGTGCCGCATTATTGAGAATGGAATCAGGAATTTGATTCTTGAAGAAACGCTTGGGAGATGGTTTCACCTTCTCAGACGTGACAATGCCTGCTGTTTCCATTCCGAAACACGCCCAAAATCGTCAACAGCTTTACTGTCTCACACAACATATATCTGAAACTGCAAAAAATATAATCAGAACTCTTATCATTACCACTATATAGGCAAAGTCATTGGGACAAACATATACGAAAATAAAGAAAATCAATAACTTCTGATGTCTGCAAACGGTGAGTAATTCAAGCCACCAGCTACCGATGCGTGCTGCCAGATCCTGCAGCACGTAATGGGCATCAGCCAGGCCACATATAAGCAGTGATCTATCTTTTGCCACCAATTTAAGTTTCTATTGTTTCAATTAACATTGCTAAACTTCCCCTCATTTAATTCGCGTCCCGGCTTCTGCGCATCGGCTGGAGGCGGGTGACTCAAACCACCTGCCTGCTGTATTAAAGCATGCTGCGGGAACGGGCATCAGCTGGGGTGCGGTGGATATAAACGGGGACTCAAGCTTCTTCCACCAAATTAAGTGTTTACTCTGATTATCATTGCGTAGACTTCCCCTCACCAGTAATAGCTGTCCGAGACAACAAAATATGCAGAACTATCATCATTACAACTATAAACATAAACTCAGCATGAACAAATACAAACTTAACAAAAACCAATAAACATCTGTTATCTTCTCAAGGTAAGCTAATTTGCGCCTCCTCTTACGTGCATAGCAGGTGCGGGTAATTCGAACCTCTTGCCTCCGCTCGTGACAAAAGCAGTGCACATACAAATACTGACTGTATTTTCTACCACCAAAACAATAGCACACTATTCCGACTAAAATTGCTAAGCTTCCCCTCAAATTTAATACGTGCCCCGCTTACACACGTTGGCCCGGGCAGGTAATTCAAACTGCCTGTGCTCTGTATTAACGTGCACCAAGGAAGCATGGATACAGATACAGGATACAGGACACAGGTACAATACAATACTGGTACAGCAATACGAAATTTTAAAAAAATAAGGACATGAAACCAAAGAGATAATTGTCTTAGAATATCAGTTATTTACATACTTAGATACGTTTTAGGTTAGTTCTTGCATTAAAAACTTAATTACAATCGAAAATGTTGCATTTCTTTAATGTTTGCATTAATAAATAGGGATTTGATGAAGTAATTGATAGTTGGTGTCCGATATAAAGTTACGCTCTTGCATCGCCAAATCCCACGGCGCGGGACCGGATCTTCTTCCACCATATTAAGGAAAATATAGTACTCCCTCCGTCCAAAGTACCTGGTTGGATCGATCCAGACAGGTATTTTTGGACGGAGAGAGTAGTGAACTTCGTACCACATAGGATGGAGCTGGAGGATTCCTGCCGTCTCCGCCACCTACGCAGATATCGCCGCCGCCGCCCGAGTGGAGATAGCAGAGAGCGGGAGATGCCCTAGGGCGTTTTAAAAAGAAAACCGGGCAGGATCATATAACGGGCTTGGAGCCCATTAACTTGGGATTGGGCCAATTTAACGGGAAGCTAAACGGTGACCGCTGGGGCAGAGGAAGCATGAATGTCCTGTAGGGCTCCATCGACGTCCGGGACCTCCTCGCCGCCGGGGAGCTCGACACCGCCGCCTCGCTCTCCGCCTCCTCGTCGACTGCCTTCAGTCTCGCTCCCTCCACGGCATAGGTTCGAGCTCCCGTTTCGTTGGCCACCCACCTGGCCTGATTTACCCGGTGCATATGAGCTGTGGGCCTTGTACGTGGCCAGGGAATTGGCGGTAAGAGGCCAATTTCCCTGCCCATTCTAGTCGTGTTGTTAGGACTCGAACATCCCCTGTTATGAAAAAATGGTTAAAGTTACATGTTATGTTATATCATATCCACGGAAATTCGCAGAGAGCTGGGGTTCTTGATTATGGGCTTGCAAAGGTGGCAGACTTGATGATCAAGCATGTCATGATTCCAACTATAAGTGAAGGATTTTCTGTTGTTTTGGTAGAAGGTTTAGAGCAGAAATCAGGTCCAATTCTCAGGCTGTCTTCAAATTGTGGAAGTGAGGTAGGTGGTAAACTTGATATGGCCACAATCATGTTTAGAGAATTACCTTCGTTTACTTTTATGGTAGCAAGTATGTTTGCTTATCTGGTGATTGATCACTGGCAATGAGGTTGTCCAAGTGACAATGGGCTCAGAACCCCGTTGAAAGGTCTTGGATTGTAGTCCTCTAGCTTCTTGACCAACCGCATTATTAATATTTAAACCTAAATTAAAGACAGTGGTTATGTCATGTAGTCTTCATTCTGGAATTATCCAAACTGCTTCTACTATAAGTTATGACGTATCAACCTCAACATGCGTTTCGTGAGTGGTTTGACATTTATTTTCTACTTATCTGCTGGATGAGACTGTCACCTTTTGGGCATTGGATGATGTTGTATTCTATCCATTTTTCGATATGTGATGGCTTTTTCCATTGTTTATACACAAAAAATCACCGAGTTTTTCAGTTTTTCATTCTGAGTGCATAGTTGTACTTATTCTGATTTTGCTTTCGGTTTCTTCGCATACAAATACAACATTTCTTTTATGGACTATACATAGCATTGTCCATGAGTGCTTGCGCATACCTTTTTCCCCTAAATGTGCTTCTTATCCCATAGGTTTACCTTGTATGTTTTCATCACAAGCATAGTTCCAAGTTTATATATCATGACAAAATTATAATACCTGGTATGACATTAAAAATGAAGCACATAGTAATGGCCCTACTATAGTTAAAACAAAAATAATTGGGATACCAACATTATAATTGGAATTTTTTACACCAGCTGTATCAAAGCGTTAACATCAGTCTGGGAGCATGGATTTAAATCATATAACTGTTTGTATAGGTTATCTAATATTGCAATCTTTAGAGAAGAAGGTTTGAGCATTACATGCAAATAGTTTGTGACTATTTTCTTTATGTAATAGCTTAGAGTTTGACCTCATATGTTTTTGTCTGCTTATTCCATACTTGTGCAAATGGGAGAAGCAGCTTTTCTTTTGACATTGACCTTTTTCTTGGGTTTGATGTAGGATGTAAAGTCAAGAGTTGGAACTACTTATTCCACACTCGTTCAAATTTTACGGTTTCATCTATCAATTCGTATTACTTCACAATGATTTCTGGATGCAACGTTTTGGGTGACTTACATGGTTAAGGATAGCAGAACTAGTTACTTCTCATATTCTTTCAAAGGTTTGCTTCAAATCAAGATCGCTTGATTAATTTAATTATGTTTGGTGATGTTACAATATGAAAAGTATTTCTTAGCTGCTTTGATGTAGGACAATCAACTGGAGATCCAATAACACATAAGCAAGAAAGGAAAAATATAAAATTTTAACAATTCTAAGTAGGCAAGACAAAGATTTAAGGCAAGCAATAAAACAAAACTGATCCAGGTGTTGCTAACAGTTGTGTTGGATGATTAAAATGCAACAGACATCAGGTTCTTGATAATTGAGGAATTATCTAAGCTAGGCAGAGAAGGCTCAAGCTTAAAGATTTGAATAAAATCAGCAGCTTCACACACTTGCACCGTCAACAAAGTAACGCTAAATCAGATAGAGAAGTAGAAGGACCAGAGAAGAAAGAGAACTACTTTTCTGGGTGGGAAGAACTTCTGGAACAAGGCACCGTAACGAAAGCTTTCAATCGGCAACACAGAGATTTCAGATCATCTTCCCTGCGAAGTTCTGACGTCAATTCAGCAACAATAGTAGTTCCCCTCTGATTTCTTCTTGCTCCAGCAGTCAAGCAACACGGGACCTCTCTACAGTGGCTGTTCTTGTCGCACGGCAGGAAACAACGCCAAAACTTGAAACTTTACCCATTGAATGTCACTGCAACAACACAGGAGCAGATCTGGTTGCAGGGACAAAAGGGCGAGAAAGTGGAGATGGAAAGAATGGAGAAAGAGATGGAAGGCGGTAGGGTATCTTCTGGAATCACCACCAGAAGTTTGATCGTTTAAATATAAACCCTTGCAAGTGTACAAGGCAATTCTACTACGGCGAGTATTAAAGGGTTGTCGAACCTCAGGGACGGATTATTCTTTTACCAAATTCAAGAGAAGAAAAAGATGTAGTTTAATTAATTCTAAAGAAAGCAATGGACTTTATCTAATCTAACTAAGATTTAATCAATATAGAGAAATATCAAGGCATAGAATCCACCACTAGACATGCAATTACTACTCTCAATTATTATTACGCTCAAATTGACATGATATGGTAATTTGTGTTCATGGTCAGACACACAAATCACAATGAATTCACTCACGTTCTTGGTCAGACACGAGAGTTCATCCACTAAAAATTAATGTAGATAATTCTATCCTTGGTCGGGCATAGAATTATCATTTGGGCTAATGATCCTATCCTTGGTCGGGCATAGAATTATCATTTGGGCTAATGATCCTATCCTTCGTTGGGCATAGAATTAACACCAGCTTACTTTTAGCACAGCGCAGGAATTGAAAAGATCTAATTTCATGCAAATCAATCAAGTCTATGGTCAAGCACTCAAAAGAAACTCATGAAATCACATTATGCATAAATCATAATCAACTGTATAAAATTAAACTATCAAGAGTAGCAATACACATCTAGGGCTTCATCAAGCCTTGAATAAAAGTTTAGTTACACATAGAAAGAGAGAAAAGAAAAGCCTGTTTATGTAGATCCATCGTCATGAATCCTTCTTCTTCTTTGCTCAAAAAGACCTCTTCTCTTGCTCCTCTCTAGCCTCTAATAAAGCTCTAGTTCTCCAAGGTTGAATGCCCAAAACGTTCCTTCATAAGGCCTATTTATAAGTTTGAAGAGAAACCATGAAATCCCCTTCCAAATCCGAGTCGAAATAGGTCAAAATCGCATTTTCCGTATACGGCGATCGATCGGCACTATTCACCAATCGATCGGTACTGTTCATGACAAATTTCCAGTAGATACGATCGATCAAACGGCGACGATCGATTGCTAAAATTTCGATTTTTTTCTCAGGCGATCGATCGTTTCATTTAGCCGATCGATCGGTACTATTCATCCTGCAGCACAATTTTCCAATGGTCATAACTTTTTGCTCCGAACTCCGAATTATGCGTGATCGGTGGCGTTGGAAAGCTGACTTCTTGAAATTTAACATTATACTTGAATCAGTCTAATCAGAAATATACACACGAAGTTATAAAGGTTTAACCATTGAAGTCTTATTTCACCCTATTTTTGCATCTTTGCTCTCATTTTCCTACAAAACCAAAAACTATAATAAAGTAGCAATAATTCTAATCAAACACTAGCATAAATATAAGTTTAGGAGATAATAAAATGCATATTTCATATATAGATCACACCCCCAAACCTAGATTTTGCTAGTCCCTAGCAAAACAAAACAAAACAAAACAAAATCAAACAAACTAAGGAACTAATGCATAAAAGTAAACACCACTTTCGTAGGGAACACGATTGCATTGAGCGTATGCAACAAGCCGTTAAACCTCTAGGTGTCCCTAGTAGGACGAGTGTTATCTCGTGAGGGTTTGCAGCCATGCTACCCACAAACATGTATTTATGAAACTAATTAACCTAAGTGCAAAAATAAAGCAAAAATTAAAACATTGCAAAACACACAACCTATTATCCCGATAAATACATACTACAATGCTTAAAAAAATTAACCACATGTACTGGGTTCATAATCAACAGGAATATAGAAGCCCTCAAGTAAGTGGTTTTATTCCACACTTTTATCTTGGAATTTTCTGCTCAATATGATATAGCATGATAATATAAATAGTAAAAATGTAGAACATTGTAGCAATACATTCTAAATTTCTATTTTATACAGATCCAGTGTTACCCATTAACCAAAGAACATCAGAATCGGCATAGTCATCGTAATCTTCAGGTTCATGATAGCACAGATCTGCGCGCCTCCTTCGGGTCCAACATTCTAGATTTGAGAGGATAATACACCATAGACTTTTTTTTTTCTTTTTCTTTTTTTTCGCTAGGACTGTGTAAGGCCTGACTTCAAGATGCTTAGGTTTAGCAATGACTCAGGCCAATGACTCCCAACCAATTTGGCTTAGGGCATTAGGTTTTAAGATACCGCTTCGGGCCCGAGCATCAGCCTAAGTTAATCCTATAAAGTCATGCAGCCCCTTTTTCTTTTATTTTGTTTTCACTTTTTCCACATTTTCATTTTCAGCACATATATTTTCAAGCACATCTTTATTTTGTCCAGGCTGTATTATACTCTCAACTTATTTCCGGTTCCAATCCCTTGCCATAGCCAAGTAAATGGTCTATCATGATCTTTTAAGCTCAACAGACAACTACACATCATCCAATGACTATGACTAAAGACATCCCACTGTAAATTAGCATTAAACAAATCTCTAGATGGTATTACTTTATGTAACTAGCGTGTGTGAGTGAATTTTCTTAGTTCAAGCACTTGTTCCAAGAGGACTGTAATAGAAAGGTATGCTCAGTGAAGTGTATCTATCCTCCAGTATACTTACTCACACTTCCAATGCAAATTAATCACTTAAGAATTGTAACATGCATCATTACGGGATAAACTATCAAAACCTATATAAAAAATACTAACAAACAACCTAAAAACTAATCAAATTTTTATGATTTTTTTTTAAATTTTCTGATTTTTTTTTCCTTTTATGCAAACACTATTCCCTCCCCCAAACCTATTATGAACATTGTCCTCAATGTGAACAAAATATAACATGATAATGAGCATATAATCAAAGAAAATCAGATAAAGGAGAGAATACACCTGAATACGTGGGTTGCCTCCCACCAAGCGCTAAGTTTAATGTCTTCAGTCAGACGGAGCCACGGTCGTTTGTAGGGTTCGGATCCTTAAGAATTCAACCTGGATCAATTAAATGATTGCTCCACACACTCCTATCCTTGTTGCCTATGTATGGAGCACATCGTGGAATAAAAGGATGAAGTGGTGGGTAGGGAAGCTTTGGAAAGAGGGATCCCTGCATTAACCATGAAGAAGGGTCATTAGAAAATTTTAGAATAAAAGGCTCCTCCTCCAAATTAACCATTTTGGCCTTAGGGGCCTCTTCCAGTAACCCAATTGGGAAAGCTTCCTCAATTAGTGACTTAACTAAACAATCTATAAAATAGTCTAAGTTACTTTCAATAAATAAATGGTTAGATTGATCTAGACAAGGTATGAATGGTGTTTCAGGAATATAAGGTTCTGTTAATAGTGTTGTAGACTGCAACTCCTTAGATATAGAAGAAGGTTGAAAATTTGGTTCTATCAACACACTCACTTCTTCTTTAATTTCTACACCCTCTTGATCATTATGTAAAGCCCACTCAAGCTCATTGTCAAACCTTTGGGCATTATGAAGGGATGTAACATCATAATCAGGAAAAAAACAGATCCCTTCATCAGAAAATTTGCCCTTCGGATATTGGGGTTCGACAGGAAAAATGCATTCTTCGTTCATATTCATGGCCTGTGTTAGCTGTTCTAACTGTATTTCAATGTTGGCAAGAGCCTGTGTGTGAGAATGGACAATCTGGGCATGGGCTCGTATTTCAACTCTCATATCCTCACATTCAGTTTTTATCTCAGTTTTTATCTTGGCTGCCATCTCAGCTCCAAGGGCTAAAAATTGGCTCATTTGGTTTTCTAAGGTAGATTGTCTAGTGGGATGGCCAAACTGAGGAACAGTGGCTGGTTGGTAAGGCAGGTGTGGGCTTAGGAAATCTTGTCTAGGGGCCTGATGAAGAGTGGGCCCAGGGTTGGGTTGTTCCCAAGGGGAATTAAGATGGTCCTCCCACCTATGAAGACTTTGGGCCTCATTTACATATTTGCGTATAAAATCAGGGTACTCATGGGCCAAAGGGCACTCCACTGGGGTATGAATAGGACTTAAACAGAGGGCACATGGTTCCGACATATAAGGAGTTGTGTATTGTAAGGAAGATGTGTCACTCCCAAAATTAGAGTGATTATCCCACCCACGGTTGTAAGTATCAGCATATAAGGGTCGTGGGTGGTAGGGCACTTCATAGGGAGGGGGATTAGGTGTGTGTGAAGAACAATAATCATTAAAGCTCCTATATGGGTTCTCATGGCTAAATCCATAGAAAGGTGAAGACATTTCTTCACAATGCATTCATCAACACCCGAACCACAGTATCACACATCCACAAATCAGAAAATCAACCCTAGATATCCACAACTAGCAATCATCAGTCCTAGATATCAACAACTAGCAGTCCTAATAGCCACAACTAGCACAACATGCAGTCATAGAAAGAAAAAAAAAACACCAAACACACAAATTGATCTAAAAAGGGAAGGATAAGAGAATGCAAACTAGGGGAAGGGATGGCCCTTCCACGTTGGCGAGAGTTCCACGTCTTCTCTTAACCTTGCAAAAAAGAAAGAAAAAGACAAATTAAGCTACTGACAAATAATCTAAGTTAAGACTCACTAAACTACTCTAAAACTAATTATGCTAAGAATCTGGTAAACTATTGTGCCGTCCTCGGCAACGGAGCCAAAAACTTGATCGTTTAAATATAAACCCTTATAAGTGCACAAGGCAATTGTACTACGGCGAGTATTAAAGGGTTGTCGAACCTCAGGGACGGATTAATCTTTTACCAAATTCAAGAGAAGAAAAAGATGTAGTTTAATTAATTCTAAAGAAAGCAATGGACTTTATCTAATCTAACTAAGATTTAATCAATATAGAGAAATATCAAGGCATAGAATCCACCACTAGACATGCAATTACTACTCTCAATTATTATTACGCTCAAATTGACATGATATGGTAATTTGTGTTCATGGTCAGACACACAAATCACAATGAATTCACTCACGTTCTTGGTCGGACACGAGAGTTCATCCACTAAAAATTAATGTAGATAATCCTATCCTTGGTCGGGCATAGAATTATCATTTGGGCTAATGATCCTATCCTTGGTCGGGCATAGAATTAACACCAGCTTACTTTTAGCACAGCGCAGGAATTGAAAAGATCTAATTTCATGCAAATCAATCAAGTCTATGGTCAAGCACTCAAAAGAAACTCATGAAATCACATTATGCATAAATCATAATCAACTGTATAAAATTAAACTATCAAGAGTAGCAATACACATCTAGGGCTTCATCAAGCCTTGAATAAAAGTTTAGTTACACATAGAAAGAGAGAAAAGAAAAGCCTGTTTATGTAGATCCATCGTCATGAATCCTTCTTCTTCTTTGCTCAAAAAGACCTCTTCTCTTGCTCCTCTCTAGCCTCTAATAAAGCTCTAGTTCTCCAAGGTTGAATGCCCAAAACGTTCCTTCATAAAGCCTATTTATAAGTTTGAAGAGAAACCATGAAACGTTCCTTCATAAGGCACTATTCACCGATCGACCGGTACTGTTCATGACAAATTTCCAGTAGATACGATCGATCAAACGGCGACGATCGATCGCGAAAATTTCGATTTTTTTCTCAGGCGATCGATCGCCTCATTTAGCCGATCGATCGGTACAATTCATCCTGCAGCACAATTTTCCGATGGTCATAACTTTTTGCTCCGAACTCTGAATTATGCATGATCGGTGGCGTTGGAAAGCTGACTTCTTGAACTTTAACATTAAACTTGAATCAGTCTAATCAGAAATATACACACGAAGTTATGAAGGTTTAACCATTAAAGTCTTATTTCACCCTATTTTTGCATCTTTGCTCTCATTTTCCTACAAAACCAAAAACTATAATAAAGTAGCAATAATTCTAATCAAACACTAGGCTTCCTGGGTTTGTAACTATGAATAACTTCAAATGGACTCATGCCCATAGACTTATTGACTGAACTGTTGTATACAAATTGAGCGAAAGGAAGAATTAAATCCAAGTTTCTATTACTTTCTCCCACAAAACAACGTAAAAGGTTGTCAAGACTTCGATTCTTTACTACTTTGACCATCATTTTGAGGGTGATAGGCAGTGGAAAATTTCAGCTTTGTTCGTACCATATGCCAAAGGGTTTTCTAAATATAACTCATGAATCAGACATCCCTAGCAGATACAATGGCTTCTGGTAACCCATACAAGCTCACGATCATATCAAAATAGTATTTGACAATTTTAGATGCATCAGTGGTTTTGGAACAAGGAATGAAGTTGGCCATCTTTGAGAATCAATCCTAATACGAATATGGAATCATGATTTGTAAAAATATGAGGTAGTCCGAACACAAAATCCATACTAACATCTTGCCAAGGATGATCTTGCTTAGGAAGAGGGGTGTAGTGACCAGTATTTTTGCTTTTTATGCTTAGCCAATTGATATGTACGACATTGACTAATGATCTTAGCTACATCTCTTTTTAGGCTCGGCCAATAATATTAATGCTCTACCTTAATGGTTTTGGCACCCCCAAAGTGTCCTACTAAGCCGTTGGTGTGAACTTTAGATGATATCTAGACAAACAGATAAAACCACAAGGAAGAAGAAGGTAACTTACTTGTCTATCCAAAGTGAACCCGAACCCAAACCTAAGTGACCTGGTTCATCCAAAGTGTAACCAGAATCCAATCCTAAACTTGTGGTCATCTGTTCGTGTGGTAAAATAAAACTAACCCAGTTGTGCTCGAGCAGAAGGAAACAAAGCACAAAGGCATCTGTGTACACGACAGAGGTGATCGGAGTGGATGCGATGATTAGGCTGACAAGGCGGCGACCGGAAGAGGAGATCAAAGAGATGGGCGACCGGCTTGACTGACGACAACAATGTCGACACGGCAGCAGCAACCTGAAAATTGCTCGGCAGAAAGAAGGCGTCGGGACGAGCAGGATAGTGACAAGTTTATGGACGAAAGGTGACAGCTTTGGACTAGGACCGACGAGACCTCTCCGGAGTCCACCACCAACGCAGCAGCGAAGGAAATGGCGGCGGCGTTTCTCCGAATGAAGATGTCGACGATCTGTATGGCAGAATCAACATCGGCGCGATAGTGAGATGAGTGGAAAGGAAGGCTACGGTGACTAACGATTCGAAACCCTTTCGATCAAGAAGTGGGCGATGACTGCGAGAGCATAATATTTAGGAAGTCATCTTTTCTATCTTTTACCATTTTACCATTTTCTGTTGAAGGAATTGCAATAGGGGTCATTACAAAATGTCCATCTTACCCTCATTTGTGTCATCTCCATCTCTACCTAAGGGTGCTCACGAGCCGAGTCAGCTCGCGAGTTTTTCCGGCTCGACTCGAGCTCGACTTTACTCGAGCTCGAGCTCGAGACACCCCGTAACTCGATTCGGCTCGACTCGAGAAAGCTCGACTCGATCGACTCGAGAATGAGCTCGAAAAATAGCTCGAGCTCGAGCTCGACTCGAGACTCAGCTCGAAAAAAAAATCAAAAATTTTCCATACCTCGCCGTCGATCTCGCCTTGCCTTGCCGTCAGCTCGAGCTTCGAGCCCATGGCCGCCGTCGCCGTCGCCTCGCCTCGCCTCGCCGTGAGCCCGTCGCCGTCGCCTCGCCGTGAGCCCGGAGCCCATCGAGCCCGTCGCCTAGCCGTCGCCCCGGAGCCCGTCGCCAGTACCCAGAGCCCCGTTAGCCCGTCGCCCTCGCCGTCGCCCCGTGAGCCCGTCGCTTCGCCTCGCCGTGAGCCCGGAGCCCATCGAGCCCGTCGCCCCGGAGCCCGTCGCCCGTTGAGCCCCGCCGCCTGTCGCCTCGCCGTCGCCAGTACCCAGAGGCCAGAGTCCAGAAGCTTCTGGCCTCTGGTAAAACACCCGAGCCGAAAAGCTCGGGTTTTGTTTTTTTTTTTTTTTTTTTATTGGGTCAAGTCACCCGTTGTATCAACTTCATCCGCCAGATCTAATCTGAATGACTCTTCATTTAAAATAAAAACCCATAGTCTTATCGGATGTAAATCAGCGACTTAAATCTATTTGGCGCGTAATCTCAATATTTTAAATAAATTAGGCTCTTTAAAACCTGTCTGCGTATTCAAATGAGTTATTAGATTTCCCCTTGTGTATTTTTTGTATATTTTTTTATTATTATATTATGTTGTAAGTAAGGGTGCTCACGAGCCGAGTCAGCTCGCGATTTTCAATACCAGATTAAATCACATCAGCCCACGTGGGTTTGGGACCTACCAAATTAGCCCAGTTATTTAATCTGATATTGAAAATTGGTCACGTTAGACAAGTTCATGTTGTAAATGCAGAGTTCCCTGGGAACTGGATTGACTCGGGGTTTGATATTATGAGGCAACATTAGTGAAGTTAAGCAACGGGGTGTTTGTGTGATGACTGATGAATAGGACATGTTTCCTTTGAGCGGAGGTTACCCAATTGCTGGGCCCCATGCCCACGTGGGTTAAGGTCATTTAATATGGTATTGGAAATTGGTCACGTTAGATGAGCTCATGTTGTAAATGTGGAGGTCCCCGATAACTGATTTGACCCGGGGTTTGATATTAAAAGGCGACATTAGTGAAGTTGATCAATGAGGTGTTTGTGTGATGAATAGAACACGCTTCCTGATTTACTCGATGCGTATGATGGGTGAGCCTTATATGCACCCAAGGGGATTGGCGGCGGGATATAGTACTCTAAGAGATCAATTTCTTTGCCCCTTCTAGTCGGGTCTTATTGGATACCCGTCGTTATAAAAGAAAAAATATCAAGGAAGCCCACTTCGAATATGTAATAAAGATTTATTTTGTACATAGAAAGTATAAAAAAAGTGTAGCTCGAGCTTAAGTTCTGGCTCGAGCTCCGGCTCGCGAGCTAGAGCCAAGCCCGAGCTCGAGCTCTCAAACTCGAGAACGAGCTCGAGTCGAGCCCATGATTTGGCAGCTCGACTCAAGCCGAGTCGAGTTCGAGCCCGAAATTTAAATATCGAGCTCGAGTCGAGCTGAGCCAAAACTCGACTCGACTCGGCTCGTGAGCAGCCCGACTCTACCCGGGCGCCATCTTCGACAATAGTGGTCTGGCAAAATGTGTAGACTTGTCAGAGCTCTGGCCATCGATGGACCCTCTCTGGAAAGTCCTCGCCAAAGGGCCGGTCAGCGCTACAGTCTACTACTTCCCCAAGAACACGTCGAGTAGGCATCCTCCTTACTGAGTTCCTCCCAAACATCTCCATCGGCCGTTCGTCCTTGCCCGTGTCCTCGCCGACCCCGACATTGGTGAGGTCTCCACCTCCAGCCCCTCTTCGACTCCTCTACCAGAGAAATTGAGGTGCTGGACGTGGTGGAGAATGAAGGAGGCAGCAATGAGTGGATGGTTGTTGCAAAGAGGCTGACGTTGAGCGACTCCAACAACAGCGGCGGGTTCTCCTTGCTGAGTTTCTACGCCGACGCAGTCTTCCCACCTTTGAAATTCAAAGAGGAGCCTCTGGCTCAGACGATTCATGTCCACGACAGGGCTTGGACATTCTAGCACATTTTTCGTTTTGCTTCTGTTGAGGATTGCTTTATTTTGGGAGATGTTACACGTTGATGATTTTTCAGCGTTTGCCTTGAATGCTGACCTCTTGATCCATTATGGTCATTGCTGTTTGATCCCAATTGATTTCACCAAAATTCCTGCTTTGTATGTTTTGTTGAAATAAAGTTTGATGTTAATCATTTGGTCGATACAATCAAACATAATTTTCTTGGAAAGAAGATTGCAGTGGCTGGGACTATCCAGTTCTCAACAGAAATTCGAGCCACCAAATATGCATTAAATGATTCTGGAATTGAGAATGTCATACCACAGTCAAAACCATTTTCTGCAGGAGAAGTCCTTGGCTGCACATCTCCATCAATACCCAAGGGTGCTGTGGATGCTGTTGTCTTTGTTGCTGATGGGAGATTCCAGTTGGAAGCATTTATGATTGCAAACCCGGAGGTTCAGGCATTGTGCTATGATCCATATCTTAAGGTTTTGTTATTGGAGGAGTATGATCACAAGGGAGTGAAAAATGCCAAATGTTGGGGCATTGTCCTTGGAACCTTGGGGCGGCAGGGGAATCTAGAATTCTTGATAGGCTGCAAAAGAGGATGACAGAGAGAGGTCGTCAATGGTCAGTTGTGTTGATGTCAGAGTTCTCTCTAAGAAAATTTCATTATTTGGAGATTCTATTGATGCATGGGTACAGATCGCTTGCCCTCGACTTTCTATTGATTGGGGGGGAGGCTTTTGTGAAGCCTCTTTTGGCACCCTTTGAAGCTTAGATTGCACTCGGATTTCTTCAAGGTTGGTGGGAGAAGGGTTTAGGTAGTAAGTTAACAACAGAATTAGCATGCTGTGATTCTAAGAATGTGGAAGGTTTTGATTCCGCTGGAAACTCAAGTTGTAAGTGTTGTAGTGTGGAAAAGAGTACCCCTGTTAATATTATGAAGGAGTCCACTGATTATCCTATGGACTATTATGCTCAAGATGGAGGAGAATGGAATTGCTCATATACTAAGAAAGTGTCTACAAGGAAGGCTCGTCCTTCCACCCAAGATGGTGTTTTATGATTTTCTTTGTGCTTATTTATCTCTTCCTTTCTTTCTTTTCTTTTCTGTTTTGAGGTCATTGTAATCTTTTTCATCACCTTTTTGCAACAGTTATATTATACACTCCATCAAGGATAATCATGCCTTCTAGCTAATTGCCTTTGGAATAGCAAATGTTATCTTTTGTTGTAATATAGTTTTTTCCCAGCTAAATTCTATATTGTTTACTTGCTATTCTCATTTGTTTTTTATCTTGATATTGATTATTTCTTTGGGATTGCATATTACTGTCGAAGAAGAAGATTCTTGCACATTGCTTAAGAAGGCTCAAGCCTTAGCCTTAGCCTACAATGTCGTACCAAACTGTGTCTGTTGTAATTGTCAAAGAATTCTTCTGAAACCTCGAGAAATGTTTATCAGAATCAATAGCAACTACTGGTGGCAGTATAGAGTAAATTGGGAAATGTATTAGTAAAAATGTAAGCCACCACTGGCGCAATTGCCTTTTACTCATAATTTTGCCTTCTCATTCAAGTAATAGGTATATTTCTTATTCACATTTTAAAAAAAAGATACATTGCTTATCTAGTAAAAAAGGAAGTGAAAGAAGGTGTAAATTATGACTGTTATATATAATTTCCTTTAGAAACCTCTCCATTTATGTCACTCCATGGCCTACCTAATGAGTAATTAGGGCAAATTGCTAAATTGATGATGGCCTGGGTTTTAACTTCTACTCCATCTGGTGAGATTTTTCCATAGTACTAGGCCAATGAGCCTGGAATGCGGTTTTTCCGGTTTCATGCCATATAACCTAGTTTCGGGACTTAGTCTTCCCATTTTTCCATCCTGAAACCCGTCACCCTTCCTTGTTTTACCTGCCCTGAGTGGCGCCCCATTTTACATAAGCTTCCCATGCAGTGATTATATGACGAATATGGCAAATATTTCGTGTTTTTAATCTTAGGGGGTGACCGGTAGTAATGGAAAAAATAGTTGTTTGTCTACACTGCGATGGATTATTTCGAAGTCCTTATAAGTACGTAGGTGGGAAAGAAAAACTGATGACCATTGATAGACAGGTGAAGTTCTTAAATACGTTGAACTAATATTAGGATTTAAGTATGCAATGAGCAACCTATCCCTCAAATGTCTAGTTGCATCATCATCTCAATGCATACCATACATTATGGAATGTTGTATCGGATATCGGTAAAATATCGGTCGGCCTAAGAGACGAAATATCGGAGATATTGTGTAAAAAAATATTGGTCGTCAAAAACTAGTTTTTACCATATATTTTCACAATCTAACTTCTAAAATGAGTTATACTAATTTAAACAAAGAATAGATTTCAAAATATGCATAAAAATGCATATTAGGATAGAAAACAAACATGAAAGTTTTTTTTCCAAAAAAAAAAATTCAATTTTTTTTAAAATATTTTTTTTTCAAAAAAGACCGATATATTGGCGATATTTGGAAAATTTTGAAAATCCGATACTTATTGGTATCAGTGTATCGGTTTGTGTCCAATACTGATATATCGGCGATATATCGCCGATATATCGGCAAGTTGGCATTCCATGCCATACATCCTCGGGGATGATGAAGATCTGGAAAGTGTCTTTAATATTCATAAGAAAGCAAGGAGGGAAGTGTTGGAGTTGTATCTGGAGAGGACTTCAAGTGTCAATAAAGAGAGGATATCCCCATTAGAGCAACTTGCTTAGTTGATATATGATGACCTACAATCATCATGGGGTGAAGGAAAGAAACAACCGGAGCTTGTTTTTGGAACCGCAAGGTAAGAACACAATTTCACATCATTTGTGACACGACTCTTCAAGTTATCATATATTATATATTCGATTACACGATAGCAGTGCCTCTAATACATGATAGAAGGGTCGTAAAGTGTGCCATTGAAGCCTCGATGGTCAAATTCCAAAACTACCCTCCCTGCCAACTATCGTATCTCAAACAATGTCGAGTCCTCGAATACATGATATAGTAGTGTTTTCGTGTCCTAGAATACACTATAGCACCGCTATCGTGTCCTCGATTACAGTTGCAAGATATCGTGTTCACGATATTCTTACATTTCGTGTATTTGTCTACACGACTCATATTGATATGCCCTCTTCATATCTTGCAGTTGGGAGAAATGAAATTGTGAGGTTGAATCTAATACAGTACAAGGAGAAGAAGCAAAAAACAGTAAATGAAGAGATTGAGCAATTTATGTCACACCCCAAAATTCTTGACCTTGATCAGAATGCAGAAGCAACCAATCACAGACAGTTAGGAGGCCAGAAACTCTGCACATGGCTGAATACTTGTTCGATCTCATTCCGTTTTGGCCCCAACGAAAGATGCAGCAACCATATTCAGATATGAAATCTTAAAATAACTTTGCCAATAAAAGAAATAATCTACTTAGGCTATTATAGCAAATAGATAATAATCATCAGATCTAAGCCAAACAACCAATAAAAGTCAAATCATAAATTAAATAATAAAAGACTTCCACTCCTAGCTTATGCCATCCATAGCAGCTCCAGTAATCATCACTTGTTCAACTTCACTCACTTTTAATTCCTGCATCAAAGGATGCATGAGTATTCGAAAGAAATACCCAGTAGGATTGCAAAAACCCCATAGAGAATATGAATGGAAAATATAGATATAATGATATAAAAAAGGAATTCAATGTTCAATAGAACCAAGATTTGAAATACAGAGTTCACCTTAATTACCTGAATGGCAACCATACTAAGAGACAACATCAACTCAGGGTATGGAATAACAATCTCAAGACTCCGAACGAGTATCACGTAAGTAGAAACAATCAATATGTTCAGACTCTAGACATCTATAGTGTAAGGAGACGTCAATTTCTACTCTCAGATCGGTCCACTTCCCGTGTGGATCGTTATACCAGAACATCCTAGAGGTTCTTCTTTCGAACCCGGCCACGCGCTAGGGATGCTTGCCCCATCGGTGCTTACGGGCACAATGGGCGGAGACTGCAGACCTTCTGTAATATCATAGAGTCTAAAACGTACATGTGCCTTCATAGGTTGAACTACAGAGGTTAAATAAAAATCGGAGATCACTATGGATCTAGCAATGGCTCGTGAGCATACTATGATTCCACCTCGGAGAGTTTCTAACAAGAACTAATAGTGGAAGAAACAGTTTACAGGAAACTGAGTGATAATTCACCACAACAGAGGTTATAACAAATAACTCAAGATTCTCATCTCTTAGGTTGACTCTCATAGGAGTACTATTAAGACTTCAATGTCTCAATCAGCGATCGATTCACCAGAGGAGTGATGAATAGAAATTTTTGATTAGCAATTGACTCGCCACGGAGTAACACGAAGATTGTTCCTTCTCGAACATCAACTAATTCTTATGAGATATAACAACTAAATAACTCATCTAATATATTCGCTGCGAGTAGCGCTGGTTAGTAATTCTCAACACTGACAATAGAATTCAATGGTCACCAAATAAATGGAATATTAGGGTCTGAGAATTCAAACCCTAGTTGGAACTCTATTAACCCTAGTTAGTAACCCTAGTATACAAAAACTACAAACACGTAGGACAATGTTTCATTTAAGAATGGATCAACCTAGATCATCTTTTAAGTAAATTATTCTTACTGTAACCACCCTTTCCCAATCTCTCATTGTTTATTAAGGTTATCTTAATCATAACCCATCATATATTCAAATCCTACTAAGCAGCCCATCATATATTCAAATCCTACTAAGCAATAATGTTTGGAAATCCTACTTCTATGTACTGTTATTTGCTTGACAGTCCTCTTCAGATGCTTACCACAATTGATACAATTAGAGTTTAATTCTAAACATTTTACTGACAATAGCTCTACGAATATAATTTCCAACCCAATAGACGGAATTTTTTTTTGACTCTTCTACAATTAGTTATGACTTTTTGATTACCGTTCGTCGGCACAAAAACAGTTCTGGCCGAGAAAGACTATCTTAATCCAAAGTGTTATATTCATATTAGATACATTATATATCACCTAGGATAATTGTAATACTCATAATTACCCCTTCCTTAGGTGTGATACAAAACCTTTATGGCTCTAGTATAAAGTAGTTCTTCTCGTATTAAAAATCATCTTACTCTCATAGCTGTTTATAAGATTAGCATCTTAGTGACATAGACAATACTCAATTTGGACTACTAATCCCAGGCAGAATCATGAAAAGAAAGGTACTAACAGAATGCAAAAAGGACGATTTTTTATGAATCAAAGTGTTATGACACAGAGTTAAACATGATTCATAGAGGTAGGTCGAAAGGCACATCGATTTACAATTACCGACCCTTCTTAGTAGGTCGAAAGACTTAGGTTACATTTTGGGAAGTTCATGTCCCATTTTTAGGTGATATGGCATTTCAGTCGAAAATTCAGGTAATATGGGAAAATGGATAGTAGCGCCAGGTAATAAGAAAAGCTCGAGTGCTCATCCATCCTACAATGCACGTATAGACAAGGATTGAATGTGGAAAAGTTGCCGGAAGTGAAGACTTTGAAGCTTGGAGTATATGAATCTTTTATTTTAGGTATTCTTGAACTTGTAATAATTTGGAATGTGTGTTAAACCTTTAATTATTGGCTTATTATTAGTACTGCATTGATCTTTTTATTTCTTTCAATCAATAATCCTATTTGACGAAGAATTTTAATTATGCGTCTTTTTATGATGGTGAATTGTCTAATTGAAGGTAAAGTTTGATCGGTCGCGTCCAAAAGCTTATGCCACATTATTATTGTTATTATTATTATTTTCTGCAACTCCAATGAAGTCAAAAAATTTAGGGCATGACATCTACGTATCAAAATAAATAAGTTATCAGATCAAGCTACTGCAAATAAATAATTTATTATATCATAATCATAATTAAATAGGGTATTTTCTCAACATAAATAATATATCAGACAGTGAACAGTGTAATGTTTTTTATTTAAATTTATATATTTGTTAAAGAAAAACTACGAGGAAATTTCAGCCATGTGATCTACAGTCTAGCAATCATTTTCACTTTGAATTCTAGGGAATCCTAAAGGTGAGAAGGGAATGATAACTCGAGTTTTAAGTACAAGTAGAGATTGGCATTTCAGTAATTGGATTGAGCTGTACGAGATATATCTCCAAACATCCAATCACAGGAATGGGAAGAGCATGACATAACAGCCCACTCTGATCTGAAGCTCTTTTAGGCTAGAGGGCGTCTAGCGTGACCGATTTTGAAGACCAGATTGTAGGGTCATTTAATCTGGTCTTCAAGATCGGACAGCAAAACATTTTTCTTTAGGCTATATCTGGCCACTGCAAACTGAAATCATGGCATGTGCCCTTTGCTTCAAGAGCATGATGAAAAGCAAGAAATACCCACCTCCATTAAAGCCAAAAAAGTGTCATAAAATAATAACCCCATTCAGGTGAAGCAAATTAAAATTTTCTCACTGCAAATCTATAGTATGCAATATTAATTTGCACAATAAAATTCTATTGTCCGGGGTCATGCTCCATCGAAGGAGTACATTGTATTATAAGTTGTATTGACCATTTTATTGGGCTTATCATATATTTTATTTTTAATGTTAATGAGCCGTGGCCTGATCGTACGAACTTGAATTGGGATATAGTTCCACATCAATGATTATATATATATATATAGTGAGCATGAAGTTAAACTGATCGTATTTTATATATATATATAATGAGCATGAAGTTAATTTTTTGGGTCCTTAGATTCCGATCCAAGGGTATGTATCAAATTAGTGGATAGGTGAGTGTGTCAATTCAAATGGTAAGTGAGTTATTTATAGTTGTTTGTAACCGTCAGATCAAGATCCATCGGCTACGAATTTAATTGGCCTCATATAAACTATATGAGAGTGATCTCATTTAAACTTATATATATATATTATATATGAGAACGGTTTACAAGAGATCTCTCTCATATAAGGAGCATGAGGTCAATCTTTTAGGTTGTTCGATTCCAATCCGAGGTGGGTATCAAATCAGCGGGCAGGTGAGTGTGTCACATCAGTGGGTACATGAGTTCATTGTAGCTGTTTATAGCCATCATATCAAGATCCAACGACTACAAATTGAATTGACCTTATATTAGAGCGATCTCATTTAAGATTCGATTTACATGAGATTGTTCTTATATAAGGAGCATGAGGCAAATCTTTTTGATCGTTGGATTCCGATCCAATTGTGGGTATCAAATTAGTGAATAGGTGAGTTTCTTGTAGCCGTTTGTAGCCATCAGATCAAGATTCAACGGCTACGAATTTAATTGGCTTCATATAAGCTTTATGAGAGCGATTTCATTTAAATTTTTCCATATAGTGCACACAATTAATATAAATGAAGACATGAAGGGCCATGCTCCATCTCCAACCAAATACAACTTAGCAACTGTCCGGGGTGGAAAATTATTGGCTAAGCGCCGCGTAGGGGGAACAGTGTGCTCATCACCAATGGGTGATGGACACGTCTCCTTGTCATGATTGCCATAAGGGACCCACAAGCAGGGGAGATGTGCTCATCATCCATTGGTGATGAGCACATTGTTCCCATGCGCGGCGCGCAGCTAATAACTTCTCGTCCGTGGTTATGCTATCTTTTAGTGCCCCTAGTCGCTGAAAGAATTTCCTATTGTCATCTTCTAGACTCTAGTACACTAGAGCTTCAACCTTCATCATTCAAAGACAATCAGAGATTCTTGCTCTGCCATCTCTCATATCCAAACAAAAATTCCAAAGGCAAGCCAAATTGTCACATTTCCCATCACTCAAAATACAACTCATATTCTTGCCCTTTTATCTCTATCCAATGGACCACCACCACCAACCATATATCATTATTCTAAGGTAAACCCACTTGAGGAAATCTCCTTTCCATGCTGGAGGGGTGAGAACTAGATAGTAAGGTCATGGAGAAATCCAGTTGTGCCAAAAGTGAAGAAGATGAGCGATCAGTGGGACTGCTTTCCTGTTGGGGCCGCATGAAGATCAGGTTCCAAGCAAGCAGAAAAGTTTTTGCTTGAAAGACCTATTCAGAAGCAAGAGAGCTAAGGTGGGCAGGTTCAGGTATGACCCACTGAGCTATTCCCAGAATTTTGATGAAGGTGGAGGGGCTGAAGAACTTCAGAACTCTTTCTCCTCAAGGTTTGCTGCTTTGGCCTCAAGATCAGCTCAGGGTAGATAAGAAGTGGTTTGTTAAGGTGGAAATGCTTTTGGCCAACTCTCAGCTCTTGCAATGACAAAGTAATGCATGTATGGTAAGTAATTGCTCACGAATACTTGAGAGATATTACTCATACCTGTTCTATAGATGAGAGTATATTGGTATGAGTACATATATGTGAGAGGGACAAGGGAACAGAAGACCACTCTTTTCATTAATGAAATGCATATACGATGCTACCGGAGTGTTTCTGATTTTTGGTGGTCATTGTTTCGAGTCTTGAAGGGCCCTCGCAACCGGCCTCTTAGAGCAATGTTTCTCGCCACCAATCCTGTCTGGGGCATGTCAAGGCCAAACCATACTTTCTTAATTAAAAATACACATCACGTAGGTTAATGAATTTCATGTAGCTGATGATGGCGCTTTTTGTTTTCTTAACTCAAATTGTTTTACAGACGACGGTGAATGTTTCTACAAACATCATATGAGAATGGCAATGAGCACTTAGGTTGCTTCAGTGTCTTTTTGGAGGAAAGCTACGCAGAAATAACGCTTTTGTGCACTATTAAGACTTAAGTTTTCCTATATCTTGTATATTATATATATACAAATAAAGGTTTCCCCAGATCAGCAGAGTATTTTCTATTAACTTATCATGAAGTGTATCCTGCGCATGGACACCTCTGACCTGCATATAACAATAAAATACTAGGAAATGGAGGTTTCAAAAGCAAGAAAGTTGACTGGTTTGATATGTAAAGAGTAACATCGTCCCATCTAATTTAGGTGTAGTTTGGCAAAGTATTTGTGAGTGTAAGAAAGTATCATGTGTGGGGAATTCATTTGTCACATTCATAAACAAATATTTGTTTGTTTGGCGAGACAGATTTTCCATTCAATGTGGAGAAATGCTATCCTTGGTATTGATGAGGGACAGCTAGCAGTGTAAAAAAAACCTGCTACTATACACTGAAACCATTTGTGGAAGAAGGGCCGCATGAAGTTCTTCTTTGAGAAATTGTGAATTGACCTGAAATGGGCTAGAAATGATGGAGATTGGCATTTGTGGACAAATCAGGCCATCGTTCTCCATAAATGTTATATTGACCCCAAATGATGGGAAATACATATGTTTGCAAATATTTTATTAGTTGACCACAGATGGCTCACAAATGAACCATATATGGGTTGCCAAACAATGCTTTAGTCCTTTTTATTAGAACCGTAATTTAATTGCAGTGATACTCCCTCGCCTCCTACATTAATAATCTGATTTAGTTTTTCCAAATCAATAACTGTGTATTTGGAAAAAACCGAATCGACCGATTAAAGTAGGACATAAGGAGTAATTTATAGCTTTTTGATGCAAGCGACAAGAGGAAAAAAATGTTGTTGAACAAACAATGATTACATGTTGCTCGTAGTATGGAAATTGTGAAGTTGATCATAGGTACTAACGGATAAGATATTCAACACCCAACTTTCACGAAGGTAGCAACTTTCACTAAGGTGGGTGTTAAAAGTCTTATACTTAACTAATTAATTATCCACATTTTAGCACATGTGATATATTTTTAAGACAACCTACAAGTAAGAATCCCTCTAACATTTTTTATACTGACCACCTTTGGAAGGACAAAAAATGAGGCAATTAAAGTGGGACAAATAATTTCTTGAAATAGGACCATCAAAAAGGGAGGAGGGAGTATATAAAGAACTTTTTAGGCCTCTGGGGTTTTTGAGGAGCTGTTAGGCTGTAACCAAGGTTTTCAAAACCGGACCGGCCATCGAACCGGATTGATGGCCGGTCCGGTTGGACCGCGGTCAAACCGTGGTCAAACCGGTTTGGCTAGTTTAAGTAAAATAAGTGATAAATATATGTATTTGTATAACACTAACATCAAAACAAATGTAGCTCAGGTGGTTAAGGTTATATGGGTGCAGGGGGGGTCTGAGGTTCGAATCCCTCCTCTTGTAAAAAGTTTTTCAAAAAAAATTATTATTATAATCCGAACCGGACCGGTTTTTCGGCCGGTTCCGGTTCTCCGCGGTCGGACCGGCCGGTCCGGTCCGGTTTTGAAAACTATGGCTGTAACCAAATCTTGGGTGGTGCTGAAAAGACTTGTCTTTTTCAGAAACCTATACTCCATATGTCCCATTTTATACTTTCATCTTTTTTTTTTGATGAAAATGAAAGCTTCATTTACTAAGAGAGAATGACAACTACAACAAGTGACAAAACAAAGCAATTTTAACAAGATGAGGTAAATCGATCCTCCCATTCCTTGGAGCTGTCCACATACTAAGCTTCAATGAGCAAGATAAATGGGCAACCAATCGCCTTCTCTGCATACAAAATTTAAACTGATGGCTTGGTGATATGCATAAAATATACACATTTATATGCCATATTTACCTATTTTCAAGTGTAATTTTAATGATAGAGTATGAATAAAATGGGTTATTAGAGATTAGGATAGTAATAAGTGATTAATAATTAAATTGCTCTAATTAACTAATTTAGATGTATTAATGAATTTAAGGGATTATATTTTTATTATGCATCTAATTTTGATTTAATTTTATTATTGTAGGTTTTTAGAAGTTAGAATTGCGGATCGTGGGATTAAAGCACGTCAATCGGGTTTATATGCAAAGAGATCAAGTTATAGAAGATTCGATGGCTAGGATTGTTGTAGCGGGTTTTTGAAGCTTGAATCAATTTGAAAAGAAAAGACCAAGTGCAGAGATGATCCAGATCGTTTATTGTCATCCAAAGAAAAGAACTGTCTAGATGATATCAAACGGGCGAGATTCCTACGACGGGTTTTAGAAACTAGAAAATAAAAAAAAAAAGATAAAGAGAGCTCGAGCCGAAACTCGGCCGTTCGACAAAACAGAGACATATTCGATTTGGACTCAAAAGACAAGGATGCCGGAAATTGGATCGTGCTATAGTAAGAAACGAGCCAATTTGGGCGAGAATTGGAACGTTCAGAGGCATGCCCAGGTAAGGATTCAACTCAATTGAGGATTGGAACAGATTTGGGGCGGTTTTAGAATGGAAAGGAATCAAAGATTATGATTGGATTTTAATTAATCTTATATTTGGATTTGGACTCTCTTGAATGGCTATAAAAACAGAGAAGAAAACCGAAATGAAAAAAATAAATTGTTGGGCTGAAAAAGAGCTTCATTTTGGGAGAAGAGAGGACTGGTTTTTGCTGACTTGGGTCGTGTTTGGGTAGTGATTTTGGCCAGAAAACAAGGGGGAGAGAAGAAGGAGAAGAGGAAGAAAAAGAAGGAAGAAAGCAAGAATTTTGGGCTTGAAATAGAAACTACTACAGTACCGGCGATTCGGGAAGACGATGAACAGTATCGTGAATAGTGATTCGCTACAGTGTTTTCCCAATGCGATTTTTTCGGAATGTGATTTCTTTTCTCATGAATATGCATAGCTAAATCTTTTGTCAAAGCTAGGGGTGAAATTATTTGATCAATATTTTTATGTCTATGAAAGAGATGGTTTTATTGTTATAATTATTTATGTCTATGAAAGAGATGATTGAATTGAGATATTTTGGAAATAGTCTTAATCTATATAATTATTTGCTACCGAAATTCCATGGTCTAGATTCTAAAACTCCTTCTTTGCATTTAAAAGAATTTGAAGAAGTATGTGCAACTTTTGCACAGGCTTGTAGTGAGGACATTATTAGGCTGAAATTATTTCATTTTTCCCTGAAGGACAAAGCCAAGACTTGGCTGAATTCTCTTAAGCCTAGATCTGTGGGAACTTGGAAAGAACTACAAACTGAATTTCTTAGTTTTTCCCAGTTCATAGGACGAATGCTCTGAAATAACAAAATTTGCTCAAAAACAAAATGAATCATTTTATCAATATTAGGAGAGCTATAAAGATTTCTTAAATTCTTGTCCACATCATGGGTATGAGAAGTGGCGCACCATCAGTTTCTTCTATGATGGGATGATGCCTTCAATGAAATAATTTGTTCAAACAATGTGTAATGGCGAATTCTTTGATAAAGACCCTAATGAAGCCCTTGATTTTCTAGATCAAATAGCTAAAGACTTAGATTCTTGGGACCCCACTGATCCCTCTAATGTTTCTAATAAACCGAAGTTTACAGCTACTAGTGGGGGGCTGCTTCATCTTAGGGAGAAGGATAATTTGAATGCTCAGCTAGCTTCTTTGGCTAGGAATGTGGAGGCTATGGAATTAGGAAAAATTAATGTTGTTAAGTCTGTTGCTACAGAAGAGGCCTGTGGAATTTATGATGTCATGGGACATCCAACTAATAAGTGCCCTACCAATCCTGCTTTCAAGGAGGTGTTACATGACCAAACAAATTCCATTACCCCTTTCATGAAGCAATCTCCTTATGGAGACACAAACAATCTAGGATGGAGAAATCACCCCAACTTTAGTTGGAGGAATGATAGTGCTGCACAAACACTACCTCCTCAAGCATCTTCAAATTATACTTCATATGTTCTACCTCATAGGAAGACACTTGAGGAGACACTACACACTTTCATGCAAGGGCAAGCTACCATTAATCAACAAACCTCATAAGCCATTAATGACATAAAGAGCTCTCTCACTAAATTGACATTGTCTCTAGTTGTTCAAGAGAAAGGTAGATTTCCTACTCAACCCCAACCCAACCCGCAGGGGCAAGTTCACATGATGAACACAAAATCTTCTGATTCACAATTAGAACATGCTAAGTCTATTACCACTCTTCGTAGTGGAAAAAAATTGACAAAATAATTCCATTAAATACCCAAAAATCTGAAGAGAATGATGAATTAAAACATGAAAATGATGAAAATTGATAAGTCCAGGTCGAGTGAAGATGTGAGATGTCCTATTGCAGCTCCTTTTCCACAGAGGTTAAAACCGAATCAAAAGTTGAACAAAAATGCTAAAATTTTTGAACTTTTAAGTAGGTGAAAATTAACATTATCTTTTTAGATCCAATCAAACAGGCGCCTTCTTGTGCTAAGTTCTTGAAAGATTTGTGTACTATTAAACGTAAGTTGAATGTGCTAAAAGAAAATATTTTTAATTGAGTAGGTAAGTTCTATAATTCAACACAAAAGCCTGCCCAAATATAAGGATCTTGGATGTCCAACTATTTAATGTGTGGTCGAAAACTTCATGGTAGACCAAGCCTTGCTTGATCTTGGGGCTAGTGTTAATCTTTTGCCTTATTCAGTGTACATCCAGTTAGGTCTTGGGGAATTTAAACCCACCACTATTACTCTTCAACTTGCTGATCGTTCTGTTAAAATCCCTAGGGGAGTGGTGGAAGATGTGCTTGTTCAAGTAGATAAATTTTACTTTCTTGTTGATTTTATTGTTTTGGACACACATCTTGTTATGAATATAAGTGCAAATATTCCTGTCATATTATGTCGTCAATTTCTTGCTACTTCAAATGCTTTAATTAATTGGAGAAATGGTGTGATGAAACTTTCATTTGGCAATATGACTTTGGAATTGAATATATTTAATGTTTGCAAGCAACCAGTGGATGATATTGATGTTCAGGAAATGAATTGGGTTGATACCGTTGTTAGAGATCAATTTCATGTTTCGTCTTTTTCTGACCCTTTAGAATCATGCTTAGTGAATTCTTTATATGATGAGTCTGAAGTGGATATTGAAGGGGCTGAGATTTGTTCTTTGCTAAATTCTCTGCAGGTATTTAAAGTGAATGGATGGAAACCCAAGTTTGAGGAGCTACCATTGAGTGACAAATTGTCTATACCATCAAGTATTCAAGCACCTAAATTGGAGTTGAAAAAGTTACCAACTGAGCTCAAATATGCATTTTTCGATGATGATGAAACTCTTCGATCCTGTGGTAATATTTTCTCATCTTAATCTTATAGAAGAGGATAAGTTGCTTGACATTTTGAGAAAGCATAAAGGTGCACTCGGATAGACAATTACTGATTTAAAAGGAAAAAGCCCTTTGATATGCACTCATCGCATTTATTTAGAGGATAATGCTAAACCGTCCAGGGAGATGCAACGTAGGTTAAATCCAAACATAAAAGAGGCGGTTAGAGCTAAAATTCTTAAGCCCTTAGACGCGGAGATCATCTACCCCATTTTTGATAGCAAGTAGGTGAGTCCTACCTAAGTAGTCACCACAACAAAAAATGGCCTTTATCGATGGCACAAACTGTCTCTACAAGTTTATAGCGACAGATTTTTTTTGCCGTTAGCTCGATCGTTATAAGTGGCGCCGCTAATGACATTTCGACGGAAAAATGGCAATCTGTCGCTAAGGACGTCGCAAGTGTATTTTAGCGACAGTTTTATGCCATCGGTATAAATGGTTAGCGACAGTTTTATGCCCTCAGGCTCTAGACTCCTTTAGATACCTATTGCGACGGTTTTAGCATCCTCAAACTATAGCTGTACAAAATGTTTTAGAGAGTATTAACCTCATCATGGAAGATGTGAGTTAAAGACTTACAGTGATATAATTAACAGAAGAAAAGCCTTTAGGATCCAGAGAGTAAGAAACTAAGACTTCTCATGATTTTCTTCCAAAGCCATGGTTTTCGCATGTTAAACAAATATAATGGCAATAGTCGAGTTCTCACACATGGGATCAATTATAAGCAGCAGCCTAGCTGCTTGTTTTTTCATCAGATTCCAAAGAACTACACATTTTTGGTCGAGTTATTGGACATTGTCTCCCAAGATTATATCAAAAACAGAATTCAATTACCCAGTAGGTCTTGATAAGCCTGTTCTACCTCCCCTGTCAAAATTGATGTGATGAATGCTTCTGGTTGTGGTGATTTTCTGCATTGCCACCAACCAATAGCTCCCATATCACAGAAACAATATCGCTTCATTGATCATTCTCTGCGAAGAGTGCCTACAGCTTTAGTTTAGTTAGATCAACTTTAGGAACAGGATACGTATAGGCCTCGTAATTTATCATCTGGCCCAGCGAACTCAGCTTTGTCATGGTGGTTATAAGATCAACCGGAATCAAAAGGTCAAGTCCATATTATGTATTTAAGATCAGCTAGGGCTGGATAACACAATAATTTCATCATACTTTAGACAGAAATCGTAATGATGAGTCAAGAAAATATCCTGCTGCAGCTACTTCTGAGTTTCCACCAGACCATCTAGCACTATCCAAAGTGGTTGAAGTACATTAGTTGAGCATGATCTTAATAAATCTATTTGTAAGCATGCCTATAGGGAATGGCAGCGTAGCCCACGAGCATATAAATATTCTCCAAGTTAAGTGTTGCTTTAACCATCCAAACTCGTGGAGACAATTTAGGTCTTATTTCCTGGGATCGGTTGCAATTCAAAGCCCCACAACAACATATCAACGCCTCAATATACTGGAGGGCTAAATATAATCCCTGTATCAGATACTTCATGTTGCAATATATTTGCACTTGTCTTGTTATTGACATCAGATCAAGGACAAATAATACCAAAGTAGTAAACTTTAAAAATACCTGTCAGGGCCCAAAACCAATCGCTGAAAACATGTCTTTCATTTCCTGAACCGAAGCTTTACCCCATTGTGGAATCCTTCCCTCTGGATCTGGTTCCGTAGCATCAGCGCACCCAAACTGTCTTTCGAACTAGCCCCACTAGAGATATATGAATACATGCAGCGGATTGTACTCGGTGTTAATAATCTTTAATATGCAAAAGAAAGCTTTAAATCAATAAAAAAAATTATTGTACAAGAAAATGTACAGGTGCATATGTTGAACAGGCAGAAAAGCAGCACACGGTGAGAACCACTACTCAGGACCATGACTTATTGGCCCACCCATGGGCTCCACACTCATGTCCACTTTTCTGCCTGATGCCCCATCGGCCATATAATATGGAGTAACACTTTTTCTATGAAATATAACTCTGTTTCTATTCCTTTATTAAGGAAATGAATCAAGAGGGAGATTTTAGTGCCATACTCTGCCGAATATATCCAAATTCTAATATCCATACTAAAATGTCCGCCAGTATATCCATACTCTGCCGAACGGATGATGCCAAATTCCATTTAGCCATATGAATGACAACAATGATGACAAAATGAAAATAAGTCCATGAGTGAGGGGGGTGGGCAACCTGACCATTTGATCCATATGCAGTGTAAAGTAAGCTCCCTTTCTCTTCATTCCCACCACATTTGCGAATTGCAGAAACCAGGAATGTACTTTTATTGCAGATTGTGCGGCAAGAGAGAAAGAGAGGGAAGGCTGGTAAATGTTTCACTTGTTTGCTATTAAAACCAATAGGAAACAAGCAGGATGAATTATGTCAAGCTTATTGAGCTAAAACTGGCTTGGGTTTTGAAAAATAGAGATCAATATAAACTATGTAGTGCACCTGGACTAAACTCTTAAAAATGAACGTTTAGTTATTATCAGGGAGACACATAACAGATGTCTTTGTATTCAAGAACTAGGGAAGAAATAACCTCCATATTGGATGAGATCTGCCTATGCAATTGGCCCTCCCTTTGAGTAAGAATCAATTTCTTTTTTAGCATCTTCCAGAAGACCCAAACCAGCAGAAAGGCCACTATTTTCTCGTCTACTTATCTCTGGTCTTCACAGAGGAATTTACAAAACAATGCATCACTTGAAAACTTGTTGCTAAGAGTTCACTATCCAAGAAGATCTAATTAATTTAATCAGAATGTTACCTCAAGCGAATCGATCCATTTGGGCCCCCAGATTTTGTAAGCTACAGGTTATGTCTCACTAAAATCAATTCAAAAGAATCAAATTGAAAAATATGCATAGGGATGATTGGATTCTGACCTTGTCGTATGTCAGAGCATCGTTTAGTGCTGAGTGTCAGTATAGAAGGGATTAGCTCTGGATGTTCCTAGGTGTCAAGAATAAACTTAATTAAAGCTAGGGCAAATCACAGTACCGTTCTGGATAGCAAGGGCAAGATAGAAACCTCATTCCGGAAAGCTTGACCAATTTGAGCGGCTGCAAATGGAAGCTTATTTCCATTGTAATAGTACAAATCCTTGAAGTTAACAAAGATGCCTTGTGCTGTCTCCGGACGAAAATACCTGAAAACAGAGTAATAAACTAAACACATTCTCTGCGTTGAGGAATAAGAGCTTCTCGGTCCATATTACAAGTACACACGCAAAATTAACCTCCGGTTGGAAAAAAAAAGGAACATAACCAGGGATCAGGCCCATTGGACCTCTGCTTTGAGAAATAAATCCACTGTTCCTCTTCATCATGCCGGCTATTTTCACAGTTCTCAGTCGCCTGAGAAGGGGAAAATAGCTAACATGGTGGAGGCGCAGTCGAGGGAGGGATGAGAAAGGAGAGACCTTGGGAGGAGGAAGCACCACCGAGGACGGAGCCTGAAGGAGGAGGTGGGCGGGAAGAGGGAGTCAGAGCAAGTGATGGCGAGCTTGGTGGCGGGGTAGCCGGAATCCGAGGTAGTCGGAGAGGTAGAAGGTGACGGCTGACGATGCTCGAGAGGAACGGGAAAAATGGGTAAAGGGGGAGGAGAAATTATTAGCTATGTGCCGCGCATGCTGGTCCGCGACACCAATTAGCAGGCGACGCGTCACCTGACTCTGACTCATGGCATAAAGGAGACCAAACGTCTACAGAGGTAACGGCGTCGGCTGAAATTTCATTTCCCGCTAACACTGAACCTTGTTTTCCCGCTTAACGAAATGCCAACCCACCCACATTAGCTTAGGTCAGGGGCAACCTCTCTCTCTCTCTCTATGTGTGCCTCCCCCTCCGTCTTCGTCGCCGATGAGTTCTTCGGCACTAAGAAGTTAGTGAATCTGTTATCTCCGTCAGGATCAGCCAGTTTCTAGTTTCTGATTTTTCCGGCACCGGAGAGGTAATTCCCTCACTTCCAAATATGGACTGAATTATCTCTCTTTTTATTTGCTGAAATGAGTTCTTTTTTTTTTGCCCATCCCACGACCAGTTCACCCTTGTCCACCACTTTTCCGATCATGTTACCGGCCAGAGTGAAAAGCCCTGTGCCCACATTCAGCCAGAGCATCTAATTTTGCAACTTCGGCCTCTTCTTTGGAGCGCACTCGAGAGAGCTTGCTCGGAACTCTAGCTCCACCGCCGCCGCCTCTGTTCTTTAGCTCTGCTTGCTCTTCTTTAGAACTCCACTCGGTGCCAGTTGCTACTGCGTTCAGTTCATCAGAGCTCTCGTGTTCAACTTTGAGCTCTCGGGTTTAGTTGTTACTCCATTCATGATCCTAAGAGGAAAGCTTGTGCCTTTTCTGTAAAAAAATACTTTTTCAAAGTTCCATCGATCAGAGCATTTGGATTGTGCATTGGGCCAATTATTATTCAAGTCTTTGAACATTGAAATGATAGATAAATATGTCCGTCCATATTCACTTAGTTGATTGAGCTCAAAATTGTTGAGCAATTAAATGGGCTGCCTCCTAACTATTTTTTAAATTGACATAACTTGTCATTATAGTTTGCATTAAAAGCTGAAAACTTGATTCCGACTTTAGCTAGAGCCAGATTTTAGCTAATCAGTGAACTTATTATTTTGAATTACTATGGTATTCTACTTTAAATCATTGCAAATTATGGTATATACAACTAAATTTTGTTGCCAACCCAAGTTTTGACCTTTGGATTGTGCATATCCCATATTTCAGTTCAAACCAACAAAATGGTCTTTTACATGTTCAATTTTTTTTTTCAGTTTAATCTATATATTAGGCTTCAAAAAAGAAAATATACGAGTGATATGTTATTTCTAGCTTGAAATTTGGTTTCTTACATAGGCGGTGCTTGTGTTACTCATGAGCAGCTGAAACAAGAATTGCACGAATGAGGTGTTATGCACAAAGGCTGCTCCTAGACTGTTGGGTGTTTGGCACATCTCATTTAAACTTTTCGCATATATTATGGATGATATTAACATTTCTTTATCCAATTATGACTCCCTAGTGCTTGATCCCATGCAATTGAAGAAAAAGGGAGAAACATATGGTCTAAAGAAGCACTTTTCAGATAAAAGAAAAGCAAGGAACAAGGCTCCAAAAAAGACAGCTCAACCGCCTACTAACACCATTATAGGTAAAATCAGTTTGTAAGTTGATGTACAAATTAATTGGGATAAAAACTTCTTTTTCATTCCTGTTTGTCCTAGGTGCTGCAATGCAATCTTCTGTTATGGAACCACCAAACTCACTTTCCACTGAGTTACAAATGATTGGAAATTGCCAAAATCAGGTGAGTTGCCTACTTAACTAAATGTGAGAATCAGCTCACTTGATTTTTTTCATTCTACACTTTCTATAGTAATTTGAAAATCCACTTGCTTGTAGTTTATTCCAGTGATTGGCATGGCTGCACAAAATACCAACTGTTCCATGCCCCATTTGAGTCAAGTATTTGTCAAAGTGTATGCTTGCGTATACATATTTTTTTTATAATAAACTAAACCATAGCAATTTTGTAGGGGGTTTCCAATTGCACTATGGGAAGCCAAGATAGTTCCAATCTGGCGCGCTTCAGCCTAGAACATCATTAATGAATTGCTTAAATTTTGTCTCTGAAGATTTTGTTGGTAAAAAATATTGCATTTTTTGCCTCGTATTTTTAGATATGAGAAGCTGATATATTTGGCAGCAACAACAAATTTACTATTGAACTATTTTCTCAAAGCAACAAAGCACGAAGTCTAGATGGAACAGACTTGAATTCTCGTGTTGCTGATTACTGCCTCCATCGGCTTATGACCCAAGATGGTACAATTGAATAGATTCTTGATGCTGGTGTCCTAGGCTACCGTGCACCGGAGCTTGCTGCCTCGAAAAAGCCTTCACCCTCATTTAAATCAGATGTTTATGCATTTGGAGTGGTTTTGTTGGAGCTCTTAACAGGGAGATATGCTGGAGATGTTGTTTCAGATGAGGAAGGTGGTGTTGATCTGACACTGGGTGAGACTAAGGGTGGCAGAAGGGTGTGGGTCTGATTGTTTTGATGCTATGCTGGAATAGCTTTAAGATGTATAAGACTTGTTTCTGATAGGCCTGGGATTAAATCCTTCTATGAGGATCTTTCTTCTATATAGAGGCCTAATTGTCACTTTACACCAATGTGGACTGCTTCATTTTGAAAAATGCATGTGGCAGAAGCCTTCCATTTTGGCTTTTCTAATTGAAGGGTTGCTAGATGACTGTTCTTGCAAGCATCAGTTAATGGTTCTATTTATCTAAATGATTTCATATTAAAGTCTCAACTATTTTAGAAGTTCAGGAATGGTCCTCACGGTTTTCTTTGTTAGACATGGTTTATGCATATACAATATATTCCTAAAATTTAACGTGTTCTCCGCTGGGAATGGCTGCCAATTCTGTTTTAGACATCATCAAAATTGTCCACTTTCCAGCACCTTGTCTCATGCCGTGGGACCTCTCATGGAATTACTACCACGCGCATCTGCTCTGTGATGCAGAAAAACTCAATGGTGGTTAAGAAATTAAGCTCAAAGGTCCGACAACACCATTAGCCCTTTTATTCCATATGTTTTTGAAGACATTAGCATTGAAAATTGTCATTAATACATGACTTACAAAGGGAAAGGGATGATACAACTTTCCTTGTTGACTATTTCTATACACTCAACCCTCTTTATACATGTATACACCCTCTCTCTCTCCATCCCGTACATCCCATTCTCTGGTGTAATCACTTCTCTGTATGGCTCTGTTTATCTGCCCTCTAATACCTGTTCATCAATTACAGCCAATGATCTTCACCATTTCAGCCAAAAGCCACATCAGGCACCAAGGCCAGAGTCACTAACTTGTAGGAGAAGTGGCATTACCATATCGTGGATTCGGCAGCACTTCCCCAGAATGATCCAAGATAGAACCCCATGATAGCCATGGCAACAACAGAGCATGCTGGAGCGACTGCACGGCTGCTCCCAAGGAATTGTGATGCAATAAGCCCTGCTAAGGTGTTTGCATCCCTGTGCATAGTGAGATTATCCGGCATGCTTCTTTCTCTTGTCTGGAAAGGTACATTCGATTAGTTGTTAGTAGCATATTTGGTACAGCAACACAAACAAAATAAAAATGAAGAAATAATTTATTTACGTCACAAAATAGAAATCTGATAATGAGGTTCGAGAGGCAAGTTGCCTGTAAGGCAGGCAAATTTTGAAGGAAGATGAACCTGACCAACTTGATCTGTTAAGTGTACAAATCTTTTAACCTACGAAGAACTAGACCAACTACTCTCTCCATCCCATGAAATGTCCTATTTGAATTTTCAAAAAGAACTAAAACATTCTATATTTTAATTTGAAAAATCAAATGGGACACTTAACCTAGGAAGCACCGATACGGATACAGCGATACGATACGATATGATACGGGTACGGCGATACAGCAATTTTTAAAAAGTCCCGATACGATACATCGGGGATACGTTTGTTAAAAAAATATTTTTTATATTTTTAAAACACATTTTAAGTTGGTCCTTAGTGTCAAAAGCCAATGAACATAGTAAATAAATTTTATAAAAGAAAAATACAGAAGAAATCAGAAAGCTAGCTCTTTGGCTCATCATTTTCCAACATTTTGATGAACAAAACAAATTACAAACAACATAATTACCATTTCATCAATAATTTGAGCACGTATGATCAAAACAAAACTAGATTAAAAATAAACCCAAAAAACACAGCAGCAATCAGAAAGCCAACTCCCCATTTTCCATCACAGTCCGAAAATCAAACATACATTTCCCAAATCAATCACACAATCAACCTGCATTGATGCAATAACCACAAACCAACAAGCTCGAATAAATCCAATACCTCCGGTCAAAAGAATCATCAGCAGAACATCCCAATGCAACCACCCCAAAATAAATTATATTTTTGAAAATAAGCATAATGAGGAATAAAGATTTCATATAAAACAATTATCCAAAAAAAAAAATTTCATATAAAACGTATCGGCCCCGTATCCGAAATGTATCAGAATTTTTTTTTTAAAAAAAAGACACGCCACGGATACGCAGGCAGCCGTATCCGTATCCGATAACGGATACGTGAGCCAAAATCCCGTATCGGTGCTTCCTAGCACTTAACATAGGACATACGTAGTATACTATCAGGAAAAAGAACATATATTAATTATCAGATTTAATGAAGACCAGTGGATGAGGACACCTGCAATATTGGTTTGGCCTTGACAATTGCATCAACGTGTAAGTAGAGGGGTGAATAATACAGAAGATATTGTTGTTGAACAAGTAAGTATAATGCTCAAAGCCACATCTGCTTTACTCAGGTAGCTGGCATAACTTGATAATTAACCACCAGCAACGCAACATGTGTGAACAAAGCCAGCATAGAACATAGGAGGCACTCCAAAAGCTTTAGCAATAAAGAGGAGTAGGGGAGTAGTAAAAGCTCATACTTTTTACAGCAAACAGTCTTCCATTTGGTGAGTTCCAAATGTGTGACATTAGAAAAAGGAATCCAACTTTTACATTAATGACTGGAGTTCACTAACCTTTTTTTGAAAATCCTCAGCTTAACAAGACATAACTTCAGTGTGAACATTTAGATATATTGAAGTTGGATCATAAGGATCAAGTTTATATTGTGTTTATTTCATCTATAGTGATATAAGTGACAACAGCAACTTCTATATGGAGACTCCTGCCTATTCAATTACAACTTCAAACGACTAATTAGACTCGCAAATTCCGCATACCTCGCTGTGGAGCGGTCGTGTGGTCGAACCCTTCAGCATCTACTGGGCACGCGTGGCGGGGTACTTCAATTGTAATTCTAAAAAAAATTGGCCAATTGGACTCTCTGAACAGACAATTGCATAAATGAAGACATGAAGGGCCATGCTTCATCTCCAAGCAAATGCAACTTAACAACTGTCCGTGGTCATGCTATCTCTTCAGTGGCCCCTCGTCACTGAAGCAAGACAAATTAACCACAGAAAGAATTTCCTATTGTCCAATTATTAAAAAAATAAAAAAGTTCCTATTGTCATCTTCTAGACTCTAGTACACTAGAGCTTCAACCATCATCATTCAAATACAATCAGAGATTCTTGCTCTGCCAACTCCCATATCCAAACAAAACCTCCAAATGGCATGCCAAATTGTCACATTTCCCATCACTCAAAAAACAACTCATATCCTTGCCCTTTTATTTCTCTCCAATGGACCACCACCACCAACCATATATCATCATTCTAAGGAAACCCCACTTGAGGAAATCTGCTTTCCATGCTGGAAGGGTGATGATAACTAGATAGTAAAGTCATGGAGAAATCCAGTTGTGCCAAAAGTGAAGAGGATGAGAGATCAGTGGGACTGCTTTCCTCTTGGGGCCGCATGAAGATCAGGTTCCAAGCAAGTAGAAAAGCTTTTTGTTTGAAAGACCTGTTCAGAAGCAAGAGAGCTAAGGTGGGCAGGTTCAGGTATGACCCACTGAGCTATTCCCGGAATTTTGATGATGGTGGAGGGGCTGAAGAACTTCAGAACTCTTTCTCCTCAAGGTTTGCTGCTTTGGCCTCAAGATCAGCTCAGGGTAGATAAGAAGTGGTTTTGTTAGGGTGGAAATGCTTTTGGCCAACTCTCAGCTCTTGTAATGACAAAGTAATGCATGCATGGTAAGTAATTGCTCACGAATACTTGAGAGATATTACTCATACCTGTTCTATAGATGAGGGTATATTGGTATGAGTACATATATGTGAGAGGGACAAGGGAAGAGAAGACTACTCTTTTTATTAATGAAATGCATATACGATGCTACCGGAATGTTTCTGATTTTGGTGGTCATTGTTTCGAGTCTTGAAGGGCCTTAGCAACCGGCCTCTTAGAGCACTAAATCTCGCCACCAATCCCTTCGGGGAACGTACAAGGCCGAACCATACTTTCTTAATTAAAAATACACATCACGTAGGTTAATGAATTTCATGTAGCTGATGATGGTTCATTTTGTTTCTTAATTTAAATTGTTTTTGAGATGACGGCGATTGTTTCTATAAACATGCATATAAGAATGGCAATGAGCACTTAGGTCGCTTGAGTGTCTTTTTGTAGGAAAACTACGCAGAAATCACTCTTTTGTGCTCTTTTAAGACTTAAGTTTCCCTGTATCTTGTATATTATATATATACAAAAAAGGTTTCCCCAGATCAGCACAGGTTGTGTTTTCTATTAAGTTATCATGACGCCCGCGCCCGGACACCTCTGACCTATATAACAATAAAATACTAGGAAAAGGAGGTTTCAAAAGCAAGAAAGTTGACTGGTTTGACATGTAAAGAGTAACATCGTCCCTTCTAATTTAGCTGTCGTTTGGCAAACTGTTCGCGTGTAAGAAAGTATCATGTGTGGGGAATTCATTCGTCACTTTCATTAACAAATAGTTGTTTGTTTGGCGAGACACATTTTCCATTGAAGGCGGAGAAATGTTATCCTTGGTATTGATTAGGGGCAGCTAGCAGTGTAAAAAAAAAGTCTGCTACTATACACTGAAACCATTTGTGGAAGAAGGACCTCATGAGGTTCTTCTTTGGAAAATTGTGAATTGACCTAAAATCTCAAATGGGCTAGAAATGATAGAGATTGGCATTTGTGGGAAAGTATTCATGTGTGGACAAATCAGGCCATCGTTCTCCATAAATGTTATATTGACCCCAAATGATGGGAAGTACATATGTTTGCAAATATTTTATTAGTTGACCACAAATGAACCATATATGGGTTGCAAACAATGCTTTAGTCCTTTCAATTAGAACCGTAATTTAATTGCAGTGATACTGCCTCCCTCATACATTAATAATCCGATTTAGTTTTTCCAAATCTATAACTGTGTATTTGAAAAAAACCAAATCAACCCATTAAAGAAGGACATGAGGAGTAATTTATAGCTTTTTGACATATTTTAAGCCAGCGACAAGAGGAAAAAAATGATGTTGAACAAACAATAAGTATATGTTGGTTGTGGTATGGAAATTGTGAAGTTGATCATAGGTACTAACGGATAAGATGTTCAACAGAATCAACCACCAACTTTCACTTGGTAGCACCTCTATATGTTTTCGGGTTTCACTGAGGTGGGGTGCAATATCTTGACGAAATCTTGGGTGTTAAAAGTCTTGTACTTAACTAATTAATTATCCACATTTGAGCACATGTGATATTATTTATAAGACAACCTACAAGTAAGAATCCATCTAACATTTTTTTATCACTAACCACCTTCAGAAGGACAAAAAATGAGGCAATTAAAGTGGGACAAATAATTTATTGAAATAGGACCATCAAAATGGGAGGAGGGAGTATATAAAGAACTTTTTAGGCCTTCGGGGTTTTTGAGGAGCTGTTAGGCTGTAACCAAATCTTGGGGGCTGAAAAGACTTATCTTTACTAGAAACCTATACTCCATCTGTCCCATTTTATACTTTCATCATTTTTTTTTTATGAAAATGAAAGCTTCATTTACTAAGAGAGAATGACAACTATAACAAGTCGCAAAACAAACCAATTTTAACAAGATGAGGCAAATCGATCCTCATGCCATTCCTTGGAGCTGTCCACATACTAAGCTTCATTGAGCAATATAAATGGACGACCAATCGCCTTCTCTGCATACAAAATTAAAAGGGGAACTTATTAAATAATACTTAAAAAAATAATTACTGATCAGGAACATCTCAAAAATAATTCCCGATTCGGTTATCTAATCAGTTACGCAGGCGCCAGCGTAGCTTTTTTTTTGCTCCAACCCACGACTTCCATTTAAAATGGAAGGCGTCCGTTGAACCGATGCCTTTGAGAGAGGCGTGGGTTCAACCGACGCCTTTGAAGCTGTTTTTAACTTTAGCGGGACAAATTTCAACGATACATATTTCTTTCATTTCTGATCCATTTTTTCCCTTTTTTATTTTTCTTTATTTTTAGTGCTCTTTCTTGCAATGATGATATCACAAAGATGCTTAGCCATCGCATGCTATTTATTGTTGTTTTTTGTGGTATTGTTTTATAGAAAATCAAGATATTATGATATCATGATGATTAGAAAGAGCATTAAAAATCAGGAAGAACAAAAAAAAGGGTAAAAATAGACTAGAAATAAAGGAGATATGATTCGGTGAAATATAAATATTATTCATCTTTTAACGCCTTTATGAGTGGTGTTGGTACACCTTTAAGTACTGTTTTTAGTATAAACTTCAATGATGCATATCTCTCTTATTTTTGATCTATTTTCGCTCACTTTTTCATTCTTCTTTATTTTTAGTGCTTTTTCTAATCATCATGATATCTTATCGAAAAAAAATATCACAAAAATCACGATAAATAATATGTGGTGGCTAAATATCTTTGGCTTATCATAATTACAAGCAAGAGTATTAAAAATAAGGAAGAATGAAAAAAATATGGACGAAAACGGATCGGAAATGAGAGAAATATATATCGTTAAAGTTTGTCCCACTAAAATAGTTAAAAACAGTTAAATGCTTCAATGGCAGCGGTTCAACTGAGGCCTTTAATTTTAAATTGATAGCGTCAGTTGAACCGACACCTTTCGGGTTGGGGCAAAAAAAAGTTGGATTTGGTGTACAGATTGACCTTTAGATTGAGTTCTTGGATTTCGTCGGTGAATAGCTGGTCCTGCAGATGTGAAGATGTTAATGGGAGATGATAATTTCAGCGATTAAAAAAAGTGAGTAATCGTCATGGAGGCTGTTTGCTGACCTTCTTCATTCAAATGCTTCGCAGACTCATTTCCAGCTGGTTCTCTAGATTTTGCAGATCCTTGGCGGCCAGACCTGAGAGATCATCCCCCATTAACTGCCTGCGATGATCAGAAAGTACGTTTCGTAATGCATAACTGGATTGATATTGATAATTGTCATCACAATTAAGTAGAGCTAATCACTTTTTATTTAAATATGTATATCTATTACTTTTTACCAGATGGGTTAGGTATTTTACATTTAACAAAATTGTAGATATCATGGTGCTTAAGCTGGGGAAGTTCAATCTTAAAGAGCTATAGTCTTTTAGTTTTCTAGTTGCCATATGGAATTCTTGTTGTTCCCCAACATATAGTGTTTTAACTGTCCAAATTCCAGATCGAAGCCTGGATATTAAAAAGGTTTAGTTAATAGTTTGCCTGCTTTATCTTTATGTATCCAACATGTATGTTTATGCCATTTGTCTATTACTTGCAAATTTGTAGTTCTGCACAAATGATTGATCACCGAGTCTGCTGCATCTGTTGCATACTCATGTAAGTAAAAGTATTGTTTCCATTTTACAATTGTTTTTTAGCTGTCCTTTGTTTAGTTAGAAAGAGTAAAGAGAATTTCCTATATATCAAAGTATTGATTGGTAGGTCATACCGGTGAGTTTCTTGCAGCTGTTGCAATTGCTGCCTCAGGCTTGCTACTTCCCTTTGCCGAAACTGAGAAAAGATAGTCCAAGATCAAAGTCCAACGCAATATAAATCTTACTAACATGATCAGCATAAAAGATAACAATGTCAACCAGTTGAAAGTAGCAGCAGCAATATTTGAGGATAAGCACTACTGTGTGCCTAAAACACACATATTGATAAAGGAGTTCTTCTATTATTAGTTTGAGTCATTCATGAGCTTTTTCAGATGCATTGGAGGTGGTCACTTCGATGCCATGACTCATAAAAGTAGACTCTATAGTACTATTAAAAGGGAAAGGGGTGGAACGGACAATTTTAGGCCTTGTACCAAGAGGTTGTGAATTTGAGTCAAGATGCAAACCATACAAAAAGAGTTATCACTGTAAGCTGAAAGATTTGTTAGGAAAGTAAAGAGTGGTGTTTTCTCAAGATGAGAAGTATAATTCAGAGTTAAACTCATCAAGGGGGTGGACGTTTGTGCTATAGTGAGCCAGTTTTAAAATTTGACATAGATCTAAACTCTATAATGTCACTAAAGCTAGTTCCTTCCAGTTGATATGCGAGAAATATATATATATATATATTTATACCTCTTTTACTTAGTTTGCTTGTGTCAATATCTGTTAAATAAGAATAATTTAGAATATTTAGTGATAATTGAATAATTAAGAGTTTATATAAATTATTTGACTAATGTGCTTAAGTGAACAATTTAGACGCATTATTTAGATTCAATAGATTTACATTCTATCTGCATCTAATTTGGATTTAATCTTATTTATGTAGGTTTCAAGAGTTTGAGATGTGAACTGTTGAATCGAAGCATATCGAACGGATTTTTATGCAAAGAGATCAAGTCATAAAAGATCCCACAGTTACAGAGCCCTGTAGCGGGTTTTAAAAGCTCCAAAATATGCTCAAAGCCAAAGATCAAGTGCAGAGAAGATCTAAGCCACTGATGCACATCGAAGGAGTAGACGGGCACTAACTTAAAGTAAAGGGCCATCCAGAAATGATCCAACGGATGAAAAAGCTACAACGGGTTTTTAAAAATAAAATAATAAAAAGAAAAATAGTCCCAACGCTGGGCTCGGACGTTCAACAGAAAAAAAAAACATAGTGGTCAAAGCTATGTCCGGTCACTTATGAAGAATAGAAGATCGACTGCCTTGCGCTTGTTCTAGGAGAAGGGCGAAGAAGAGGTTTGCGTTCGTGTTGGAGCCTTGGCCTCGACCTAGGAGAGGCGCGCTCGGATTGGAGTTGACAGCACTCACAGACTGTAGCGGGTTTTAAAAGCTCCAAAATACACTCAAAGTCGAAGATCAAGTGCAGAGAAGATCCAAGCCACTGAAGAAGAGGTTTGTTCGTGCTGGAGCCTTGGGTTCGACCCAGGAGAGGCGTGCTTGGATTGGAGTTGACAGCACTAAAAATCGACTTGGATTTGGAGCGCATTCGGAAAGGAAACGATTTGATTGAGGATAATTTCGAATCAGTTGCAAAGACATAGGTTTACAACTTTATTGGGTAGGAAATAAAGAAGGAAATGGAGATCGATATGGAAGCGATCGATCGGTGAACAGTGCGATCGATCAACGTATTCGGCAAACTTAAATCAAGCCCTATTTTGAGTCGGATTTGGAAGAGATTTGTGTGGCTTCTCTTCAAACCTATATATATGCCTTAAGGGAGAACGTATTAAGAGATCTTGGACGTCTTAGAAACTTTGGAGGAGAGCTTTTTTGACGGCTAGAGAAAAGGAGAGAAGAAAAAGATAATGAAGAATATGATGATTCTTACTCTTCCAATGCTTGGTTAAACTCTTTCCAAGTCGTAGATGAAGCAAGAATAGATTGGTTGTATCACTTTCTTTATCTCATATTAATTTTACCTTAGTTGGTGTATGAATCTTTGTTATGATTTTAATATTAATTCATTGAGATTTATTCTATGTGCTCGAGAGAGACTATAGTGAATGCTTATGAGTTTCGATCTGAAGAATACTTGGATGTCCGAGAGGAACGTGAGTAGACTGAGGTGTTATATATCAATAAAGTTCTATTGATCTATGCTCGAGAGAGATAGAACACAGCTCCATGTTTTAATTGCTTTATGTGTTATATCTGAGTGGAGAGCACAAAATTTTGAATTGAAAAGTATATGCTCGAGGAATATGGTAGCTAACTAGGAATTTATATAAAAGAAAGAGAGAGACGATAAGCTGGTTTATTTTGTGGTGGATTTGAAGCCTTGGTACTTCTCCAGATTCATTAAACTCGTTTAATTAGTTAAAGTTTACTTCTTTCGTAGATTAAATCAAAATTACAACTTTTCTTCCTTGAATTTGTTAGATTATTCATCCGTCCCTGAGGTTCAACAATCCTAGATACTCACTGTAGTATAATTGCCTTGTGCTCTTGCAAGGGTTTAAATATTTAAACGATCAAGTTTTTGGCACCATTGCCGAGGATGGAAGCCAATAGTTTACCAAATTCTTAGCATAGTTAGATTAGAGTAGTTAGTTTAAAACTTAGTTTCCGATTCAGTTGCTTAATTGTGATTGCTTTTAGTGCAGGATTAAGAGAGATGCCTTGGGATTCATGCCAGCATTGGAAAGGCCACCCCTTCCCATAGATGCATTCTCTTATCCTTGTCCTTTTTAGCTTAATTGAGTGTTGGGTATTTTTCTTTCTTTTTGTGATTGCATGATATGCTAGTAGGGTGCTAGTTGTCGATATTAGGGTGCTAGTTGTCGATATCTAGGACTGTTGATTGCTAGTTGTGGCTATCTAGGGTTATTTTTCTGATTCATGGATGTGTGAGAGTCTGCGTATATGTTGATGATTGCGTGGTGAAGAAATGTCTTCGCCTTCCTATGGATTTAGCCATGATGACCCATACATGTACTCCAATGATTATTATCCCGCAAACACACCAAATTCTCCTTCCATTGAAGTGCCTTTCCACCCATATCCCTTATATTCATATACTTATAACCGTGGGTGGGATAATCACTCTAACTTTGGAAGTAGCATATCTTCCCTACAATCCACAACTCCTTTTATTTCGAAACTATGTGCTATTTGTTTAAGTCCCATTCATACCCCAGTGGAGTGTCCTTCGGCCCATTAGTACCCAGATTTTAGACGCAAGTATGTAATGAGGACCAAGGTCTTCATAGGTGGGAGGACCATCCTAATTCCCCTTGGACGCAACGTAATCAGGCCCTTAGACAGGATTTCCTAAGCCACCAACTGCCTTACAACCAGCCTCAACTCCATTTGGCAAACCCAATAGGCGACCTTCCTTAGAAGAACAGATGAGCGAGAGGTCAACCACCCTATCTACCTTCCTTATAGCCTTAACTGAGATTAAAACTAAATAAAGAGAGAGAGAGAGAGAGAGAGAGAGAGATACGATAAGCTGGTTTATTTTGTGGCGGATTCGAAGCCTTGGTACTTCTCCATATAAGTACAATCCTTTATAAGTAGCTAGAATTTACTGTTTTTCTTAGATTTAACTAAAAATTACATCTTTTCTTCTCTTGAGTTTGGTAAATGATTCATCCGCCCCTGAGGTTCGACAACCCTAGATACTCACTATAGAACAATTGCCTTGTGCACTTGCAAGAGTTTAAATATTCAATTATCATGAGTAGCTAATTCTCCATAAGGCTAGGGCTTAGATGGATTTGTAACGCAACATCTTATATACTCTTTGACTTTATATTTATGGTTAATTAATGATTAGTCATTTTTATTCAATTTGTGTATTTCTTCTTTCATGGTACATGCCAAGCATTTTAGATTGTTGGAATTTTGCATGAATATGGATTATGGAGTGATGCTTAATTGAACTAGTATTGCCTTTTGATTGATTGTAATTGCATGATACATTCAATGCTTAAGATGATCAATTAAATGCTTTAGACAATCATAGATTGGTATTATTGTCATAGTCTTGAGATATATGATGCAGAGTTATGCTAAAATCGATGATTTTGCCTTGCCTTTATTTATTGATTTCTATTTCACTTGGCAGTTTAATTTTTATCTTCTCCACAACAAAACCCAATTTGTTAGACTAGGAAATCGTAATTTAGTTAAAATTTGTGACTAGTAATTCTAGATTCTAATTTTTTCCAAAAATGCTCCCCCCATTGATAGATCTCGAATTCACTAAGTTTTAATACTTCGCTACTACCTTCACTTGGGTAAACACTTTTAAAGTTATAGCAAGTTTTTGGCACCGTTGCCAATGAAGCAGCGGGAGAAGTTGATATTTTAATTACTAATTTATCTTTTTTTCATTTTTATTATTTCTAACCATAGCTTTTCTTTCTTTGCAGCGTGTTATAGTTGTACCACCCGGAAAATTGGTAAATTAACTAAAAGTTTCTATTTTAGGAAATTGTTCTAAAATAGGAAAGTTTGGTTTTCTGATGTGATTTCTGGTTGTGTGATGGGCTTTGATGTGTTACTTGACTTTGATGATGTGGTATGATTCGATAATCGCATTGCTAATAGTAGTAGAAAACCAGGATGCGAGGGTTGCTCCTGGCACTGGGCACAACGTCCTGGCGCTGGGGCTAGCCTAGCGTCAGGGTCTGAGAACACCTGATGCCAGAAGTGGGGCCAGGCGCCGGGGCATGTGTTCAGTGGATTACTCTTAATTGGTAAATTAAATTTGGTTTTGTTGTGTGGTTCGTGATGCACGCGTGTTAGTGTAACGAGTAGTGCAACCGTGGGGCGTCAGATTCATGTGCGCGTAGGACTCAAGCCAAGGCGCAGGACCTGGGCACTGAGCCACGTAGTACTGGCCCACGGATAGCTTATGAACGTGGGTAACCTTGCGATAAGATGATCTTCAAAGGATTGGAGTGAGCACGAGTCGGTTAGAGTAAATCTTGGTGCAAATCTACTGTTTTACCTAATTGCGACAGAGATTATAAGTATCACGGAGGATCGGGATGTATCTGTTCGGTTGGGATAATTAAGGAAGATAAGTCTTAGTTAAAAGAAGATAATTATTTCACTATTATCTCAGCCAATAGGAGGGAGACGTCTAGAGAGAGAGGGCGCCCTATTGGTAAGCTTTTATTTGGTAGTTTCCTAGTTGTGTAGGGAACTAGAGTGGATAAGGAAGTATCCTAACTAAGAAGATTGCAAACCTATCTAATTATGGGATTAACTTGCTGGGCGTCCGGATCATATTTAAGGGAAGGATTCTAATTGGTTAATTAGTATTTGAGATTAGGAAGGTGCTAGATTAGGAATTATCCTAATTGGGAAAGGCATTTGCTATAAAAGCCAAGGAGGAGGCCAGTCCATGCCATTGCACGCCAAGCACTTGGACGACTTGTGCAAATCCTAGCTTTTCCTTCTTCTTTCCCATCAACTCCAGTAGCCTTCAATCTCTTCTTTCACCCATATCTCACGTTGGTGTTAGGGCAAAATTTGGGAGTGTGATTTTGTCTCTTAATGTATGTCAATTTAATGTACAAAAATATATGGGGTATGTGAGAGGGAAAATGGGGTATATGTACAAATTGGGGTACATATACAAATTGGGCTATATGAAGAGGTTGAGAGGAGACATTCTCAAGAAGAAGCCAACACAAGTGGATCTTGAAGAGAAAGCTATCATATTGAGCAAGACACTCCAAGGTCAAGCTAAAGGAAAATGAAGATCACAAAAGTCCAAGACAATGTGGGAGCACACCACAAAGCCCATGGCCAAGACACCACTTAAAAGTAACCTATTGAAGGCCCATCATGAAGACATACAAGAGGAGTGCATATTTTCTAGAGGATCAACTCACAACCATTAGATCATCCATAGTTGTCCTCTAGGCCCATAGCTTTTGGATCAAATTTGTTAGGTTCAAAATATTCCAAGAAAAACCCACTAACCAAAGTGATCCAAAGCTTCTTTCAAAGCCCACCTAAGGTCCTTAGGAAAAGACATTTAGAAAAAGCCCATTTGTGAAATGGGTTCTTGGGCTAAAGGAACCACCCATTAATAGGACCCAACCCACATAAAAGAACCACTAATGGGTGGGTGGATATGAGGTGGATCCACCCATGGGTGGGTGGATATGAGGTGGATCCACCCAAGGATGGGTTGATACACACCTCCCTCTCCATCTATAAATACCCACCTCTTGGAAAGAAATGGGCAAGCCATCTCCCCAAAGCCTCTTGGCCTTATTCTTTGCATATCATCTAGAGCCTTGAGGGTTCTTGAATATTCTTCCTCTCCTTTCTTTGAAAGGGGTTTAAGATCTTGTTATGAGATCTTAGGAAGAGATTCAAGTCCTCTAGAGCCTTGATGCTCTTGATTATTCTTCCTCTCCTTTCTTTGAAAGGGGTTCAAGATCTTGCTATAAGATCTTAGGAAGAGATTCAAGTCATCTTGGATCATGGTTTCTTGGAGCATATAGAGTCATCCTTTAGAAACCAAAGCCCCCACTTGACCTTTGAACCAAATACTTCCAAATTCTCTCAAAGGTCTTGGTTACTTTGATCTACTCTCCGGTCCCTCATTAATGATTAGATGGGTTCATACCATTGACCCTTGAGAGTAGTTCAAAGTATCTTTGGCCATGGTTTTCACTTAATCCCATAGGAAAATTCTTAGAGAAACCAATCTCTTGTCCAAAAAGCCTCTACAATTTCGGAGCATCATTAGTTGAATCCAAGGATGGACAATGGACGGCCATAAGCTCAAAACTAGTTGAGCAAACCGGGTAGGATATCTAACATCCTCCCAACAAGAGTATGTACTCTAACTTATCCTCTTAATTAGAGTAATACTCTTATCTTCTCTCTATGCTTGGTTGAGTGTAGTAAACCGTAGGGTTTAGACATGTGTGAGAGAGACGGGTTCTTATAATCCGTAGTGAGTGGGAGTACACTCACTGTGAGTGGTTTGGGGTTAACCTTTATGTAAAACCCTTGGTTTAGGATAAACCATAAAATCCGGTGGTTTGGGGTTAGCCTCCACGTGAAACCCTTGGTTGGGACATACCATTAAGTCCTTGGTTTTGGGTGAGCCTCTGAGTAAAACCCTTGGTTTGAGATTAACCATGAAAATCTCTGGTTAGAGGTGAACCAAGAAAACCTTTGTAAGAAGTTGTGGGTGAAGTATAAACCCTCACTTAGTGGATGTCGGAGGTTCCTTGGATTAGGTGCTCCGAGAGTGGATGTACCCGTTGAAGCGAGTTGCTTGGCGGCGAACCACTATAAATCTTTGTGTGATTGCTTGTGTTTGGTCATCTTGCATATTGACACACACACACATACACATTCCACACCTCTTAAGTCTCTCTCACTCATGCGCCTCCAATTACTCGTTAATAAGATAATGTTGCATTGAATGATTATTTAAATTAACATTATCTCTTATTAAAATAGAGTGAGAGTTTTTAAGTGGTTGTCCTATTCACCCCCCCTCTAGGACCTAAAGAGCACTTTCAAGTGGTATCAGAGCCTGGTCACTCTTACTTAAGTGATAGCTCTTGATTATTCTTCCTCTCCTTTCTTTGAAAGGGGTTCAAGATCTTGCTATAAGATCTTAGGAAGAGATTCAAGTCATCTTGGATCATGGTTTCTTGGAGCATATAGAATCATCCTTTAGAAACCAAAGCCCCCACTTGACCTTTGAACCAAATACTTCCAAATTCTCTCAAAGGTCTTGGTTACTTTGATCTACTCTCCGGTCCCTCATTAATGATTAGATGGGTTCATACCATTGACCCTTGAGAGTAGTTCAAAGTATCTTTGGCCATGGTTTTCACTTAATCCCATAGGAAAATTCTTAGAGAAACCAATCTCTTGTCCAAAAAGCCTCTACAATTTCGGAGCATCATTAATTGAATCCAAGGATGGACAATGGACGGCCATAAGCTCAAAACTAGTTGAGCAAACCGGGTAGGATATCTAACATCCTCCCAACAAGAGTATGTACTCTAACTTATCCTCTTAATTAGAGTAATACTCTTATCTTCTCTCTATGCTTGGTTGAGTGTAGTAAACCGTAGGGTTTAGACATGTGTGAGAGAGACGGGTTCTTATAACCCGTAGTGAGTGGGAGTACACTCACTGTGAGTGGTTTGGGGTTAACCTTTATGTAAAACCCTTGGTTTAGGATAAACCATAAAATCCGGTGGTTTGGGGTTAGCCTCCACGTGAAACCCTTGGTTGGGACATACCATTAAGTCCTTGGTTTGGGGTGAGCCTCTGAGTAAAACCCTTGGTTTGAGATTAACCATGAAAATCTCTGGTTAGAGGTGAACCAAGAAAACCTTTGTAAGAAGTTGTGGGTGAAGTATAAACCCTCACTTAGTGGATGTCGGAGGTTCCTTGGATTAGGTGCTCCGAGAGTGGATGTACCCGTTGAAGCGAGTTGCTTGGCGGCGAACCACTATAAATCTTTGTGTGATTGCTTGTGTTTGGTCATCTTGCATATTGACACACACACACATACACATTCCACACCTCTTAAGTCTCTCTCACTCATGCGCCTCCAATTACTTGTTAATAAGATAATGTTGCATTGAATGATTATTTAAATTAACATTATCTCTTATTAAAATAGAGTGAGAGTTTTTAAGTGGTTGTACTATTCACCCCCCCTCTAGGACCTAAAGAGCACTTTCAGTTGGAACAAAGGAGTAAATGCATCGTCGCGGAGAAGAGCGAAGGAGCTACACGTTGGAGTGCATTGTGCATACGTCATGTTGGAAGGATGGTTTTTCCTTATCAATCTGATTTAAATCTTTTGCTTCATTCTTAGCATGATTATTTGATGATCCTATTGATATTATCTCAATGGTAGAGGTTGTATTAATGTTGATTCATGAGAGATTCCTTGTTGTTTATCAAATAAGAGGTACATGTGGATATGCCTTGTTTAATGCTTTGTGCTAGTGCATACATGCTTACCTTTGATGAAAATATCTATATCGTCATGTCTCTTGAACGTGGGAGGTCATAAAGTTCTCTTCTTTATTATTTAATGTTCTGTTTTAATCGTCCAATATGGTTAAAGGATGTATTAATGATGTTAAAAACCTTCATTAGATCAAGGGTGATGCTTTGAGACTAGCTTAAGGTTTTTAACAGCAACTAAGTCATGAAATCATTAAATCCAGAACATACCAGAGTCTAGAATTACTCTAGGAGGGGATTAATTAAGGGTATTAAGGTCATATTATCATTATTAATGAGTATTAATATGAGATTACTTATTATAGGCAAGTAATGCCTTCTCGGCTAGGACTGTTCCTGTGCCGACATTGCTCAGTATAAAAATCATAAATAATTAAACAAAAACCAGAAAAATACACCGTTAGTGGGGTTATAAACTAGACTCATAGGACTATCTTATGCAAAAGTTTCAGAGTCAGAGTCTTTCTGTATTGACATTGGGGTCAGCCATAATTGGTCTATATAGTATAAAACAGTAAACTAGAATTATGGTTTTAAAGCACTAATAATTACTATTACTTATGATATAATGTAATATGATCTAAATAATATTAATAGATTATGGTAAGACCTCTTAAGTACTATTGAAGTAAGTAAGGGAGTCCAAAATATTAAGACTTTGTGACGAGTCAGTGTACCTTGAGGTCAAGGTGATCATGGTTTCCTTTGTACAGCATGGAGTCAGTTTGAGTACCCAATTGGAGATTAAACCTTCCTAAAAACCATCATGATAGACTGGTTGACATTGTGGAAGGTCTTCAGTCTCCGACCATAGTGTCCATAAACACTGATGGGGCTAGTATCCTAGACGCATGGCGGGGTTCCAAAGGGAGAACCTCTAGGATGAGGCTAGTCAATAGGCACTCGGGTGGCATATTCAGCGAGCAGAAATTCTAACTCCTTGCACCATGGATGCCTGGAGTCTTTGGTATTATGACCATTATCTCCTTACACCGATATTTGTTTGGAGCCTAATTGAGATTATTCTTCCCTACATCTTGTTTCGGGACTGTTATTATTTGACCTTTCTGTTCAGGTAACATAAACCTTTGTTTGGTCTTTTAGAGAGTGTAACCCTATTTTCCTGAGCGATTTATTCTTCATATCTTATTATGTCTTCCTGGTGGGTTTTTACATCCTACTGGGTATTTCTATGAAATACTCATGCATCCTCTGATGCAGGCTTTAAGGATCAGTAAGTTAGGACTTTGCAGCTCAAAAAGGTGGAGCAGATGCGTGGGGGACGTATTTGAAGAATTGCTTTATTTCTTTTGCTAGAACTCTATTAGCGTTGGCCTTTGTGTGCCTGAGTTGATACTTGTTTATTTGACAGTTTTATTTTATTCTGCTGTAATAATTTAAGTAGGAATCATTTGCTACATTGACAAAGTTATTTGAAATTGGATGAAAAATTTCTTAGTTCTTAATTTCTGAGTTTTGTTATGAGTTCCTAGTGATGTCGATTACACGTTCCTTCATAATGATGTAATTGACCGAGTGATCGAGTATTCGGTCGCATCCCAAGGTTCCAATCTCGGCTTTTGATTGGTTTACTTAAGGCTTCCGTACTCCGATCGAGGTCAAAAAATTTGGGGCGTGACAATAGTAGAGGCTAAAATTGGTTTGGTTGATCTTCTCTTTGTGCTTTAAGTCAGCCATTCTACCCATTTGTCTCATACTTTATTGGTTTGCATTTTTCTAGTTAAGTGTTTTAAGTTAAGGTTTTAAATTTGTTAAATTAGCTTATATTTTATATTTTTTTGAATCCTAAAAAAATTTAAAAAAAAGATCAGATTTTAGTGCATCTTTAGTTAGTCTTTTAAATCTAAGATTTTCCATCTTTTATGCAAAATTGGTGTAGAGATCAAGTTGGTCATCTAATTATTCCAAATTGAAGAGCCAAAAAGCCTTACGAATTACTTGATACCGGCAATGTCTAGCACTTCCTCATGCATTGTGTTGCCTGAAACCAATGCCAACCACTTTGAGCTTAAGCGAGGAGTCATCTAATTACTCCATAACTTTTATGGGTTAGAGTTTGAAAATCCTTACCTTCACTTAAAGGAATTTGATGAGTTTTGTGCCACATTGAATTTAATGGCATCACTGATGATTCTCTCAGACTACGATTATTGTCGTTCTCTTTAAAAGAAGAGGCCAAGTCATGGTTGCACAACTTGAAACTGCATTCCATTTCTACATGGAATGGCACGGTTCAAGAGTTTATAAAAAATTTATTTGCGACACACAAAACCAACACTTTGCGTAAGAAGATCATGAGTTTCGTTCAAAATGAAGGTGAATATTTTTACCTTGGTTGGGAGAGTTGCAATGACTTGCTCATTAAATGCCCTCACCATGGTTTTTAGGTTTGGAGATTGGTCAATTTATTCTATGAAGATTTGACATCTCCCATGCGTCAATTAGTGGAAACAATGTGCAACGGAGAATTCATGAATAAGAGTGCATTTCTTTGGTGCATTATCAAAAAAATCCCACCAATGGGAGAATACAGGAAAGGTAGAGAAAACCTTCATTTGAGAAGGTAGAAATTATTAAGTGAGGGAAGATGTCGATATGAGGGTCAAGTTAGCTAACTTGACTAGGAAGGTATAAGCCATTGAACTAAGAAAAGTGGGGTAGTTCCTCTAATAACACACCCAACACAATTTGTGCTCTCTATGAGAGCACGTCACACACTGCACAAGAATGCACATCAAATCCTACCTTCCAAGAGCTTATGATTGAACAAACAAATGTCTTGAATACTTACAAAAGACTATTTAGTAGCCCTTATTTAGAAACTTACAATTCAAATTGGAGAAGCCACAATAATTTCTCTTGGAGACAAGGTTTACCACAAGACGCTCATGGAGGGCGACCTACAAACTCTCCTATGCAGCAACAATTCTCATAACAACTACCAAAGAAGCCTTCGTTGGAGGAGACTCTCAATTAATTTATGCAATCACAAATCTTGACAAGCTAAATCTTTTTCTTATCGAGACTTAAATCAAACACCGAAGAAATAAAAGACCGTGAAGCTTTCGAGTCTATTAACACTCTAGCAAAATGATTGAGAATCAGAAGAGTACCTTCAATAACATCATCAGAACCATGTGCATCTTCTTATGATAAAGCAAAGATTCTCGCCTGAGTCTTCTTACTTGTCTCGGCTCCGGTCTTCTTATCGCGGTGAGGGCAATAAGTAGAGATATGCCCAAACTCATTGCATGCGTATTCTTCCCACAACTCCTGCAATGACCTCCAACCCCATTACCGTTGCCATTGCCTCTAAACCGCTGACGATGTGCACCATTCACCCGGTTCTGCTGCTACTGTCTTTGCTGCTTAAAAGGGTGCTGATTTAGGTGCACAATTCGGATGTGGTTGGATCCATGGTGTGGTCCGCTTCCTCTTATCCGAAAATTTGGCAACAAAACTGTTCTTGAACTGGGCGGCACCATAAATGAAACAATTGCTGACTTCCTAAAGTCTGAAAAACTCCAAAGTGAACAACTACTTTCAAGAAGAGGAGACCTTGCCAAGGCGGAAATCCTAGAGAATATCCCTGTGCTTATTGAGTCAGAGGATTCCTATGAGTGGCTCAAACATTCTGGAAAGTTTACTTTTAAGAGTGCATGGGATGCAAACAGAGTGAAATCTGGTGATGTCCCATGGCACGACCTCATATGGTTCAAGCATCGGGTGAACCGTTACTCCTTCTGTGCTTGGATGACACTCAATGATGGGCTAAATTAGACAATTTGAAAAGAAGGGGGATCCCTTTAGTAAACAGATGTGTTTAATGTAGGAAAAGAGAAAAATCAATCAAGCACCTTATGTTTGAATGCATATATGCTAAAGTGATCTGGCGCATATTTCTGCGCAAGTGCAATCTATCATAAAATCGGGAGTTGTTCTATGGAATTAGATTAGCTGACTCAATTCGCTAGAAATAACAAATATGCAGGCCATACAATCCAAGCTCGGTTCACTAGCTTTATTACAATGATATGGGAGAACAACAAATATTTAAAGATAAAAAGTTTGAGACCTATGTTGTGGGACAAAACCTCATACACAGAGCTAAGGAGATCCTCAGCGCTTCCCAGCTTAAGGACATTTGCCTCATACAGTGCGCTTTTCTGCATACTCTATGAGAGGAGCATTATCCTTGAGCGAAGAGAATGTTTGGACCAAACCATGATAGAGCGGATTTGGTATGATCGGTCTCTTTTGTTTGGCTCTCGATACTGCGGAGAAGTCGTGATCCGTTGGTTCCACCTGATCGATCAGCCTCTCTGGGGCGGTCATCTCGCCTTGGTCCCTTAGGTCGGCCAGTTACTGGTATGTGGCGATCGATCGATGATATGTCTCAGCAATCTGAGACAAAAGAGGGTTGTGAGATAGAGAAATAAGGAGGAATAAGGATAGGGAAGAAGTAGGATCGACGGGGGAGAAGACCCTCTGTTGGTGTCATGCCCCGAAATCCCACACCTCGTTCGGAGTGCGGAAGCCAACAAAAGAAGTACATTTCGAGGTAGAGATCCCAGCACACGATTGAACAGTTGATCTCACCACCGATTACAATCATCACAAAAGGACATGTAACCGGTCATGCCCGCAGTCAGTGTAATACAATAGTAGACATCATTAAATAATATGAATTGAATTTCTTAACTTTTAATCCAGCAATAATCCTTTGAGGAAAACAAATAAAATAAACCTATGAGTCAATGGCACACAACAGCCAACAATGTCAAAAACATCAAAATAAACAAAGCAAATAAATAAGTAAACTTCCAATCACTTCACGGCACCTCCAACCGCCTTTCCTTTAATGCAACTTCCTGTACTCAGCTTTCTTTTGCGCCTGCATCAGAGGATGCATGAGCATTTCATAGAAACACTCAGTAGGATGTAAAAACCCACTGTTAAAGAATCAAACAGTATGAAGAGAAATAAAGACAATCAAAGGATTATGGATATTCAACAACATCTGGACTGAACCAAAGGTCTATACACCTGAAAAGAAAGGTCAGTCAACATAAAAGGATTCTTGGCTCTCAAGTATAGAAAAAGGATAGCAACATATACCACTCCAAATAGGTCAACGGTGTAAGGAGAATAATCAATAATAATAATACCTCTCAACATCGAAAGTGCAAAGAAATTCAACTTCTGCTTGTTGTTTACCAACCAAATGGATACTTGCCAGAACATCCTAGATCTTCTTCCTTCAGAACCCAGCCACACGTCTAGGCATGCTGGCCCCATTGTGCTTACGGGCACAATGAGCGGAGACTGCAGACCTTCCGTAATGTCATACAGCCTAAACGTACGTATTTGCCTCCCTTCGGACAATTAGGAATCAAAATTCTATAAATATCGGAGGTCACGCTGGACCTAGCAATGGCTCGTGAGCATACTATGATTCCACCGAACAAGTAGTGAAGAAAAAGGTAAATGTCAAACCGGATAATGATACAACTAATCGCATGGGTCTCAACTTTCTGAGAATAGAGTAACTCTTACCATAATGACTCATTCATGGTGTACAAATAGAACATCAAGGTCTTGAACCACATATCACTCACTTACTGGAGTTGGGCATAATAATAAAGCTTCTCAACGACATACACTCTCTCATTGAAATAATAAGGAAATGCAAACACCTTGGATAATAACAACTCACCATAGGAATATAACTACAATCAATACATACTTTTCATGCTCAGCCCTAGATAGGTATTCCCCATGCACATTAGAATTTTATAATACAAATATCAGAGATAAGAATACCAAAAAGTCTTAGATGATTTGAATTCCAAATGGAACCTCAAACCGACATCAACGCTTTAAAATAGATGGCTATGATTCTCTTGATCAAAGGGTTGTCCCTCCTAATTGGATTAACTCTAACCCCACCTTACTGTGATATTCTATAAACATATAGTCCAATTACTGATGTTGACACGTTAATTATTCTCATACTATATTACATAATTTATTTGGATACATAGTATTTTCTCTCAGATTCAACTCACTGCCTTCTGCACCACAGTCCTACTCCGATGACTGCCGGACTTTGTACAGTAAAACTTAAGCTCTATAATTTTTATTGATAATACTTTTACGAGTCTAGTTTCTAACCCCACTGATTTTATATTTTTCTGATTTTTCTTGAATTAGGTATGATTTAATTACTACAGACTGTCAACACAGAAACAGTTCTGGCGGAGATTAAAATTCTTAATTAAACTTGATTATCTCACTTAATAACATATTATAGATGATAATATATTATTAACAGACAACAAAACTCCCCTCCTAGGTCAATTATACATCCTAGGATTGTCTGGAATTACAAAGTACACCATTTTATCATGTTACATAGCATATATCACAATCTTAGATGTTAATACATCACAAATAGGACGATTAATACAAGACACTCAATATGACACAAGAATCAACGTGGGTTAAGGTCAACAATATAAGATTAGGACTTCTGGACTCTAAATAATGAATAAAGCAACCAACTTAGCATTAAAGCATACATGATCATATCACAAGATGAATGGAAAATAGAGTTATCAATCAAATAATTTCACATGAATCAAAGCAATACATCATGGTACTGGATAAGAACACTTATAAACATCATATGGATGAAGAAAAGAAAAGGGAAAAACCATCCTACTCTTATTTCGCGAAGATCCTTCTTCTATGTGTGTCGTAAGCCTTCCTCGCTTGCAACCATGCTCTCTCTCCAAGCTCTCGCAAATCTCCCACCAAGAAGAAGCCTTCAGGAGAAGGATGAACGTGGGAAGGAGAACAACAAGGCTCTGGATGTTCTAAGGCTAGGGTTTCAATAGCACAAGCCAACTCTACAAGGGTTTATATAGAGTTTAGGGAAATCTCTCCTTAAAATAAATCCTCCCATATCATGGACTCTTTCTACCAATAAGGAAGCTCTAAAATCTCGCCATGAACGTCCTCTCTAAGTTTGGTTAGGATTTAGGGGCCGTTTGGGGCGTGATTAAAAGCAAAACATCCAGATGGGATATTTTGCTACACTGTAGCATCTGGATATTTTATATATCCAGCTGAAACAACTCAGGACGTGTTTCAGCTGGATGTAAAAATCCACCTGGGTGCTACAGTAGATATCCAGAATCCAGTCTGGATGTTTTGCAATAATCACGCCCCAAACGGCCCCTTAGTATCTTTTTCTCAAGAAAATCCACTCAAAACGTAATTTCCGTATTCAACCTGCCGTTGCAATCTATCGCGTACCCCGACGATCAATCGCGTACCCCACCAGATCAATCACATACCCCGGCGATCAATTGCATACCCCGACTACATACCAAAATTCAAACTAATATAACTTTATGCTCGGAACTCCGATTTGCGCACCGTCAGTGGCGTTGGAAAGATCTCTTCACATACTTTAACTCAAAGTGAAAACATGAGAAAATCAAGCATCAAAAAGGTCTAATTCAGTTTTAATAAACTTATTATTTTTTTCGGGTGTTGCATCCTCCCCTCCTAAAAAGAAAATTTCGTCCTCAAAATGCCGTTACTCATTCTTCAAAAAAGTCAGGGTATGATTTCCTTATTTCTCTTTCCATTTCCCAAGTCATTTCCTCAGCTAGCTGATTTTGCCACAAAACTTTCACCAAAGGAATAGTCTTTCGTCGAAGTACTTGATCTTTTCTGTCCAATATCTTAACAGGTTTTACCGGAAATGTCAAGTCTCCCTCTAACTCCAACGTTGTGAAATCCAAAACATGTGATGCATCTGGTACATACTTTCTTAGCATGGAGATGTGGAAAGTATTATGTACCTTAGCCAACTGTGGCGGTAAGGCTAACCAATAAGCTACTGGCCCAACTCGTTCCAAAATTTCGAATGGTCCAACGAACCTCGGACTCAGCTTTCCTTTCTTACCGAACCTCATAATTCCTTTTGAAGGTGAGATCTTCAAGAAGACATGATCTCCTTTTTGAAATTCCAACTCTCTCCGCTTACCTCTGTCTGATCTGTCTTACCTTCTTTGCGCAGCATTGCACTAAATCTGATCTCGACACTTGATTCTCTCCAATGTCCATCCAACATATAGGGGATCTACATGGTCTTCCATATAGTGCTTCAAATGGTGTCATTCCGATACTAGAATGATAACTGTTATTATATGCAAACTCTATCAATAATAAATGATCATCCCAATTACCTTTCCAGTCAATCACATAAGCTCTTAGCATGTCTTCCAAAGTTTGAATCGTGCATTCTGATTGTCCGTCACTCTGAGGATGAAATGTTGTACTAAAATTTAGCTTGGTTCCTAAAGCCTCCTGTATACTCTTCCATGTTCTTGATGTAAACTGAGGGTCTCTGTCAGACACAATAGATAACGGCGTACCATGAAGTCCGACGATTTTTCTGATGTATAACTCCGCCAAACTTTCTGGGTTTTGTTTCCCTCTAATCGGGACGAAGTGTGTTGCCTTCGTGAGTTGATCCACTATAACCCAAATCGCATCTCACTGTCTTTGAGTTTTCGGCAATGCCACAACAAAATCCATCGTGACGTGATCCCATTTCCACTGTGGAATCTCCAGTGGTTGCAACATTCCAGCTGGTCTTTGATGTTCAGCTTTTACCTGTTGACAAGTCAAGCATCTCGATACAAACTTGCCAATATCTCTTTTCATCCCATTCCACCAAACCGTCATCTTCAAATCCTGATACATCTTCGTACCTCCAGGATGGATGTTATACTGAGAGTGATAAGCTTCTCGTAGAATTTCCTGTCTTAATTCCTTGTCTTTAGGTACTACCAATCTTTCTTGGAATCGAATACTTCCATCTGCTCCTTTTCCAAAATCCGTCTTGTCCAATAATTTCTGCATCTGAGGGTTCTTCTTTTGTGATTCCAGGATTTTATCAAACACCACTGATCTTATTGAAAGATTCCCAAGACATGATATCCTTTTTGAAGTCCGCCATTCCAAATGACATTCTCCCATTTTCTGCATCAGTTTCCACTCTTGCACTAACATGTGAGCAATTATTCCTGTCTTTCTGCTTAATGCATCTGCTACCACATTCGCCTTGCCTGGATGGTAGTGAATGGAAAAATCAGTCCTTCAAGTACTCTAGCCATCTCCTCTGTCTCATATTCAGATCCTTCTGAGAAAAGATATACTTCAAACTTTTGTGATCTGTATACACTTCAAAAGTTTCTCCGTACAAATAGTGTCTCCAAATTTTTAGAGCAAAAACTACTACTGCAAATTCCAAGTCATGTGTTGGGTAATTCTGTTCATGAATTTTTAGTTGTCTTGATGCATAGGCCACAACATGTCCATGCTACATTAGTACACATCCCAGTTCACTCTTCGAAGCATCACTGTATATAACAAATCCTCCAGTTCCTAATAGCAAAGTCAAGATCGGTGCTGATGTCAATCTCTTCATGGCAGATCTTATTGGTCCGCCCTACAGGAAAGTATTTCTTAAGGAATTCGGCCTGAAGTTCCTCCCAGGTAGAAATACAGTTATGTTCAAGAGAGTAAAGTCATTCTTTGGCCGTATCTTTTAAGGTAAAGGGGAACAGACTAAGGCGCACCTAGTGATCAGATAGTGTCAGTTTAAAGGTTGTATTAACTTCTAGGAAGTTTTGCAGATGCATGTAGGGGATCTAATTTAATTGGCCATGGTAAGTGGGGAGCATCTGGATGATGTTGGGCTTATTTTTAAAATTAGCCACATTTTCAGGTAAGATTATGCAGGAGGGGGAGGTGTAGGTGATGGGCTGGTAGAAGTCCAGCAAGGTACAGATATGGGGCACTACTAGATTCTGGTTTAGGCCAGTCCCACCCCCAAGGTTCATGTTGCCTGCCATAGGATGAGAATTCAGGAATGGGTTTTTGTGAGTTCTTAAAGCTCTAGACAGTCGTTCAAAATGACGATCAAAGGCCAGGTCGGGGTTCAGGGAATGGCAACCATGCATGCACAATAAAAAGCAACCAATCCTGTAACAGCCCTAATAGCGACAACTAGCAAACATCAATCCTAGATAGCCACAACTAGCAATTCTAAAAGCGACAACTAGCACGTCATGCAGTCTCAGAAAAAAAAATTGAAAACACGAAGCACCCAAAATTATTCTAAAAGAGAGTCAAGAGAGTGCAAACAGTGGGAAGAGATGGCCCTTCCAACGATGGCGAGAATTCCACGCCCTCTCTTAATCCTGCAAAAGAAAAAGAATGCAGTTAAGCTACTGAAATAAAACTAAATTTAAACTAAACTATTCTAAAACTAACTATGCTAAGAATTCAGTAAATTATTGGCTTCCGTCCCCAGCAACGGCGCCAAAAACTTGATCGTTTAAAATTAAACCCTTGCAAGTGCACAAGGCAATGGTGTACCTTAGCGAGTATTATGGGTTATCGAACCTCAAGGATGGTTAAACAATTTACTAAAGTCAAAGAAAATTTGCAGTTTTTAATTACTCTAGAGAAAGCAATGAACTTTAGCTAATTTAACTAAGATTTAATCAATATGGAGAAGTATCAATGCAATGAATCCACCACTAGATATGCAATTACTACTCTCAATTATTATTACCCACAAATTGACATGATACGGTAATTTGTGTTCATGGTCAGACACACAAATCACAATGAATTCACTCACGTTCTTAGTCGGACACGAGAGTTCATCCACTATCATATAATTAATTCTATCCTTGGTCGGGCATAAAATCAATCACAAACCTGTTCTTGGTCAAACACAGGGATTAAAAAGATCTAATTTCATTCATATCTATTAAGTTTATGGTCAAGAACTCAAGAGAATACTAATGAAATAGCATTAAGCATGAATCATAATCAACTTTATTCAATGAAACTAACAAGAGTAGCAATACACATATCTAGGGCTTCATCTAGCCTTGAATAAAAGTTTAGCTACATATAGAGAATGAGATAAGAAAAGCATGTTTTTATAGATCCATTAGCATTAATCTTTCTTCTTCTTTGACCTCCATAAGACTCCTTCTCTTACTCTTCTCTAGCCTCCAAAACTAGGTTATCTAATGCTCAATACAGTCTCTCTTAACGCCTTTTATAAGGTTGAAGAGAAACCATGAAGTCCCCTTCCAAATCCAAGTCGAAATAGGTCAAAATTGCATTTTCTGTATACGACCGATCGATCGCCAATATGGCCGCCATTCGATCGCTTCCCGATTGATCGTTTGTTTCTGATTCGCCACTTCTTCGCGCCGATCGATCGTCTAGAATTTGCGTGAGTCGATCGATCGTCTAGAATTTGCGTGAGCCGATCGATCACCTGGTTGCTGATGGATCGCTAAATCTGTGTAATGCACATCTCAATTTTTCCAGTAAATACGATCATTCGCCTGGAAGCCGATCAATCGTATGCAACAAACTCCAAATTCCAGTAACTACGATCGATTGCGTAACAGCCAATCTATCATTTTCTTCCTTTATGTGCTATGGCGATCGATTGCATTGGCTGGCTGATCAATCGTTTATATTGTTAATTCTGCAACATAATCTCCCAATGATCATAACTTTTTGCTCCGACCTCCAAATTGCCCGTAGTTTGTGGCGTTGGAAAGCTGACTTCTTGCATGAAGTGTGAATCAGACCAATAATAGATATGTACACGAAGTTGTGAAGATTTAACCATTGGAATCACGTTTTGCTACATTTTTGCATCTTGCTCTCACTTTCCTACAAAACCAAAAACTATATTAAAGTATCACTAAATCTAATCAAATACTAACATAAATATAAGTTTAAGAGATAATTATATGCATATTCATGTGTAGATCAACATCCTATCATGTAGTCGACCTATTGTGTAGTCAATTACATGACCGCCATTTGAACAAATATTTCATCTTCCAAACACAAATCAGTGTGATTTATTTTCAGTTCTCAAACATATTTCACCTTTCACAAATCAGTGTGAAAATTTTCACCCTGACACGTGATAGGTGAAAAAAATATTTTAGCTTCCAAACGGGCCCCAAAAGCTTAAGGATTTCAGTTTGAACTACTTCCTGCATGACATGGTTAAGACGCCTTTGAGATTCACGAGAAGGCTTGGAATCATCCTCTAAATGAATTATATGCATAACAACAGAAGGACTAATGCCCTTAATATCAACAGCGGTCCACCCGATAGCTTGTTTGTACTTGTCAAAGACATCAAGAAATTTATGCTCTTGAGGTCAGATGTGATAATGACAGGTAAGGAATTAGAAGGACCTAAATAAGGATATTTTAGAGTATCAGGCAATGGTTTCAAGTCCCATTTAGGTGGCTTAACACTAAATGGAATTACTGGTGAAGATGATAAAGCAAGAGGTTCCACTTTTGGTTGCCACCGTTCATTACTCATCATAGGTACAAACTCAAGCAATGAGTTAACTTGTCCAATTGACTGATCAATATCAAATTCACAACCAAAGTGTGTTAAGCAAGCCTCTAAGGTATCCTGGGAATGTGTTTGAAGAAAAGTTTTATGGGCAAGTGTTTTAATCAGGTTTATTTCATTCACATAATCTATGTGAGGTGGTTGTTTACTAATGTCATAGATGTTCAATTCCGCCTTCATGTTCTCAAAAGAAATTTGCATTACCCCATTTCTACAATTAATGGTAGCATTAGATGTAGTGAGAAATAGACGACCCAAAATTACAGGTATTTGCCCACTTAGGTTCAGAACAGGTTGAGTATTAAGGACGACAAAGTCCACTGGGAAATAAAATGTATAAACCTTAATCAAAATATCCTCAACAACACCTCAAGAAATTCTAACAGGATGATCAGCTAATTAAAATATCATTGAAGTGGGTTTTAGCTCTTCCATACCTAATTGCATATACACAGAGTGTGACAATAAATTCACACTTACCCCTAAATGTAACAAAGCTCACTTAATTTGATGTTTTTCTATCATGCATGAAATTGTGGGACAACAAGGGTCATTATATTTGATAGGGAATTTACATTGAATGGCAGAACTTACTTGTTCTACTAAGAATGTTCTTTAATAATATTATTTTTCTTTTTGACAGAGACTAAATCCTTCAAAAATTTAGCATATGACGGCACTTGTTGGATTGCAACTAGAAAATTAATATTTATTTGCACTTATTTAAACACTTCTAAAATATCTCCAAATTATGCACATTTTTTTGATTGATTAGTCTTTGTGGATATGGTGCCTTAGGTACAAAATTCCTTGGTAGGGGATCACTGTCAACAACTGGAGAAGAATTAACTACTTTACTTTCTATTTCAGGCTTGGTGTTTTCACTTTCTTCTTTTCAAGCAATTCAATTTTATTATTAACTTATTTTCCAGACCTAAGGGTGATAATTGATTGAAGATTTTCTTGATTCTGTGAAGAATTAGAGCTACTATCAATCGATCTTTGGCATTTTGGTTAGGCACAGGTTGACTAGGGAATCTCCCTCTCTCTCTCTGCTAATTGAGTGGCCAACTGACCAACCTGAGTCTCTAACTTAGCAATTGCTTGAGTATTCATGTGTGTAGAGATTTTCATCACAAGCATAGCTTCGTTAATTGACTAAATAATATGGTTCATAGATTGAAAGAAAGATTTGAGAGTGTCCTCTAATGATGATTATTTTTGTGTAAAGGATTGAGATTGAGTGTATAGTTGTCGGTATTGGGTGGGAGGTTGAGGCAAAACTATGTAGGGTGGGTTATTCTGCCTAAACGATTAGGCATGGGTTATATGGGCTACCCACTTACATTCATAGGTTGTTGACTCTGAATCCAAGAGAAATTTGGATGATTTCTCCAACCTGAATTATAAGTTTCAGAGAAAGGATTTCTTGTCAGCTTCCTAGAATTATTAGGACATTAACTTGTTCTGCATAACACTTTGGATAAGTATTCATTGAAGGGCAGTTCTGTAACACCCAAAAAATTGGTACGTTAACTAAAGATTGCTATTTTAGGAAACTAGTCTAAAATAGGAAAGTTTGTTGCCTTATATGATTTCTGGTTGTGCGATGTGCTTTGATGTGTTATTTGATTTTTATGATGTGGAATGATTCATTAACCGCATGACTAATCGTGACATAACACCAGGACAAGAGGGTTGGTCCTGGCGCTGAGACCAGCTTGGCGCCAGGGTCTGTGAACACCTGACGAAAGGAGTGGGGCCAGGCACTAGGGCATGTGTTCAGGGGATTAGAATCGTATGAATTCATAATTAGTAAGTTAATTTTGGTTTCGATGTGTGGTTCGTGGTCTACGCGAGATGGTGTGACGAGTAGTGCAACTGCGGGACATCAGAGACATGTGTGCGAAGGATTCAAGCCTAGACGCAAGGGGCTTGGGCGCAGAGCCACGTGGCACTGGCTAAGGGGTGACATGTGAACGTGGGTAACCCAGCATGAGGAGATCTTCATAGGATTGGAGTGAATCTTGGTGCAAAATCTACGATTTGACCTAATCGTAGTAAATAAGGCAAGTATCGCGAAGGATCGAAAAGTTATCGATTTAGTTGAGATAATTAAGGAAGATAAATCTTAGCTAAAAGAAGATAATTAATTCGCTTTGTCTCAACTAATAGGAGGGAGACGTCTAGAGAGAGAGGGGCGTCCTATTGGTGGGCTTTTAGTTGGTAGTTTTCTAGTTGTGTAGGGAATTGGATTTGATAAGGAAGTATCCTAACCAAAAAGATTGCCAACCTATATAATTATGGGATTAATATGCTGGGCGTCCTAATCATATTTGAGGGAAGGATTCTAATTGGTTGATTAGGATTTGAGATTAGGAAGATACTAGATTAGGAATGATCCTAATTGGGAAAGCTATATAAACCAAGGAGGAGGCCAGCCCATGCATATGCACGCCAAGCCTTGTGGTGCCAAGTGCAAACCATAGCTTTTCTCCCCTTCCTTGCCACCTATTCTAGCAACATTGTACCTCTTCTCTCGACCTCTATTCTCGTGCGATCGAAGGTGTGGAGACGTCGTTGCGAAGGAGAAGGAAAGAGCTATCCGTGGAGGTGTAATTTGCGTACTTCTAAGTGGTAGGATGGTTTTTCCTAACCAATCTGATTTAAACTCTTTTGCTTCATTCTGAACATGATTATTTGATGATCCTATTGATGTTACCTCAGTGATAAAGTTGTGTCAATGCTAGATTCATGAGAGATTCCTTGTTGTTTATCAAGTAAGAGTATCCTTGTTGATATATCTCGTTTAATGTTTCGTATTAGTGCATACATGCTTACATTTCATGGCAATACCGATATGGTCATATCTCTTGAACGTGGGAGGTCATAAAGTTATCTTCTTTATTCTGTAATGTTCTATTTTAATCGTCTTATTTGGTTAAGGGATGTATTAATGATATTAAAAGCTTCATTAGATCAAAGGTGATGCCTTGAGACTAGCTTAATGTATCTAACAGCAAGTAAAGTCATGAAATCACTAAATTCCAGAACGTACTAGAGTCTAGAATTATTCTAGGAGTGGAGTAATTAAGGGTATTAATGTTATATTACCATGATTAATGAGTATTAATATGATATTTCTTATTATAAGCAAGTAATGTCTTCTCGGCCAGAACTATTCCTGCGCCGATAGTGTTTAGTTTAAAAATCATAATTAAATGTAAACAAATCATAAAAATATTCCGTCAGTGAGGTGAGAAACTAGACTCATATGACTATCTATTGTAAAACTTTTAGAGTCAGAGTCCTTCTGTGTTGACGGTGAGGTCAGTCGTAAGTGAACTATACTGTATAAGAAAGTTTACTGTAATTAGGGTTTTAAAATACTAATAACTACAATTACTCATAATATGATGCAACCTGATCAAAATAATACTAGTACATTATGGTAAGACCTCTTAAGGACTACTACTGTAAATAGGGTCAGTCCAAAAAACTAATTCTTTGGGATGAGTTAATGTACCCAGGAGTCAAGTCATTCTTGTACAACGCGATGTCGGTTTGAATATCCAGTTGGAGACCAAACCTTCTTAGATCATTCTTTCATCTTGATGAATAATATAAATCCAGAATTTGAGATTTTCCTATCAAAGGTAAGACATGATGCATGATGGGTGACCTATGAGTGAAATTCAGTAATACTCCTACACTGAGTCGTCCATTGGCCAGACTTTGAAATCTCATTCGTGTTCTTATGATGAACTTTGTGCTACTAAGAGCGATTATATATTATACTCTAGAGAGTGAGTCTTATATTGTCGAGAAACCCTGATATTCTATTCGTACTCCATGACTGAGTCATTGCGGTAAGAGTTACCCTATTCTCAAAAAGTTGAGACCTCTACTTTTCTTGAATCATTGTCCAGTTAGACAATGACCTAATTCTCCACTAAGAGTTCTTTATGAAAATCTTTTGGTAGAATCAAAGTATGCTCATGAGCCATTTTTATATCTTGCAAGATCTTCGATATTTATAGAATTTTGATTCTTTATTGCCCCAAAGGAGGCACATACATAGGTTTTGGATTGGTTGACATTACGGAAGGTCTTCAGTCTCCACTCATCGTGTCCGTAAACATGGATGGGGCCAACATGCCTAGACGTGTGGCTGGGTTCCGAAGGGAGAACCTCTAGGATGTTCGCTTTGCAGCTCAGAAAGGTGGAGCAGTTGCATGGAGGACGTTTCGAAGAATTACTTTATTTACTTTATTTCTTTTTACTAGAACTTTACTAGTTTGTTGGCTAGATTGTTCCTTGACTTAATGCTTTGTTTTATTGATAGTTATAATTTATCTGTTGTAATAATTTAAGTAGGAATCATTTACTACAATGACAATGTTATTTAAGATTGGATGAAGAATTTCCTAGTTCTTAATTTCCGAGTTTTGTTATGAGTTCCTAGTGATGTCGATTACACGTTCTTTTGTGATGATGTAATTGATCCAAGTGATCGAGTATCATGTCACATCCCAGGGTTCCTACCTCGGCTTCTGTTTGATTTACATAAGGCTTCTGCACTTCGATCGAGGTCAGGGATTTTGGGGCGTGACAAGTTCAGAGATGTATGCATCGAGCTAACACACACAGAGCATGCTTCATTTAGGTTAGAGCATTGATACTTCGGTTCCAACTCAGGACATCTATTTTTTTGGTTAGCGCATCGAGTTTAACCTTAACATTTTTATCCTCTTTGATCTCGTAGAGACCTCCCTTCTTTAGAGCTTGATGTTATCTCTCCATATGACTTGCAAAATCCCACTATTGGGACCTTTCATCTAATTGCTCTAAGAAATTATAAGCTGTTTCACCTCCTTAGTCTAAGAACGCATTGTCGTGCATTGATTCAATCATATTACGGTGTGTTTGAATTAAACCATTGTAGAAGTGTTGAATTAACCTCCATGTTTCAAACCCGTGATGTGGACATTTTGATAACAAGTCTTTGAATCTCTCCCATCTCTCATAGGATTTTTCATTTTCATCTTCAATGAAATCAGTGATATCCCTTTTTAATTCATTAGTTTTGGCCATTGGGAAGAATTTTGACAAAAATTTGCTCACCATCATATCCCATGTTGTGATAGAGTTAATGGGAAGTGAGTTTAAAGAGAAGGGGAAAAGGCGCAGAAGAACAAACTCATATGAGAAGTCTGTGAATCTAAAAGTTGCATAAATTTTAAGAAAATCCTTTACATGCATTTGAGGATCTTCTCTGTTAAGACCATGATAATTTGGCAAGAGCTGAATTATCTGAGGCTTTAGTTTAAAATATTTTGTAGAGGTTGCTTGCAATACTATGCAAGTTGGAGGGCTGATTGTGATTGGAGAAAACAACTCCCTCAGAGATTTCTCAGGTTGGTCTTCCATTTTTGAATGAAAGATTAATTACAGTTTTACTATTATCTAATGGATTGAAATTATTTCTAACCCAACGTAGTGTGCGATCACGTGTCCACATGGGTCATGCACGGTTAATCAACTCTCACGCGTGTATTTTTATCTTTATTTATTTATTTTATTTTTCGATGACCTAAAATTAAGTAGAAAGGGTACAATTAGTCTTAGAACTAGATTTCCCACAAGTCCCTCGCAACGCCAAAAACTTGTTGTGATTTTGAATATTCTTTTTATTTTACTCGCAAATGTACGAATCGTATTAGAGTATAGTCGTACGATTTACAAGGTCGAACCCACAGGGACTTGTATTTTTGGAAGTCAAATTCTAAGATTGAATTATCTACCTTTCGAAAGATTAGGTTGATTGGATTAACTACAACTACTACTAATCAAAGACTAAAATTGATTAGATGATTTTAACTAGCCAACTAATGTAAAAGTAATTAATTAATCTATGAAAAGAAACCTAATTGACAAATAAAAATTGAAACTTTAATCAAGATTTAAAACAATGAGGCATAAGAACTAGCACATGATAATTCTAGGAGCTATTATCCAAAATCAGCAATTGTTATCACGATTATCTCGTATAGAATTGGAACTCAATCTATTCTCTTACCGAAAATTTTAGCATGAAAGCATGCGAATTTTGAACTAGAATATTGTCTTCTCTTTCGTATCAATAGATGAAATTCAAATCCTTAATTTTATCTATCTCTAGATAAATCATAACTAATATCCAAACAATATATTAAGCTTATGATTCAATACATGCATTTAAATTGAGAATAACAACCATTAAAACTCATAAATTTAGATAACAATCGCATCACATGAATAATACTCTTACAATTAATCATGGCTTTGTCTCAGCCCTAGCTAGGAAATTAATTACTCATGCTATTTAATTGAACTACAAAAGCAATGAAATTCATCTACAACTACTACAGCCTCATCCTAGCCTTAGCAACAAATCTAGCCAATCATACTAACAAAAACACATGCATAATTCATTATTGAACTCATCTAAATTGAAGAATAAAATTGACTTACACGAAATTTGATATTGAATGAAAATAGTAGAACTGTTCTCTCTACTTTCAGTCGACTGTTCCCAACAGCAACAGGTCTGATACAACCCCAAGCAACAGCAGAATAGTAGATGAAGACCAAAATTGAAAAGAGAACTGGAATTAAAATTTAGAACTGTAAAAATAAAAACAACTGTTCTCGGTCATCTGTCTCGAGTAACATCAAACAAATTGATACACTCTTCAATCTAATACAGCAGCTAAGATGAAAACGAATGAAAGGAGACAAAATTGAAATGAAGATTGAAACTGTAAAAAAAATCGCAAGAAGCTACTGTCTGGTTGTCTTCTCTGTTCGCCGGCGCGTTACTGTTCTTCGCTATTTTTATACATAGAGAACTGCCTTTAGCTTTTTTTTTCCTCCAATCAGAACCCTCAATCTCGTCAGAAAAATCCTACCTTCCAGTGTGCCTTCCAAATCAGTCGCTTTGCATCTCGATTCACATTCAATCCCGTCCAATTGCAAAGAAAAAATTCCAATTTTGAAACTGCCCTCAAAATAGAACCAAAACGCCCCAAAATTAAATCTTTCCTTTCTGAGACCTTCCAAATCAGTCGCTGCTGTTTGAGCTCCTCCTCGCGGTCGCCGGAAACCTCGCCGTCGATCGCTCATCTCCGGAACCCAGGCCCCAGTTCGCTGCCATCGCTCGTTGCTCCGCCGAGCTCTACCCATGGCCACCATCCTTCTGCTGGTTCGCTGCCGTCAAGCTCCACCGGGACCCATCCATGGCCGCCGTCGATCTCCACCTCAGGCCGCCGTCGAGCACCTCGAACTTCGCCGTCCAGCGCCTCGAGCAGACGCTGCTCTGTTTCAGAGAGAAGACACCCGAGCTTTCGCTCGAGTTCTTTTTCTTTCCCTTTTTTTTTTATTTCATTTTGGTGAACCGGCCGAACGAACCGGCTTTTCTCTTTTTTTTTTTCTTTTTTTTTCTTTAACTTGATCAAAACCCGTCGAAGCAATGTCGTCCACTTGATCGAATCTGAATGGCTCTTATCTTAACTCAGCGCCCGTCTTCCTCATCAGTGAACATCAACGGTCCAGATCTTCTCTGCGCGTGATCTCAGATCTTGGGTTGCTTTGGCATTTCAAAACCCGTCTAATGGCTTCACTTTTGGCTGTTCTGCAGTACGAGCATGCGAACCTATACAAAATAAAACATGTCCCAAATTAGACGCACCAAATATTTATAAAATTACGGAACAGTGTTAAATTGAGCAATTTAGAGAGCCTTATTTGTTTAATTCCTAATTACTAAACAAATGACTAAAATTCACTTTATTCCTTATTTTAATTAGAAAACATAACTAACAAATAGGTAAAAAGGCATATAAAAATGTGTATTTTTCATGCTTAACAAGTTCGTTACAGACTCAACTTCAAAGGAGATCAATAGCCAGAATGAAAATGAAACATAAAAATAAAAAAAAAAGAGAAAAACAAAAACATCAAACTTTAAACTGCAAAGAGAAAATGAAAACAGAACTCTTGCCGTTGGACTCTCTACTCCCTGCTCGAGCTCTGTTTTCTATTTTTTACATGGACTGCAAATCAGTCCTTTCCCCCCAAATCAGTCCTTTCCAAATCCAAATCTCAAGTAGAAACTAAAATTTCCAATTGGCTGCCTTCAGTACCTCTAAATCCGGCTAGTTTCCAAACCAATTCTCATCCAATTTGTAGAAAAAATTTCATCTTTAATCCTCTAAAAATAGAGCTGAAGATACCCAAAAATCATTTTTCCTTTTGCTGCAAAAATCAGACCTTTTTTAATCTCCATTCGAAATGAAGTTGGGCGCTTACCATTCTAAGACAGATTGAAAACTCGTCTCTCCCGATTCAGCAGTTTCCAAGTCGCGATCTTTCCAAATCGAGCTTATGCACCTCTTGGTCGAGCTCCTCTGCCAGCTCTGCTCTCGATCGAGTTCTCGTTGGCAACGTCCCGCCGTGACCATCATCGCCTCGCCGTCGGACCAACCCCGAGCTCTAGCCCAGGTCGCCGTATGTTCTTCATTAGTGCTCGAGCAGAGCTCGAGCGCTCTGTCTTTCTGGCAAGAACACCCGATGAACCGCTCGGGTTGTTTTATATTTTTTTCTTCTAACCGAATCGACGAGCTGGTTCGATTATCTTTCTTTTTTTATTTCTTTAGGGTGGGTTCAGACTTGTTGAAGCAACTTCATCCATTTGATCTAATATGAACGGCTCTTCAGTTAAAATCAAAACTCAGAGTCTTCTGGGATGTAAATTAGCGGCTTAGATCTTCTTTCTATTCAATGTTTTAAATAAATTGGGCTCTTTAAATAAAGCCTGCCAATGCCTCCTTAATCGTCAGATTTTTGATCTGTTTGCATAAAAATCTATTTGACGCGCAATAACTCAATAGTCCACAACTCGAGCTCGTGAAACCTACATAAATAAAATTAAATTCAATTTAGATGCATAATAATAAAATATAACTCTATTAAATCCAATTAATGCTTCTAAATAAATCAATTAAGCACAATTACTTATTAAATTCCTAATTACAAACATAAAACTTATAACCAATATTTATCCGTATTTTAACTAAAAATTATGACTAGCATATAGGTAGAAAGACATAAAAATGTATATATTTTGTATATATCATTAGATCTTGGGAGATCTCTAGAGTGCTTTGGAACCTTGAGAAGCTCCTACCCAAAGTGAGGCATATATGTATGTTATTAAGCTGGTTAGACATCATATAAGGTCTGACAGTCTTTGCCCATTGTATTCATGAGCACCAATGGGGCCCGTATCCTAAATACATTGTAGGGTTTCAAAGAGAAAACATCTAGGGTAATCGGACATAGCAAGAATGGAATGCTTGCAGACATATGAGAGCATAAATTGTATATCTCCATACACTTAGGTTGTTTTAGAGACTTTGTGAGTATTGATGTTCCCCACTTAGTAAAAGTTCTTGTGTTCCTAATTATGAAAATTTTGATGCTCAATCTCTTATTATATTGAATATGCTTCATCATCATTTCTTTGAGTTTTATCCATATTCTATTGTGGCTTTTGCATCCTATTGAGTATTTTTTCGGTGTACTCATGCATCCTACGATGCAGGTATAGACAAGGACTGAATGTGGAAAAGTAGTAGGACTTGAAGATATTGAAGTCTGGAGTAGATGAATATTTTATTTTAGTTTATTCTTGAACATATAATAATTTGGCATGTGTGCCAAACTTTTAATTATTGGCTTATTATTAGTAATGTATGGATCTTTTTATTTAATTTAGTCAATAATCCCTTTGAAGGAAGAGTTTCAATTATGCGTCTTTTTATGATGGTGTAAATTGAAGGCAAGGTTTGACCGGTAGTGTCCCAAAGCTTTTGGTGCATTTATTATTATTTTCACACTTAGATGAAGCCGGAAATTTTGGGGGTGTGCCACTACCTTACCCTTATTCTCCCATTGCTGCGATTTTTCTAATGATGCATCAAATAAATCCTAAGCACTTTCAACACTCTTATCAATTAAATCTTTGTTGTACATTGTTTCTACTAGCTAATGCATGGGAGATGTCAAATCTTCATAGAAGAAATTGACTAATCTCCGGACCTCAAAACCATGGTGAGGGTATTTAAGGAGCAAGTCCTTGTACCCCCTCCCAACATAGATAAAAGGATCCACCTTCCTTTTCGACAAAACTCATGATATTCTTACGCAAAGTGTTGGTTTTGTCAGTCGGAAAGCATTTTTTGAGAAATTCTTGAACCATGCCATTCTATATAGAAATGGAATGCAGTTTCAAGGTGTGCCACCATGACTAAGCATTTTCTTTTAAAGAGAAGGGTAATAATCTAAGTCTTGGAGAATCATCAATGATGTCATTAAATTTGAATGTGGCACAAATCTCGCCAAATTCAGGTAAGGATCTTCATAATCTAACCCATGAAAGTTAGGGAGTAACTTGATGATTCACAGCTTCGGCTCAAAGTGGTTGGCATTGGTTTCAGGTAACACAATGCATAATGGAGTACTAGACTTAGCTAGTATCAAGTAATCCCGAATGCTTTTCGGCTCTTCAATTTGGAACAATGGTTGGTTAGCATTAAAGTTAGAGTCACCTATATCTAACAATTCAACTTTAACTAGACGACCAACTTGATCTCTGCACCAATTTTGCATAAAAGATGGAAAATCTCAGTTTTAAAAGACTAACTAAATATGCATTAAAATCTGATTTTTTTCTTAGGATGAGCTTGAAGCGGGAGCTTGGTTGCGAAGCGAGGAAGGCGAATAACACATAAAGGACAAGATTTCTGTGAGTAAAATGTAAGATGGTTTTTCCCCCACTCTCTTTCTTTTCTCTATACTGATGTTAAAATTCCTGATTTTGTCTTGTTGTTCCTTAATCATGTTAGTTCTAGTGGTCACAATTGTTTTATTATATTAGTAGTCCTTATTATAAAAGTTTAATACCTAAGACTGTTATATATGATATGAAACAAGATAAAAGTATATAATTTTGTAATTCTAGAATGTTTTAGGGTCTGTAATTAACCTAGGAGGGGAGTAATTGAGTATGTTAATACTCTATTATCATTAATAAGGGGTAATTTTGTGAAATACTTAAGTTTAATCAAGAATCTTAATATCAGATAGAACTATTTTTGTGTCAATAGATAGTACTAATTAAATTGTAACTAATTCAAATAAAATCAGAAAAATATAAAATCAGTGGGGTTAGAAACTAGACTCATAAAGATATTATCAGTAAAACTTTCAGAGTATAAATTTTAACATACAAAGTACGGGAGTAGTCAGAATAGGACTGATCTGCAGGAAACAGTGAGTCAAACTTAGAGAGAAAATACAAATACCTAGTTAAAACTACATGACATGGTATGAAGATAATTAATGTGTTAGAACTATTCATTACACTAATGATTAAGGAATATCATAGTAAGGTTGGTTTTGAAGAAAGGCCAATTTGGTGGGATAATCCTATGATCAAGAAAACCAAAATTGTTTGTTTTCAAGATAAAGCGTTCAACGTCGGTTTGAGGTTCCACTTGGAAATCAAATCATCTAGGACTCATTCTTATTCTTGTCTTTGATACATATATCATAAATCCAATATTTTTGAGGAATTCCTATCTAGGGTTGTGCATGAAAGTGAGTCATGAGCTGTGAGAGACTTCGATATTTTATTATACTCCAGTGAGTGAGTCATATGTTGTCAAAAGACCTTGATGATCTATTTATTCTCCATGAGTGAGTCGTTCTTGTAAGAGTTACCCGTATTCTTAGAAAGTTGAGACCTCTGTTGTTGTTGAATCATTGTTCAGTTGACATTGACCTATTTCTCCACTAAGAGTTCTTTTTGAAGATCTCTCTGAGTGGAGCCATTGCTAGTTCCATGGCGATCTCCGATATTTATGGAATATGGTTTCCTTATTGCCGGAAGGGAGGCACATATGTACGTTTAGGTTGTATGATATTACGGAAGGTTTGCAGTCTCCACCCATTGTGTCCCTAAGCACTGATGGGGTCAGCATCCTAGTCCCATGGCCGAGTTCCGAAGGGAGAACCTCTAGGGTGATTCTGGTAAGTTGTCACATGGTTGGCAATCAATGAGAAGAAATTGAATCTTTTTGCACTCTACATACATAGAAGTATTATGATCGTTTATCTCTCTTTACACCGATTGTTCGGAGTTTGATTTATTATTATTCTGGAGAGTTGGGAACCATTGTTGATGGACCATTCTTTTCAGGTAAGTAGACCATGGTTCAGTCTAGTGTCATTGAATATCCGTATTCCTTTGTTATACAATTCTCTTCATATTACTTGAATTAATTTCATTGGGTTTTTACATCCTACTGAGTGTTTCTATGAAATACTCATGCATCCTCTGATACAGGCGCAGAAGACAATTGAGATAGGGAGTTTGCACTAGCAGAAAGGCGATTGATGGCGCCGGGAAGAGACTTAGAGATTTTGATTATTACTTTCCTTTTTTTGAGACTTTATGATATTATTGGTCGATGTGTCCCATAAACTCAGAATTTTATTTTCATTTGACTTTGTCAAAGTTTATTGCTGTAATAAAGATTAAGTGGGTTCATTTCATATTTTTTAATGATGTTGACTACTGTATTACTCTGAATGCTGGGATGACGGCTTACACTTCTTTTTGAGATGATTGTAATTGGTGGTGAATTCGACTGTTCGGTTGCGCGCCCGGGATCTCGACCTCGAGTTGTTACTATCTATGAAGGCTTCTACACTCCGATCGAGGTGTGAGATCCTGGGGTGTGACACATGGTATCGGAGCCCCAATTTAGTCTAATATAGTATAAGCATTATTGAATTATGAGATGAGTTAGTAGAACTCGATAGAGAGTAGAGAGATACCTAGGAAAACTTACTGGATGCGAGAGGACTCATAGGTAGTACTTGAAACCTTAGTTTTTAAATTAATAATGACGTTTCTTGTATAGGTTAATGGCTAGAACAAGAAGCGGACGAGTATATGAAAATCATAAACAAGAGGCTGCTAAGCAGTGGCTAGAAGACTGGAAGAGAGGGAACATAGGTTCATGAACTGAGATGGATCCTCTTAGGATTGACCTAGAAAACCCTCAGGCACCAGTTGGAGACATGCAACCATTACCTAGAAGTGATCCAGAACATGATCCTTATCTAGATTATGATTCAGCTATAGACAATGATGTTCTGGTGGAAGGAGTAGACAAAGATGAACCGTCAGCACCCAAGATTCGAATAGAGTTCACATATGGATCTTCGCCGATACATTTTGCTTTGGTAGTCCAGATTGTGAGAGAACACCCAGTATATGTTAGGGCTGCGACGGATACATGTGGCGCCCAGAGTTTGTGTTTGCTCCAACCCTGACAGCTATAGAGATCCTAGATGATTATCTTTGAAGTGAGATTTACAGTAGAAGTGTTAGAAAACCATTAATTTTACAAGCTTTTGTAATAAAGCCTTTATCTATACGCCACGGTCTCAAAGTGTAGGAATCATTTTAAAACGGAATAAAATTTGTTTGATTGAATGCTTATTTTTTTAACATTTCATTTTCTGTGCATTACTGTGATTGACGCTAGGAGTCAAAGAAATGAGGGGTGAAATAAAAATTTTGCTTTAAGTAAGATTTTTAATTCATCTCCTTTCTTTGGCCGTAAGCGAGAATGGTTAACTTAGGAGCTCATGGACGTCGACCTACTGCTATTTCTAACCCCTCGCAGGAGGAGGGAGTGAGTCAGAACATGTCTGACATGGTTAGGCAGTTCGCAGCTGAATTGCGAAACGGTGGAAGTAGCAATACTAATGAGAAGGTGCCGATGCTAGAAAGGTTCAAGAGGGCAGGACCTCAGTTTTTTGGTGAGGATAACCTAGAAAAGGTTGAGTGTTGGTTAGTTGAAGTGGAGCGGTTGTTGAAAGGTATGAAGGTACCTATGGCTGATCGGGTGATCTTCGCTACTTTTCTATTCGTTGGAGAGGCGATATTCTGGTGGGAGTCCACCAAGCATAACAATTTCACTATTGGTCAAGACATTACCTGGGAGGAGTTCAAGGAAGTGTTTAATAATAAATATTTTCCTCCACACATTCAGTGATGCAAGGAGAAGGAGTTCCTCGAGTTAGTGCAAGGTTTGATGACTGTGCTCTAGTATGAGACAAAGTTCGAGAAACTACAGAGGTTTGTTACGAATGCATGCCCTAATGATTTGATTATGGTGTAGTGTTTTGTATATGGGCTGAAGGACGGCTTAAGGTCGAAGGTGTTGACATCTTAGCCAACAACGGTAGCAAAAGCAGTTGAGTTGGCTTCCATTCTAGAGGATGATTTCAAAAGGACCATGGACAAGAAGAATAATCAGGTCAAGAACCACGAGAATAAGCTGAAACGTACGGGGGATAAGCGCTTTGGCAATAACAACAGTCGGGGTAATTATCGTCCTTTCACACAGCAAAGGCAATAGCAGAATAGGGTGAATGGTCTGAATCGTCAGTGGCTTTGCGAAAATGGCAACGGTAATGGGGCTGGAGGACGTTGTAGGATATGTGGGCAGAATGCACACTCAGGGAAGCCGTGTCCTCAGAATACACAGAGATGCTTCACTTGCAACGAGATCGGGCATATATCTCCTTATTGCCCAAATCGAGAGAAGAAGACCAGAGCTGAAGCGAGTAAGAAGACGCAGGCAAGAATCTTTGCTCTATCGACACAAGATGCGCATGCTTCGGGTGAGGTTATCGAAGGTACTTTTCTTATCCTCAATCGATTTGTTTGAGTGTTAATAGATCCAGGAGCTTCACGATCTTTTATTCTTCAATGTTTGCACTAAGTGTAGATAAGACATTGTCTAGACTGAGTGACGATTTGGTGATTTCTACTCCTATTGGAGATTCAGTGGTAGCAACCAAATGTCTTGAAAACTCTCCTATGACTGTAGAGGATAGAGTATTGCATGCTAATCTTGTACTGATTAATATGTGTGACTTTGATGTAATCTTGGGGATGGATTGGTTAGCAAAATATAGTGCCCATGTGGACTGTACTAAGAAGAGAGTTCATTTTGAAATTCCTAGAGAGAAAGAACTAGTGTTTTAGGGAATTTGATATAGAAGAGAAAATTATGTGATATCAGCTGTGAAAGCTCACAGATTAATGGCTAGGGGTTGTAGAACCTATCTAGCTAATGTGACACCTGTAGAGATGCCTACCCCAAGACTTGAAGAGATAGAGGTAATGCGAGATTTTCTCAAACTTTTTCTGGATGAGTTGCGTGGTTTGCTACCAAAAAGAGAGATTGATTTTACAATTGATTTGATGCCGGGAACATCACCTATATCAAAAGCTCCATATCGGATGGCACCGGTTGAGTTGAAAGAACTAAAAGAGCAGTTAAGAGAATTATTGGACAAGATATTCATAGGGCCTAGTGTTTCTCCATGGTGTGCGCTAGTGTTGTTTGTGAAGAAGAAAGATGGATTGATGAGACTGTGTATTGATTACCACATGTTGAATCAAGTCATAGTGAAGAACAAGTATCTGTTACCCAGAATAGATGATTTGTTTGATCAGTTTTAGTCAGCAAAGGTATTCTCAAGGATTGATTTGGGATCCAGATGCCATCAGTTAAGGATCAAGAAGGAGGATATATCGAAGACAGCGTTTTGAAACAGGTATGGACACTACGAATTCATGGTGATGCCATTTGGTTTGACCAACACGCCGACAACATTTATGGATATGATGAACAAGATTTTTGTTGATCTACTGGATCAGTTTGTGATAGTATTCGTGGATGACATTTTGGTGCATTTAGCGAGTTGGGAAGAACACAAAACACACTTGGCTCTTGTGTTACAAATTTTGAAGGATAATCAATTATATGTTAAGCTAAGTAAGTGTGAATTTTGGCTGGATAAGGTGAATTTTCTTCGACATGTCATATCGAAAGATGGTGTGTCGGTAGACCCAGCAAAGGTGGAAGAAGTATTGAATTGGGAACAACCAAAGAATGTGACCAAAATTCGAACTTTCTTGGGTTTGGCAGGTTATTACAGCAGATTCATTGAAGGATTTTCAAGTCTAGCGTTGCCAATGACGAAATTAACCAGAAAGGGGGTGAAGTTCATTTGGAATGAGGAATGTGACAAAAGTTTCAAGGAGTTTAAGAAAAGATTGACTTCGGTACCGATTCTGACGTGACCATCTGGATCCAGAGGATTTGTTATATATAGTGATGCTTCGAAGAATGGACTTGGATGTGTACTAATGCAACATGGACATGTTGTGGCGTACGCATCAAGGCAATTGAAAATTAATGAGCAGAGCTTCCTAACACATGACTTGGAACATGCAGCAATGTTGTTTGCGCTAAAGATTGGGACACACTACTTGTATGGAGAAACTTTTGAAGTATACACTGATCATAAGAGTTTGAGGTATATCTTTTCTCAGAAGGATCTGAACATGAGATAAAGAAGATGGCTAGAATACTTGAAGGACTATGATTTTTTCCATTCATTATCATCTAGTAAGGGGAATGTGGTAGAGATGCATTAAGCAGGAAGACTGGGATAGTTGCTTACATGATGATGCAAAAATGGAAACAGATGCAGAAGATGGGAGAATGTCATTTGGAATGGCCGACTTCAAAGAGGACATCTTTTATTGGAAATATTTCCATACGATCAGTTATATATGAAAAGGTGCTTGAAGCACAGAAGAAGAATACTTAGTTGCAAAAGTTATTGGATAAGCCGGATTTTGGAAAAGGAGAAGATGGAGCATTCGATTATGAGGAAGGTTGGTAGTAGCTAAGGATGTATAGTTAATGCAAGAAATTCTTTGAGAAGCACAACACTCTCAGTATACCATTCATCCAGGAGGTACTAAGTTGTACCAGGATTTGAAGAGGACGGTTTGGTGGGATGGGATGAAAAGAGAAATCGGCAAGTTCATGTTGAGATGTTTAACTTGTCAACAAGTAAAAGATGAACACCAGAGATCGGCTGGACTGTTACAACCATTGGAGATCCCACAGTGGAAATGGGAACATGTCACGATGGATTCTGTGGTGGCATTGCCAAAGACTCAGAAAGAAAGAGATGCTATTTGTGTGATCGTGGATCGCCTCACTAAAGCTGCACATTTTCTTTCAATTTGGTGGAAGCAAAATCCTGAAAGTTTGGCGGAGTTATACATCAGAGAAATTGTGAGACTCCATGTTATGCCTTTATCTATTGTGTCAGATACAGATATGCAGTTTACATCAAGAACGTGGAAGAGTATACAAGATGCTTTGGGGACTAAGCTGAATTTTATCACGGCGTATCATCCACAGAGTGACGGATAGACAGTGCGAATGATTCAAACTCTGGAGGATATGCTTAGAGCAGGCACAATTGATTGGAAAGGTAATTGAGATGATCATTTGTCGTTGCTTGAGTTCGCATATAATAACTGTAACACCTGAAAAATTAGTAAGTATTTTAAAACCCAAATTTGACCCTCTTAATGTTTGATTTGGTCATATTTTTCCTTGTGAAAATTAAAGTTGGTGAGAAGAGCTTTCCAATGCTACCTTTTATGAGCGATTTGGAGTTCGGAGTAAAAAGATATGATAAATTAAATTTTGATTTAACGTAACAGCGATCGATCGCCTTAAGAACCGATCGATCGGCAAGCTTAAACCGATCAACGCCATATCAAAACGATCGATCGTAGTTACTGTGATTTGTGAATGTTTTGTTTTGCGTAAAGCGATCGATCGGCAAAAATGGCGATCGATCGGCTGTAACGTGGTAGTGTAAAACAGTGCATACGACGATCGATTGCCGTATAGCTGATCGATAGCCGGTTGCGGTTTTACGATTCTAGAAGCATTTTTGGGGTGGATTTGCTTGGGAAAGATACGAAATCCCAATTGAACTTATTTTGCACGTCTCTAGGAGGATTGTGAAGCCTTCTCATTGGTTGAAAGTGTCCATAATTTGGAAGATTAGTTTGAGAATGGATTCTCACCCAACTCTATATAAACACTAGAGAATTGGCTTATGCTAACCCTAGAACGTCTAGAGACTTTTCCCTTCTCCTTCCCACATTCACCCATCTCCTTAGAGGCTTGTTTTTGTGGGAGTTTGCGAGAGCTTGGAGCGGGAGCTTTGGAAGAAGCGGAAGAGACGAGTAACGCGTAGAAAGGCGAGATCTTTGGAGGATTAAGTAGGATGGTTTTTCCCCTCTTCTCTCTTTTGATTATATATGCTTCTGACAAGTTTTTTGATTCAACACCTTAGTTATTGTTTGGATTCTTGCAAGATGAATGTATTATGTTCATATTTCTATGCGTAGTGCATCACAAATCATATGTGCTTTCATGTTTCACTTCTAGACGGGAATTCGCATCTAAAGTTTAATGCTTTATTAATTTTACTGAGACTAAAAGTTCTGGTATTAGTTGATTGATTATTATCCACGTTGAATTTGTGAATTTAAGGTATGTCTTACATTAATTGTCTTGTTTGGGGTGTATTAATGTTTACAAACTATGTTATATATAGAAGAACACAAGAAAGGAGTGAACTTTAGTAATTCCAGATAATTCTAGGTTCTGTAATTGGTCTAGGAGGGGAGTATATAGTCTGTTAATGATGTATTATCATTTATAATTTGTTGTTAAGTAAGATAATCAAATTTAATTAAGAATCTTAATCTCGGCCATAACTGTTTCTGTGCTAACAGTTGGTATTAAATAATTCATAAATAATTCAAATAAAATTGGAAAAATATAAAATTAGTGGGGTTAGAAACTATACTCCAGAGGGTATTCTCAGTAAAAATTTCAGAAGTTAAGTCTTACTGTACAGAGCACAGTAGCCGTCGTAAGAGGACTGTTGTGCAAGAGACAGTGAGCAGAATTGAGAGAAAATACTAAGTATACAAATAACATCATGTAATATGATATGGTAACGATTAATATGTTAATAACAGTAATTGGACTATATACTTATGGTATATCACAGTAAGAATTGGGTTAGATGTAATTCAATTATGAGGGATAATCATTTGAACAAGTGATTCATCTGTTTTAAAAGCGTTGATGTCGGTTTGATATTCTACTTAGAATTCAAATCATCTAAGATTCTTGATTTCTTATCTCTGATATTTGTATTATAAACTCTAATGCGAATGAGGAATTCCTATCTAGAGTTGAGTATGAAAGGTATGTATTGATTGTATATTACTCCTTGTGTGAGTTGTCTTGTTATTCTATGCTACTCCAATGAGTGAGTTATGTGTTGACCAAAGACTTTGATGCTTCTATCCATACTCCTTGAAAGAGAGTCTATTCTAGTAAGAGATACCTTATGATCTTAGAGTGTTGTGATCTCTATTCCTTTGAGATATTGCTCATATTGATTACATGATTGTTTCTTCCACTGGAGACCTTGCGAGACTCTCCCCATGGTGGTTTCATAGTATGCTCAAATATGCCATTGCTTGATCTTGTGAGGTCACTTAAATTTATGAAATTGCGATTCCATACTGCCCGAAGGGAGGCACTATACGTACGTTAGATTGTGGACATTACGGAAGGTCCTCAGTCTCCGCCCATCGTGTCCGTAAGCACTGGTGGGGCCATCATCCTAAACGCATGGCAGGGTTCCAAAGAGAGGACTCCTAGGGTGGTTCTGGTATATTTTAGTCACTTGCGAGCGACCAGGTTAGAGAGCAGAAATTGCAACTCCTTTCACTTTAGATGTCTGGAGCCTTTGTTATGATTGTTATCCTCTCCTTACTCATATGTGTAGTAAGAGCCTTATTGATGTTTTTCCTATACTTGCGAGTTGGAATTATTGTTGACTAACCTTGCGGGTGCATGGACCTCGGTTAATTTCAAATGTTGTGGAATGTCTATGACCTGTTTGTTATTCTTATTCTTATTCTCTTCATACTGCTTGTTTTTATTCAGTGGGTTTTTACATCCTACTGAGTGTTTCTATGAAATACTCATGCATCCTCTGATGCAGGCGCAATTGAAAAGTGAGATCAGGAAGTGCAGTAGTGGAATGGCGGATTAAAGGCGCCGAGAAGCGTTTAAAGATTATTTAGTTATTTGTTTTTGCTTTTATTGATGCTTATGACATTATTGGCAACTGTGTGCCATAGACTTATAGGTTTATTTTATTTGACTTTCTTAAATGGATTATTATTAAGTAAATTCATTTCATAGTATTCATTGATGTCTATTATTGTATTACACTGATTGCGGGCATAATCGGTTACACGTCCTTTTGAGATGATTGTAATCGGTTGGGAAATCGGCTGTTCGGTCGCATGCCCGGGATCTCTACCTCGAATTGTATTCCATTGATTGGCTTCCGCACTCCGATTGAGGTATGGGATTTTGGGGCGTGACAATAACAATTATCATTCTAGTATTGAAATGGCACCATTTGAAGCACTATATGGAAGACTGTGTCAATCACCTACATGTTGGAAGGATGTTGATCTACACATGAAATATGCATATAATTATCTCCTAACCCTATGTTTATGTTAGTATTTTATTAGATTTAGTGATACTTTAATATAGTTTTTGGTTTTATAAGAAAATGAGAGCAAGATGCAGAAATGCGGTGAAACGTGACCCCAATGGTTGAATCTTCAGAACTTCGTGTGCATATCTCTAATTCAGAGTTCGGAGTGAAAAATTATGACCATTGGAAGATTGTGATGCAGAATGATCAGCAATGCAGTCGATCGGCCAATCACTACGATTGATCGCCAGAGCCGAAAATCAGAAGTAAATGAAGAACCGATCGATCAGACACCAGGTTAACGATCTTAGTTACTAGAATTTTTTATATGTGCGGAACAGTAACAACAATCAACGGTAGATCAAGTGATCGATCTGCAGATGCAGATTCAAAACAATCGATCGGCGCGACGTAGGAAATAACAAAGGAACCATGTGATCGATCGGGAAGCGATCGATCGCCATATGCACAAAACCGGATTTTGACCTATTTCGACTTGGATTTAGAAGGGGACTTCATGGTTTCTCTTCAACCTTATAAATAGGGTTTAAGGGAGAACGTATTGGGGATGAGAGAATATATCTTGGAGGCTAGAGAAGAGTAAGAGAAGGTGTCTTGTGAAGGCCAAAGAAGAATAAGGATTCATGCCAATGGATCTACAAAAATAGGCTTTCTTTTCTCATTCTCTATGTCCAGCTAAATTCTTTGTCAAGGCTAGATGAAGCCCTAGATGTGTATTGTTACTCTTGATAGTTTGATTTAATAAAGTTGATATGGTTCATACTATTTTATGAGTTTTCTTTTGAGTGCTTGACCATAGACTTAATTGATTATGAATGGAATTAGATCTTTTTAATCCCTGTGTCTGACCAAGAATAGGTTTGTGATTGATTTTATGCCCGACAAGGATAGAATTAATTACATAATAGTGGATGAACTTTCATGTCCGACCAAGAACGTGAATGATTTCATTGTAATTTGTGTGTCCGACCAAGAACACGAATTACTCTATCATATTAACTTATGCAGAATAATAATTGAGAGTAGTAGTTACACGGCTAGTGGTGGATTCATTGCCTTGATATTTCTCCCTATTGATTAAAACTCGTTTCATTAGTTAAAGTTCATTGTTTTCTCTATATTAATTAAAAACTGCAACTTTTCTCTTGAGTTTGGTAAAGTATTTAACTGTCATCGAGGTTCGACAACCCTTTAATACTCGCCGTAGTACAATTGCCTTATGCACTTACAAGGGTTCTTATATTAAAACGAACAGATGTGGGAGAGACCAAGTGCTGAAATTGGAATTAGTGCAATACTATGCAGAGAAGGTGAAACAGATTAAACGAAGACTATAGATGGCTTAGAGTCACAAAAAAAGTTATGCAGACAGCCTCAGAGAGAACTAGAAGGAGATCACGTTTTCTTGAAAGTGGGAGATCAAGTTTTCTTGAACGTGTCATCTTCAAAAGGAATTATGAGGTTCGGTAAGAAAGGGAAGCTGAGTTTGAGATTCGTTGGACCATTTCAAATATTGGAACGGGTAGAACCGGTTTTGTATCGGTTAGCATTACCTCCACAATTGGCAGAAGTGCATAATACTTTCCATGTTTCCATGCTAAGGAAGTATGTGCCAGATCGATCACATGTTTTGGATCACACAGCTATGGAATTGGAGGCAGACTTGACATTTCCAGAAAAACCTGTTAAGATCTTTGACCGAAAAGATCAAATGCTTAGACGAAAAATTATTCCCTTGGTGAAAGTTTTATGGCAAAACCAGCTCTCCGAGGAAATGTCATGGGAAACGGAAAGTGAGATGAAGAAATCCTACCCTGATCTTTTGCAGAGTAAGTAGCAGTATTTCGAGAACGAATTGTTCTTTTTAGGAGGGGAGGATGTAAAACCCAAAAAATCAATATGTTTACTAAAGCTGAAATAAGACGTTTTGATAATTGATTTTGCTATGTTTTGTAACACAGTGTTAAAGTATACGAATAGAGCTTTCCAACACCATCGACTATGCGCAATTTTGAGCTCAGAGCTGAGAGATAAGATCGATTGAATTTTTGGATGCGAACGATTGCAGGGTTTACATGATCGATCGGGTCAGTTTTTGAACTGATAAACAGGCGATTGATCATCACAATGACAATCGATTGTATCTACTGTGAGTTGCAAATTTTATATTGTGACCGATCGCTGTGGCGACGATTGATCATATTTACAGTGAGTTGCAAATTTTATGTTGTGATCGATTGCCGTGGCGATGATCAATCGTATCTACTGTGATCGCGCTGCAGTAAGCATTTTGTTGTGTATTTTGTTAGGATTTCTTGGAAGAAGGTATCATATCCTAACCAAGCTTGGAGTGCACATTCCTAAGAAGATCTTGGAGTATTCTTATTGGGAGAAAGAGTCCATGATATGGAAGGATTTGCTTAGAAGGAGAAACCTTAAATTCTATATAAACCCATGAGGGGATGGTGTGCTATTCATACCAACAGCCCCAGCTTTAGAACATCTTGTACTTCCCACGTTCATCCTTTTCTCAAGCCTCTTCTTGGTGTGAATTTTCTTCAAGAGCTTGGAGCGGGAGCTTGGTTGCGAAGTGAGGAAGGCGAATAACGTGTAAAGGACGAGATTTTTATGAGATAAAGCATAGGATGGTTTTATCCCTTCTCTTTCTTTTCTCTATATAATATATAAGTGTTCTTAATCAATATTATGATATATATTGCTTTCAATCAATGTAAGATTGATGATTCTATTTGCTATTCATATTGCGATATGATCTTACATGCTTTCATGCTAGTGTATAGATAGGAATAATGCCCAAGCTTGTTTCTTCATTCACCATACTGATGTTAAAAGTCCTGATCTTGCCTTGTTGTTCTTTAATCATGTTGGTTCTAGTGGTCACAATTGTTGTCTTATATTAATAGTCCTTATTATAAAAGGTTAATACCTAAGACTATTATATATGATATGAAACATGATAAAATTATATAATTTTATAATTCTAGAATGTTTTAGAGTCTGTAATTAACCTAGGAGGGGAGTAATTGAGTCTGTTAATACTCTATTCTCATTAATAAGGGGTAATTATATGAAATACTTAAGTTTAATTGAGAATCTTAATCTCAGATAGAACTGTTTCTGTGCCGAGAGACAGTACAAATTAAATCATAACTAATTCAAGTAAGATCAGAAAAAAAATATAAAATTAGTGGGGTTAGAAACTAGACTCATAAGGCTATTATCAGTAAAACTTTCAGAGTATAAGTCATAATCTACATAGTACGGGAGCAGTCGGGATGGAACTGATCTGTAGGAAATAGTGAGTTGTAATTAGAGAGAAAATATTAATACCTATATAAAACTATGTGATATGGTATGAAGATAATTAATGTGTCAATACTATTCATTAACACTAATGATTATGGAATATCATAGTAAAGTTGGTTTTGAAGAAAGACCAATTTGGTGTGATAATCCTATGTTCAAGAGAACCATAATTGTCTGTTTTCAAGATAAAGTGTTTAACGTCGGTTTGAGGTTCCACTTGGAAATCAAATCACCTTGGACTCATTCTTATTCTTTTTTTTATAATTGAAAAATTATATTAAGGAAAACAAGCGAGTATAACCGAACCTCATCACGACTCACGGGGCATGAACAACTCCCTAGGAAATAAAATACAATTTAATACAATACAATACAAAGCACCGAGCAGCCTACCGAAACCAGGGAAGGCATACTCAAAACCAGGGGCCAATCGATCGCAACATAGGGGCCGATCGATGAGAGCAGAAGCCAATCGATCGTATCATCGACGTCCATACAGATTTCCTGAGATCCCGATCGATCGCATCCTCGGCTCCCATGCAGTTTCCTGACATCCTGATCGATCGCCGCAAACTCCAAATGCCAAAAAAATGTGTCAAAAGTAGTCAATTCCAGAAGGAGAGTAAGAAAGGGAAGTGGGTGAGGCAAATATCCTTAAGCTGGAACGCGTTAAGAATCTCTTTTACCCTGTGGATGAGGTTTTGGCCCAGCATAAAAGTCTCAAGCTTCTTGTCTTCGAAGATTCACCTATTCCTCTCCTCCCAAATCATAGTAATGAAGCTTGTGAAGCCAGCTTGGATAATGTGCTTTGTATGTTTGTTGTTTCTAATCAACTGAGTCAGCTAATCTAGTTCCATAGAGCACCCCTCGATTGTATGCTGGATATTGCACTTATGTAGGAATATGTGCCATACCACTTCAGCATAAATGCATTCAAACATTAGGTGACTGATTGTTTCTTCATTTTTCGTACATAGAACACACCTGTTTACCAGAGAGATCCCTCTTCTTTTCAGATTATCCAAAGTAAGTAACCCTTCATTGAGTGCCATCCAGGCACAAAAGGAGTATCGGTTCAGCTGATGTTTGAACCATATGAGATCATGCCATGGTACCTTTCCGGATTTCACTCTAATTGCATCCCAGACACTCTTAAAAGTGAACTTACCAGATTGACTAAGCCACTCATAGGAGTCCTCCGAATCAGTAAGCACTAGAAGTTTCTCTAGGATTTCCTTCTTGTCAAGATCACCTCTTCTTGAGAGTATATGTTCATTACTCATTCTTAATCTTGTCTTTGATACATATATCATGGATCCAAATATTTTTGGGGAATTCCTATCTAGGTATGTGCATGAAAGTATGTGTTAAAGATATTTGATTATTGATCTATACTCTTATGGCGAGCTATCATTATCTGAGATATTGAATCTCCATGTAACTCTTGAAGTGAGTTGTGAGCTGATGAGAGACTTCGATATTTTATTATACTCCAAAGAGTGAGTCATATGTTGTCAAAAGACCTTGATGATCTGTTCATACTCCATGAGTGAGTCGTTGGTGCAAGAGTTACCCTTATTATCAGAAATTTGAGACCTCTATTGTTGTTGAATCATTGTTAAGTTGACATTGACCTATTTCTCCCTTAAGAGGTCTTTTTGAAGATCTCTCCAGGTGGAATCATAGTATGCTCACGAGCCATTTCTAGATGCATGGCAATCTCTGATATTTATGGAACATGGTTTCCTTATTGCCGGAAGGGAGGCACATACGTACGTTTAGGTTGTATAATATTACGGAAGGTCTTCAGTCTCAACCCATTGTGTCCCTAAGCACTGATGAGGCCAACATCATAATTGCATGGCCAAGTTCGGACAGGAGAACCTCTAGGGTGATTCTGGTAAGTAGCCACATGGTTGGTAATCGACGAGCAGAAATTGAATCTCTTTGCACTCTACATGTATAGAAGTATTATGATCGTTTATCTCACTTTACACCGATTGTTCGGAGTTTGATTTATTATTATTCTTTTCCCCATACTTGAGAGTCGGGAACCATTGTTGATTGACCTTTCTTTTTAGATAAGTAGACCTTAGGTTCAGTCCAGTGTCATTGAATATCCGTATTCCTTTGTTATACATTTCTCTTAATATTACTTGATTTAATTTTAGTGGTTTTTACATCCTACTGAGTGTTTCTATAAAATACTCATGCATCCTCTGATACAGGCGTGGAAGACAATTGAGACAGGGAGTTTGCGCAGAAAGGCGATAGATGGTACCGGGAAGAGACTTAGAGATTTTGATTATTACTTTGTTTTATTTGATACTTTATGATATTATTGGCCGATGTGTGCCATAAACTCAAAATTTTATATTCATTTGACTTTGTCAAAGTTTATTGCTGTAATAAAGATTAAGTAGATTCATTTCATATTATTTAATGATGTTGACTACTATATTACTCTGAATGCTGGGATGACGGCTTACGCTTCCTTTTTAGATTATTGTAATTGGTGGTGAATTCGACTGTTCAATCGTGCGCCGGGGTCTCGGCCTCGAGTTGTGACTATCTATGAAGGCTTCCGCACTTCGATCGAGGTGTGACATCTAGGGGCGTGACACTTTTAGTCAGTTTTGACACATTATTGTTCCTAAAGGCTAGAAGTAGACTTGTTTACGATTGTCCAAATTGGGAAAGCTTCATTGTATTTTAAGAACAGTTTGCAAAGATCCCATTTGCACACCACATTTTGGAAGTGGTGAGAGGGAAATACTATATTTTAGGATAGTGATTCATCAAGCTTTGATGAAAGGTCATTGCAGTGTATTTCAAGCAAAAAATCTTATAATTCTCCATTCTCGCATTCCTACTTACAACAATCTAAAAGCAGTTCTTTGGAGAACAATGGAGAATTCTACTATAGGAGTGAATTCTGCGTTGATAAAGGAAACTAGAATTCCTATTTACTACCATTAATCGGTGCAACGAGTGGGAATATGATGATTATCTCATGCAAAGGCTATATTCTTAACGCCATGACAGATCCATTATTTGAAGTTGATCAAAATATTGAGTTGTCCAAGACGCTTTGGGACACTCTTGAGGATAAGTATCTTTATGAAGATGCTATAGGCAAGAAGTTCATTGTTGGTTAATTTTTTAATCCCAAAAAGACTAATAATAAGCCTGTTGTAGACTAATTCTTAGATTTTCAACCTATCCCAACTCAAGCAAAAGGAGATTGATATGATGGCTCTATTATAGTTTTGGCTATAATAGAAAAATTTTCACCATCTTTTAAGGACTTCAAAAAGACTCTAAAACATAAAAAGGAATAGTTAACTCTTGATGAGTTGGCTACCCATCTTCGTCTTGATTAAGGAATAGAGTCGTCTTTGAAGACAAGGAAGAGCATGAAAATGATTATAGAATGTTTAATTTAGAGGAAGAAAATAAGTCTAACATGAATGGATTCAAGAGGAAATTTCCTACCACCAACAACAATAATGGTGATCCTGGTCCAAGCAAAAAAGAAAAAAAAGGTGAATACTATTTTTGTAAGAAGCTCGGTAATCTTAAGTTCGAATGCTTGTCACTTTCTTAAGAAGCAAGGTGCATCAACGTTTAAAAGAAAAAAGAAAATAGTGGTAGTAATCTCCAAGTTTAACACCATTGTGGTGGACAATTCTTGGTGGATTGATTCTAGCGCAACACATGACCTGTGCAAGGACAAGAATATATTTGCCAACTTACGAATGAAGCGGATGAAAGAGTCATTATTCGCCCACCTCATGGAAGATGACATTTTTCTCTTCATGGGAAGTAATTCTACGACTGTAGTTATAGGAAAGGGAAGTGTGGATCTTCAACACAAATCTGGGTAGATTGTAACTTTTATTATTGTGTATCATGTACAGGAAATCCAAAACAATCTTATGTTGAGAGAGAGGGGGGGGGGGGGGGGGGGGTTAATGATAATAAAGTGGTTTCTGCTTATATTGTGGTCTTTTTATCCTTATGGCATGGTAGACTGGGACATGTTAACACTAGAAGAATGCATGTCAAGGAAAGTTAAACTTGATTCCTAGATGAAATAATGATATACATGAAAGTAAAAACTGTATGCAATCTAAAAGAACTAGAAAACCATTTGCTAGAATTGAAAGAAATTTGTCTTTACTAGATTAATACAGAGTGATGTTCGTGACATGCATGCTTTCCCCACTAGGGGTGGTAAGAAATATTTGTCACATTTAATGATGATTGCTATAGATATATTTGTAGAAAGGCAAATATGATGTTCTTGATAAGTTTAACACTTGCAAAGTGAAAGTAGAGAATTTTTGTAGCTCTAAAGTTAAATGCCTCCGGTCATATAGAGAATACTACATTTAAATACAACACTTATATTCCACAGCAAAATTGAGTAGCGGAAAGAAAGAATAGGACATTGACTGAAATGGTTAATTCTATGTTATCATATTTAGGTTTGAGTAAAAGATTTAAGGCGAAGCCTTATTAATGGCTTGTCATATATTAAGGATAGATCATGCTTTGATGAAAAGAAATTGCGGTGTATTTCATGCGAAAAATCATATAATTCTCCTTTCTCACATTCCTACTTACAACAATCTAACAGCATAGTTCTTTGAAGAATAATGGGGAATTCTACTATAGCAAAATCCTTGAAGCATAGGAGTGAATTCTGCGTTGGTAAAGGAAACTAAAATTCCTATTTACTACCATTAATTGGTGTAACAATTGGGAATATGATGATTATCTCATGCAAAGGCTATATTCTTAATGCCATAGATGATCAAACTATTGAGTTGTCCAAGATGCTTTGGGACACTCTTGACAATAAGTATATTTATGAAGATGTTATAGGCAAGAAGTTCATTGTTGGTTAATTTTTTAATCTCAAAATGATTGATAATAAGCCTATTGTAGACTAATTCTTAGATTTTCAGCCTATTCTTTCCCAACTCAAGCAAAAGGAGATGGGTATGATGACTCTATTATAATTTTGGCTATAGTAGAAAAATTTTCACCATCTTGGAAGGACTTCAAAAAGATTCTAAAGCATAAAAAAAATAATTGACGCTTCATGAGTTGGCTACCCATCTTCATCTTGATTAAGGAATAGAGTATTTGAAGACAAGGAAGAGCATGAAAATGATTCTAGTGTGTTTAATTTAGGGGAAGGAAATAAGTCTAACACCTATGGATTCAATAGGAAATTTCCTACCACCAACAATAACAATGGTGATCCCGGTTCAAGCAAAAAAGAAAAAAAGGGTGAATACTATTTTTGTAAGAAGCTCGGTAATCATAAGTCTGAATGCTTGTCACTTTCTTAAGAAGTAAGGTGCATCAACTTTTAAAGGAAAAAAGAAATAGTGAAAGTAATCTCCAAGTTTAACACCCTTGTGGAGGACAATTCTTAGTGGATTGATTCCAGCTGTGCAAGGACAAGAATATATCTGCCAACTTACGAATGAAGCGGATGAAAGAGTCAGTATTCGCCCACCTCATGGAAGATGGCATTGTTCTCTTCATGGGAAGTAATTCTACGACTCTAGTTATAGGAAAGGGAAGTGTGGATCTTCAACTCAAATATGGGAAGATTGTAACTTTTATTACTGTGTATCATGCACCGAAAATCCAAAAGAATCTTGTGTTGAGAGGGCGGGGAGTTGAATAAGTTTGACTTTAATGTTAATAAAGTGGTTTCTGCTTATATTGTGGTCTTTTTATCCTTATGGCATGGTAGACTGGGACATGTTAACACTACAAGAATGCATGTCCCAGAAAGTTAAACTTGAAAGTAAAACTTGTATGCAATCTAAAAGAACTAGAAAACCATTTGTTAGAATTGAAAGAAATTCATCTTTACTAGATTAATACATAGTGATGTTAGTGACATGCATGCTTTCCCCACTAGGGGTGGTAAGAAATATTTGTCACATTTGATGATGATTGCTATAGATATATTTGTAGAATGGCAAATATGATGTTCTTGAGAAGTTTAACACTTGCAAAGCGGAAGTAGAGAATTTTTGTAGCTCTAAAGTTAAATGCCTCCAGTCTGATAGAGGAGGTGAATAACATTTTTTGGACTATTGTGAAATACGACACTTTATATTCCACAACAAAATTGAGTGGCAGAAAGAAAGAATAGGACAGACTGAAATGGTTAATTCTATGTTATCATATTTAGTTTTGAGTAAAAGATTTAAGGAGAAGCCCAGTTAATGGCTTGTCATATATTGAAGAATTTGGTTTACTTGAGACAGTTCTAACACAGCTTGCATGGCCAAGTTATCTCGAGCTATCATATTTTGCCTTGATCGCTGATGTCAATTAGTGGGCAGGTGAGTGTGCCCTTGTCATCGTGCTTGATATGATCGCTTGCGATTACCACTACAACAAAATTGGGCATTAGTGACGGTTTTATTTCTGTCGCTAAAAGAACCGTGGATAAAGATACTTTTTTACGACATAAAATGATCCGTGGAGAAAAGTATGGCATTTGCTACAGATGTTTGCGACAGACAATAAACTGTCGATAATAGTAGCTATTCTCCACGGTTTATTATCCGTGGTTAAAAAAACCGTGGGTAATATATATTACCCACGGTTTTTTATCCGTGGTTAAAATGTCCGTCGAGAAACCCTTCTAATTTGAAAACTTAATTATTTTTTTTAAAAAAGATCTGGACCCTTCATTTGAATGGCCAGTATTACACCCTCTTTACCCTCCTCCCCCTCTCTTCTCCCAATTCAACCAGCTACTCTCCGCTCCTTTCTATTCCATATTGACCTCGTCCCCTCCTCGCTGCATTCTGCTGATCCCCATCACCTCAGACCTCACCTCGACCGCCTCATCTCTCTCCTCCCATTCTTGTCACCATGAGGGAGATCCTCCACATCCAGGGCGGCCGTGCGGCAACCAAATGGGTGCCAAGTTTTGGGAGATCATCTGTGCTGACCACGGGGCGCTACTCTGGCAACTTTGACCTCCTCCAGCTTGAGTGCGTTTAATGTCTACTACAACAAGGGCATTGGTGGAAGGTTCGTGCAGTGGGTTGTGCTCATGGATCTTGAGCCGGGAACGATGGACAGCCTTTGGTCTGGGCCATACGGGCAGATCTTCTGCCCGGACAACTATGCGTTCAGACAGATCGGTGCCGAGAACAACTGGGCCAAGAGGCATTACAATGAGGGCACTGAGTTTATCGATTCAGTGCTCAATGTCATTCGCAATTAGGAATTTAATAAAAAATTGTGCTCAATTGATTTATTTAGATGCATTAATTAAATTTAATAGAGTTATGTTTTAATTTGTGTCTAAATTGAGTTTAATTTTATTTATGTAGGTTCAATTGATCGGACTGCTAAATGGCCAAAGTGAAGCCATTAGGCGGGTTTTGAAGTGCCAGAGTGACCCAAGAGTTGACATCACGTGCCGAGACGATCTAAGCCGCTGATTTACATCTACAAAGAAGAAGGGCGCTGATTTAAAATGAAGAGTCGTTCAGATTAGATCCAACGGATGAAGTTGTTACAACGGATGAGGCTGTTACAGTGGGTGTTTATAAAAGAAAAAAACAAACAAAACCGACCTGAGCCATGGCTTCCGCTCGAGCCCTCATGGCGAAAGCAGATGGCGAGGCCGACGGCTAGGTCATGATCGACGGCAGGGTCGTAGGTGACGGCGGCCATGAGCGAGCTGAATCGGGTTGAAGACCCGGCCGGGTCCGTAGCGAGCCGGGCAGGTTGACCCACGAACCGGAGGCACGGGCGAACCGGGCCAGACAACTTATATATATAAACGAAAAAAAAACCTCCACGGTGTGCCCTAGCCTTGTCGTCTCTGCCGAGTGCCGAATCGCCGCATGTCAACTCCCCGCCGTCATCTTCCCTTGGTCGCATGTCGCCGCCGTGCCCTAGCCTTGCCGTCTCTTCCGAATCGCCGCCTTACGACTCCCCGCCTGTCGACTCCCCGTCGTCGTCTTCCCTTGGTCGCCCGTCGCCGCCGCCGAGTTTTAGTGGCCACAAATGTTGCTGCACGAGGCTTTGATATCAATGACGTCCAGTTGATCATCCAGGTACTTGTTTGCTTTATTGGACGAATTTTTTTTAGTCATGTGCCTTGATTTTTTCTCACTGCTTGCAATTTGCTGATTGATATCTTAGTGTGAGCCTACAAAAGATGTTGAAGTATACATTCATCGGTCAGGGCGAATGGGGATAGCTGGTGAGTTCAAAGTGAAGGTTATGAATTGATTTAGTTTGTGATTACTGTTTAGGTGGGTGCTCAGTGATGTTGTTGCGATTGCAGGCAATACAGGTGTTGCTGTACTGCTTTATAACCCTAAAAAGTCATATTATGTTTCTAAAATAGAAATAGAATCTGGAGTGAAATTTGAGCACATACCAGCTCCTCAGCCTGCTGATGTTGCAAAGGCAGCTGGTTCAGAAGCAGCTGAAACAATAACAAATTCATCCCGTGCTTTGCAAATATCAAGCTTCAAACAACGGTAATTTTCCTTCTCTAAATCTCACTCACAAGGAAGTAGGAGGATCTTTTTATACAGGTGAGGCTATTCATGTTGTCATTTTTTTTAAAGAATAGAGTTTTAAAGGCTTTGCTGCTCATAGTCACAGATTCACAGATAATCCAACTGCTTTGATTTTTGAATTGTCGATGACTAACATAATTAGTATGTTCTTTTGACACCTGACCTTTTCTTTTGGCATGCACGTGCACATTTCCTTGCAATCAAATAGTTACTTAAGCTTGTCAATTCTTGAAGTTTGAAATTTGTTTGATCCTTGCTGCAAATTTTGAGCATGTACTGGTTGAGGGTGAAAATACTTACATTGAACTGATGAGCTTTTTGGCATTAACCAAAACAGTTGAGGCAAAGTATGCATTCCTTAACAATGTATAAGTTATATGTCATTAGGTTATAGAATATGAGGGCAATAGGCAGTTGGATGAGAAAGTAAGATGCAGGCAGAGAGATATTTATGAAAGACCTGTATAACTAAACGCAGGTTGGCTTAGTGGGTGAAAATTTATCACTCTCTGAAGGTTCAATAAATGTATCTTGGACGAGTTTGGGTTCTCAAATCACTCTTCAACGGCTAGTGTGGTACAAGGTACGTCATTCCTAGTTTTGTAACTTTAACCGGTAATAAATGTATCTTGAACAAATGTATCTTGAACAGGCAATAGAATTGTCTTGGATTAGAATTGTATGAATTGTGACGGCAATATACGTCAAAATAACATATTTTTTTGAACAGGTAATAGAATTGTCTTGGATTAGAATTGTATGAATTGTGATTCTCTAAATGAAAATGGTAGGAGCATCAGAGACGTAGGAAATGATGTTTGAGATATTCAGTGAAGTGTTGAAATGGTTATGATACAGGGGAATTGAAAAATAAGCTCTGCAGGGATAATTCCTTGTCTCCTTCTATTTTCTGGTCTCTCTTTCATTCCAGAGTCTCCAAGATGGCTGGTAAGCTATCAAGAAGCATAATATACGAGCTATGTAACAAAATAAAAACCTAAAGCCATCTGAAAAAACAAAAAATGCAGGCAAAGGTTGATCGGCAGAATGATTTCATAGCTGCATTGCAAACACTTTGTGGCAAAAATGCTGACATTTCCCATGAAGCAGCAGATATTCAAGTACTGATAAAATTTCACATCTTGTTTAGTTGTCAAAATTGTCATGGCTTATCACTAATTATTCCATGTGAAACAGGATTTTGTAGATACTCTGAGAGACCTTCCTCAGGCCAAAACACAAGACTTGTTCCGATCAGTGATCGTAAGCACCTCTTTGATAATTAACACTCATTAAAGATTGACCATATGCATGATTTTCTCAGGTTTCAGAAACAGATAGCATTAACTGAGTTTTAGTGCAGGTTGGTGTTGACAACCTCTCCTAATTACCAAATTTGTATTATCATAGATATTCCCTATGAACATAAAGGGAATAGCAGGAAGCCTGGTGACGCTGGTGTGCTGGTCTGGAGCCTGGGTTGTATCATACACCTTCAACTTTCTCATGACATGGAGCTCATCAGGTGAGTTAGTAAAGAAATTGTAGTAGATATTCACTTAAGTAACCCTAGGAGAATTTTAATATTCCTTGTCAACAAAAAAACATGCAGAATGTCAAAAAATATACAAGCTGAATGTCAAAAATTAAACAAGCTAAATGTCAAAAGTTAACTTTTTGTTTCATGCAGGTACATTTTTCCTTTATGCGGGTGTTTCTGTGGCAACTATTCTATTTGTTGTGAAGGTTGTACCAGAAACGAAGGGTACAAAGCTCCCTGAACTCCTAGAACTGGAGAAACTATATTGCAGCAATCAGATGTCAGCTAGCATAGAATAGTCAGAGAAGCCAACATAAGTTACTTATCAAATGAATATTTTTTGTCATCACTCTACATGATCAGTGCTTCTATACTCTGAATGGGTGTATCAACAAAGACAGAGCTGGTGCCAGATTCTATACTTGCATGCGGTCATATGCCACAAAGGATTCTTAGATAGTGACAGTTCAGGCGCTACCTAGGAGTAGAAAATAACAGATGGAGTAGAGATGGAGAGGACGAGAAGATGTATATTCCTGGTATCCATATCAAGAAACATTTTATCTGTGGTTTTGGAGGCTCAATTTGTAGTTATTTTCCAGTGCTTCTCTTTTTGGTGTTTTTTTGTCAATAGAGCAGTTCTAATTGGGGGCAAAAGGGTCAATTACATATATTATTTGTGTACAATCTGGTAATTATATGAATATGAGAATATCTTTTGCATTTATGAATAATGTTTGTTATCCATATTTAGCACAGCAGCAGAAAGCTGCTGTTTTTTTTTTAATAATTTCGAAGTCTGTACCGACAGATAAAATCTGTCACAAATAAGCTAAAACCGTCGAAATAGGTATATAACGGAGTCTAGAGTCCTTTTTAAAACCGTCGCTAAACGTTGTACCGACGGATAAAAACAGCCGTTACATATCATTCTCGGCAGAAAATTTTCCTTTTGTGACGGTAATATACGTCGAAATAACATATTTTCAACGGAAATTCTCTCCGTCGCTAAAGATTCTTTTTGACAAAATCTGCCGTAGCAAAAAAATAATTAGCGCCAGTTTAATGTCCGTCGCTATATCTGTCGATAAAGCTAATTACCGACGGTTACTGTTATCCGTCGGGTCTTAGCAATACCGAGGCGGGGATTATCGAGAGACTTAGCGACGGAATTTGTCCGTCGCAATATGAGTAACAACCACAGAAAAGGCACTTTTAGCGACGGATTGTGCCGTCGCTAAAGGACATTTTTGTTGTAGTGTACTCAGGCTTATGGAAGTCTCGTGAGTCTGGTCTCTTTTAAACTTTTTGCTATGTTGAATAGGGTTCCTAAAAAGAACTTAATATATCCCATATGAAATCTAGAAGAAGAGAAAACATAATGTAAAAGAAAGAACCCTAGGAGTGGGTATAGGCCTTAGAGGCCAATAATAAATTTAACTCATTTTCAAATGCGGACAAAGCTTTATTGGAGAGTTCCTCCAATAATTTTTTATTGAGATAATTAGCAAAAATAGCTTACCAAAACTAGATATTAAAATAGGTGATATTGTTTCCTAATTATTCTCCCACAGGGTAGCTGAAGACGACGACAATGAGCGCCCATAGTGACCCTATGTCAAGGTTGAGATCGAGAGATCTCCATGATCAAAGGTGACTCACACACTCGGAAAACCAAGGCTGTCACCGTAGATCCCACATCAAAATAAAATTGACCATTTAAGTGACAATCTTAATTAAAACTGACCGGACGGAGTACATATGTATAATATCTACCCCGACCTTTAAAACAACAATAAACCAGTAAACCCTTACTCTTAAAAGGTAATCTCTGCCTTTTAATCCCCAACCCTGACCCACACCCAGTTGGTAGTACTTCCATGTTTTCTACCAAGGTTTTTAAAATCGGATCGGCCATCGACCTAGAAATTTGACCGATCTGGATGGACCGCGATCAAACCCTGGGTCAAACTAGTTTGACAGGAATAGATGGTAGGAGAGAACACTACTGACACTTTATATATATAATAAATATATATTGTACATAATAAACATAAAAATGTCAAGTAGTTCAGTGGTTAAGACGTTAAGAATGATGCTGAAATATTAGTTTGACCCATTGAAACTCCGAGCAGGACCGGTCCTGTTTAGAGGTTTAGCGAGTCAACCGGCCGGTTTATTTCTAAACCGGCCTGACCAAACTGGTCTGTCTACCGATTCCGATTTTTTGCAATCAGACCAGCCAATCTGGTCCGGTTTTAAAAACCATGTTTTCTACTGTAACCGAATGGCCCAAACCCATTTGGCAGTATGCCCTTCCCTCCGGTAGCCTTTCTCCCAGAAGAACCATGGCCTGCTCTCTTCTCAGTTCTCACTGTGAACTCCGCTGCTTTAAAGCAATGGACAATTAAGCAATTAAGGTAGCATTCATTTTTTTCATACATGCTCAATGTTGAAATTGAAAAGATTGTACTTATATCTAGAATAGGTGTATGAGATATTGAAATGGCTATCTCAATATTTTACCTTAATATATTAAGGTAGGGTTCATATTTTTCATACAGTTGGATTGAGTTCATGATTTAGACAGTTACTGTAATCAGAATCTCATTTCATAATACTTGCAGTAAACAATTTATTACATTATAGTTTCATTTGCTGCTTATGAATATGAAAAATCCCAGATGCTACCTTTTGGTTAGCTTGGATTGGAATAGTACAGTTGAAGGTTTAGGTTTTTTTTCGTTGTTTTGTGATAAGAATGAAAAACCATGATTGTTGGTTTATTCTATAAGGGATGTCCTGCTCCCATACATGTTTAGATGAATTCAATTCTGTTTAGTGCTGTTTACTCCTTAAATAATTATTTTTTGACACCAAATATAGATAGGAACGAAGATTTGAGAACCCTGCCAGAAACATTGGAGAGCAGCCGAGTTCTGCATCATGCAACACAGATTCTGTTAAAAAAAAATCTTGGTTTAAACGTTTTCACAAAATCAGGCCTAGGTCAGCTGTTGATTGTTTTATAAAATATTGTGAATTTGAGTAAAATTTATGAACAAGAATTTAAAACAATTCAAATCAAGCTTTGGTCTCATCTCTAAAACAAGACCCGGGGAATTTTTTAGCATTCAGATGTATGTTTGAAGAATCCTAAAAGTCAGCTGATTGTGTACTCAAATTTAGATTTGAAAATGGGTAAGACTCATTGCTTATTAGTTAACTTATCTTTCATTAGCCTGGTTTGTAATCACTTATTGTGTCTCTGACTTTTATTTATGTTTTTACCTTATTCCACCTTAGTTATCAGTGTAGGGACTCTAGTGGAAAAATAATTAGGCTTTTATATTTTTGAATGCCTTAAATACTAAAGCTTTGACCTCATCTCCAATTCATGTGTCCTTAGTATGGTTCGAATAAAAAAACTAATGTAGGAACTGTTGGATGTTAGCTTTGCTAAGCCTTCACCCACAACTATGACTATGAGGGAAGTATACGGGAAGGAAATGAGACAATGGTATGAAAAAAAAGTCTCACAAGTTTCACTATCTCAATAATAATTCAAGGGACAAGGTTGCTACCTTTACAAGAGCACTCCCTCACACTTCACTTCACCTCTTGAGTTTTCTTACTCACTTGTGTGTTGGAACTCCATCTACCATTCCCTATTTATAGGAGTTCAACATCCTTCTACAAAAGACTTATCTAGATAATTCTTCTAAGTAGGTCTTCTAGAGACTTCTACATTACACACCACATATTCCATTCTTCTAGCATATTTCATGCTTCTAGATTCTTCACTTTTGGGCTTGCATCTTCAATACTAGTTGGGCCTCTTAGTTAATAAGCTTCATTTAGGCTTCTAATATTTCATTATTGGCTTTTTGGTTTATATCCAACATATCCCCCCCTTAAACCAAAAGCTTCTTCATTCCAAGTATAGTCCTCAAATTGATGAATGTGTCGGTGGCCAAAGTTTTAGTGAAGATGTCAGCCACTTGCTCTTTAGTGTTGCAGTACTCCAGCTTCACAGTTCTTTGTTTTACATGGTATTTCAAGAAATGATACTTTATGTCTATATGCTTGCTCCTTCCATGTTGCACCAGATTTTTAGCAAGCTCAATCGCTGATTTATTGTCCACATATATCGGAGTTGAATTTTCTTGAGGATGATTTATCTGCTCTAGAAAATTTCTCAACCATATAGCTTCACAGATAGTGGATGAGGCTGCCATGTATTCTGCTTCACAAGATGATAAGGCCACTACATCTTGTTTCTTGGACATCCATGTAAAGGCAATTGATCCAAGATAGAACACATAACCTGAGGTACTCTTTCTTTCATCTTGATCTCCAGCCCAATCACTATCTGAATAACCATATAAAGTTGTATCATCTTTATATGAGTAAAAATGGCCAAAGTCCAACGTACCTTTTATATATCTTAAGATTCTTTTAGCAGCCAACTAATGTGATTCCTTTGGTGTTTCCATGTACCTGCTCAAGAGTCCAACACTGAAGACAATATCTGGCCTTGTGATTGTGAGGTACCTTAAGCTTCCAATTAAACTCTTGAATAAGGTGGAATCTATGCTTTTTCCTTCTCCTTCTTTTGTCAACTTCAAACCAGATGGAAGAGGAATACTGACTTCATTGCAATTAGTCATCCTAAACTTTTCAAGTAACTCTTTTACATATTTCTTCTGTGAGATAAAGATACCATCGGATTGTTGGCGTACCTCAACGCCAAGGAAGAAAGACATAAGACCAGAATCTGTCATCTCGAACTCCTTGAACATTGCTTGTTTTAACTCTTGAAACATATGTTGGCTATTTTCTGTGAAGAGCAAATCATCAATGTATAGGCATACTATGAGTATCTCACCATGAGCATTCTTCTTGATGTAGATGGCATGCTCATACGGTCATTTAGTGAAACCATTCTCTTCCAGATAGCCATCGATACGAGAGTTCCAAGCTCGTGGGGCTTGCTTCAAGCCATATAGAGCTTTCTTCAGCCGGTACACCTTTTGCTCTTCTCCTGTCACTACAACGCCTTGGGGCTGCTTTACATACACCTCTTCTTCAAGCTTCCCATTCAGAAAGGCTGATTTCACATCTAACTGGTATATCTTCCAATTATCATGGGCAACAAGAGACATCAGCATCCTCACGGTGACAAGTCTTGTAACCAGTGCAAATACTTCTTCATAGTCTATGCCATATTTTTGCTTGTACCATTTGGCTATAAGTCTGGCCTTGTACCTTTCAATATGTCCATCGGCCAACCGCTTGATTTTGTATACCCACTTGATACCAATCGCCCTTTGACCTTTGGGCAATGTAGTTAGCTCCCATGTGCCATTCTTCTCGATGGCATGAATCTCTTCTTCCATGGCTTTCTTCCAGCAATCTTCTTTAACAAGCTCTTGGAAGGTTAGAGGCTCAGTATCAGCATATAGGCAAAGAAGATTTACGTCTTCGGTTTGCTCATAAATTTCTCTAAGACTTCTCATCTTAATAGGTGTAGAAGATGTAGTTGAGTTATCTGACCTTTGATCTATATTTGATGCCTTAGGGAGCGGTGTTGAGATTACTCTTTCTGGAGCTTCATGCCTTGCTTCTCCCTGTTCCTCCATCTCGAGATGATTCTCTTTTGTTGTGCTTATTTCATTCCAGCTCTATGCTTCCTCATCACTGAAAATCACATCTCTACTTACCACCACCTTGTGTGTAAGTGGGTTATAGAGCTTGTAAGCTTTTGACTCCTCACTGTATCCAATGAAGATGCACTTCTCCCCACGATCATCCAACTTCTTTCTCTTTGGTTCAGGAACTTGGGCATATGCTATGCAACCGAAGACCCTGAGATGTGTCACACTGGGTTTATAACTACTTCATACTTCTTGTGGTGTCATGTTCTTCACACTCTTTGTGGGACAGCGGTTGAGAAGATAGGTTGTACATGCAACAGCTTTGGCCCTGAAATTCTTCGGCAATCCTTTCTCTTTAATCATGGTTCTAGCCATGTCAACAATGGTCCGACTCTTCCTCTCAGTGATGCCAATCAATTGTGGTGTGTATGCTGCTGTAAATTATTGCTTGATGCAATTCTCCTTGCAGTAATTCCGGAACTCATTCGAGGTGTACTCTCCACCTCGATCAGATCTGAGTATCTTAAGCTTATATCCGCTTTCAACTTCAGCACGAGCTTTAAAACTCTTGAAAATAGTAAAGGCAACAAACTTTTCTTTGATGAAATAGACCCAAAGTTTTCTGCTGAAATCATCAATAAAGGTGATGAAGTATCTATTACCTCCAAAGGATGCAGGTTCAATGGGTCCGCAAATGTCAGTGTGCACCAACTACAAGGGATCTACTGCTCTCCAAGATTTTCCACTTTGAAATGGAGCTCTTTGTTGTTTGCCAAGTGTGCAAGACTCACATAAATATTCCGGCTTCTCTATAGTTGGCAATCCACGCACTATGTTTGATGTAGACAATAGCTTGAGGCCACTTAAATTAAGATGCCCGAATCGAAAGTGCCACTTCCATGACTCATCCTTTATATATTACCATAGAAGCATTTATCCAAACTTGTGTTGATGTAGAGAGGGAACATTCTATTGGGTGTCATTTAGACTTTTGCAATAATCCTCCCTTGACTATTCATCAAAGAGAGACACCCATTCTCCATGTGTATTTTGTACCCCTTCTCTAGGAGTTGCCCAACGCTTAGAATGTTGCTTCTCATGTTGGGTACAAAATACGCATTTGAGATATACTGTGAAGCGCCATTCTTTTGATAAATCTTAATTTTTCCCTTACCTTTTACTGGCAGTTTGGACGAATCTCCAAGGCTGATGTTGCCATGAACGTCTTTAACCAAATCTTCAAAGAGCTCCTTCTTGCCACACATGTGATTGCTCGCTCCAGAGTCAAGATACCAGACATCTTGTTGATCACGCGCTTCCTTCTGTGCAATGAAGAGTGTGGCATCTTCTCTCTTGTCCTCAAACGCTTCTGCAAAATTGGATTGTTGATTCTGATTCACAGACTGGTTGCTCCAGCACTCAGATGCATAATGCCCGGTCTTGTTGCAATTGTAACACTAGACATTTCTTCTATTTCCACGTCCACTACCACGAGTAGATTTGCTGCTACTCGTGCCTCTTCTACTATTGGTGGACTTCTAATGATTTTGACCTTGCCTTTGATAATTTCCTCTCCCACGGCCTCTTCCACGGCCGCCATTAGTGAAGCATTCACGTTGAGGATGACCACTCTTCTGGTCATTTAAAGTTAACTTTGACTCAAGTGTCTGCTCCATAATAGATGGGCTGGTGCTCTTTAGCATACGCTGCTCATGCACTTGGAGTGATCCCATTAACTCATCAACCGTGAGAGTGTCCAAATCTTTTGATTCTTCAATGGCCACAACCACATGTTCAAATCTGGTTGTGAGGGATCTCAATATTTTCTCTACTACACGAACATCTTTATTTTTTTCTCCATTTCTTTTTAGTTGATTAACTATGACTAGTAACCTTGAGAAGTAGTCGGAGATGGACTTACCTTCCTTCATATGAGCAGCCTCAAACTCAGCCCTTAGAGTTTGCAAACGAACTCTTTTCACGCGATCAACACCCTTGAATAAAGTGTTTGAGAATCTCCCATGCTTCTTTGCTTGTCTTCGCTTCAGCGATCTTCTCAAATGTTGATTCATCTACTCCTTGATAGAGTAAAAACAATGTCTTCTTATCTTTCTTTCTTTGCTCCTTAAGAGAGTTCTTCTGCTCCGCAGTATACGTGCTTCTTTCTCAGCAGTGGGCTCCTTGTATCCGTCAGTAATAACTTCCCATAGATCTTGCGACCCGAATAATGCCTTCATTTGAATTTGCCAACTATCATAATTGTCCTTCACCAACTTTGGAATTTAAGGTTGGACTAGATTGGAAGTCATCTTCTATGTAGGATGAAGGGAGGAAACTCAAGGGCCACTCAACCTAGCTCTCGATACCACTTTATTGGATGTTAGCTTTGCTAAGCCTTCACCCACAACTATGACTATGAGGGAAGTATATGGGAAGGAAATAAGACAATGGTATGAAAAAAAATTCTCACAAGTTCACTATCTCAAGAATAATTCAAGGGACACTTGTGTGTTGGAACTCCATCTACCATTCCCTATTTATAGGAGTCCAACATCTTTCTACAAAAGACTTATCTAGATAATTCTTCTAAGTAGGTCTTCTAGAAACTTCTACACTACACATCACATACTCTATTCTTCTAGCATATTCCATGCTTCTAGATTCTTCACTTTTGGGCTTGCATCTTTAATACTAGTTGGGCCTCTTAGTTAATAAGCTTCATATAGGCTTCTAATATTTCATTATGGGCTTTTTTATTTATATACAACAGGAACAGCCTAAACACATGTCTGGCTATGTTCAAGACAATGACGCTTAAGAGTGAAGAAAAATATACAATGAATACTATCAACCAGAGTAATGTTCGTGACAGAGGATCTAAGATTTTGCTGATGCACGCTTCCAAATTCTTCACATATTTAAGAGGAGTTCATAATCCATATCCTTAGGCACACAAGCTCTAGATGAACATTGGTTTTGGCTGTTATCCTTCATTGTAGCACCACTTGCTGATCAGTATATAATGAAGAACCCGAGACCAGAGGAGGTGGATATTATACTGGACTGGAAGTTTTAGATGAAAATTGGGGGATTGGCTTCTGCATTAATCACACTAATAACCTTTTCAAGTGTAGCCTTAAGCTAGAATCATGAAGTACACAATGAATAAGTGAACATCAGCCCCTCAACCTGTTCCTCATCAACTTCCCTCCCCAATTTTATGTCTTCCGCTCCAACTATCTGTCCTCTTCCATAGAAGTTCCATACCCAGCCCCCTTACCTGATCCAACATTGATCTTGATTGATTTCCTTCTGCAAGCAATTTTTAGAGCAGCGACACCAAAGTTGTGCACATCTGATTGTTTTTGTTGCCTTTTGATCTTGCAAAAATACTCTGGTGCAAGATATCCAAAGGTTCCTGCAGGACAAGTGGTATTGGACTGTTTTCCATGATCATTAGCCTAGCCAGTCTAATGTCCCCAAGCTTTGCCTCGAAGTTGGATCCTAACATCACATTGCTGGACTTGATGTCCCTATGCATCACAAACTGCTTACATTTTTGGTGATAAAGTCTCTAACTTTCTCTGCTTATTTTCCAATGATAGACTTTCCTTAATGTGAAAGAGATGAGAAATAAACCATTGGATATGTACTGATAAACCAGCAGGAGTATTCCTCGTTTTCATGGCACCAGACATAGTTTCACCAAGTCCTTAGGTTGTCAATCACTCTCACCCATAGTTTCACCAAGTCCTTAGGTTGTCAATCACTCTCACCTGGGACATATACTCCTTCCCTTGCCTTGACTATTCAGAAATGTTCTTCACCACGACACGAAGGTTAAATTTCTCAAGGAAACCAGGATAGATCATGGAGCAACTTTGGCAACCCCCCCCCCCCCCCCCCAAGCCACCGAGAAGCCATTTTTCCCGAGGTCAATCTTGCAGAAGATTTTCCCCCTCTAAGCTGATGAAATTATATTTTGAAAATATAGTTTTGATATTAAGGGCTATCATTTCACAGGTGAGTTAGCTTCCAGGCATGCAGTGACAGCCTGCACAACCTAAATCAGCACTTTACGTTAAAGCACTTCAAAATGCTAAGTAGTTTGCTAGTTAATACTAGAGCTAAGCCCGTACAAGCTAGGTGGAGCTCGTTCTTAGTTTGGTGAGCCCAAGTTTTAGGTCATGCGGGATAATTTGAACCGCAACTTCCTTCACAGCCTTAGAAGTTTTATATGAGCAATCCATTCCACCTCCCGCCTTCCTTAACCACTTCCCAGTTTAGCCACTCATCGCCTGTTTTAAGAACCATCAGTGGCAAAGCATAGAGATTCCATACCATTATGCAAAGTAAGAATACAGGTAATTACCCTCCAAAAAAAAGCATAGAGGTTCCATACCATTGTGCAAATTGTAAGGCAACTTATTAGGACATGTTACCCTGCTCATCGCTTCCTTTAAAGATCGTGTTGGTGTGAACCTGCAAGTCAATTTTATTATCCCAGGAAGGATGATCTGGGAGGGAGCCATTGTATGAAACGGAAGAAAGACTAAAGCTTGTAGGAGCAGGTGACATATTGGAGAATGGAGGTATTTGAATGAAATACTATTGGCGAAGAGAGGAAAGAGAACAAATTAGAACTTTGCACTCAATAATGAGAAAGAGAGGCGGTTGATGCCCTTAAATGCATTTTGCTCCTTAGCGGCTATACAGTAATGATGTTATCCCTATGACATCTAATCTAAATAATAAACAATTATTTAAATCTTATATATGGTGTAAAGATAGGTATTGCATATATATTCACTTAACAGGTAATCGAATAAGCTATATAACTAGTTTTGAACCAAATAGTCCGTACATTTGTTTCTTGAATCAAATTATCAATATACTTGCTGCATACATATTCACTTAATAAACAATAAAAAAGCTATATAAATATTTTTGAACAAATTCATTTTCAATCCAATTGGATTATTCGTATACACACTCACAATAGCTTCTAGACTTTGACTCAGAAAATAAAAATGAGAGGATTTAAAGGAACATAAGTTACCTCTCATAGCAACAGAATTTATGCCAATGGCAATATCATGGGAATGCACTTGTTATTTTCATCTTTCCATGAAATTAATGTCAATTGGTCCTCTCACTGAGGTCCTAAGCTGCCACCAGTATTCGATGAACTTTGACTCCGACTATTGTGTGAACTTGTGATACCACTTACAGATCTGGAACTCATTGCAGAATATGGAGCTGCGGGCATTTTTGATGGGAGAAGAGGAAGAGAGGCATCGTGATCTAAAACATTAATCACTTCTCTTATAGAGGGACGCGAGTTGGGAACCGGGTGAGCACACCACAGCCCAGTTACTATCAGGCGTTCCATCTCATCCTCATTGAATTCCCCATTTAGTCTGTCATCTGCTGCAGCAAGAACCTGCTTCATGCCATACAGGTTCCAGACCCAGTCAACCATAACAACTTCGCCAACTCTTTGAGGATCTATAGACTTCCTTCCACATGCAACTTCTAGCAAAACAATTCCAAAGCTGTATATATCAGACTCCTTTGTGGCTTTTTTAGTATGATAGTATTCGGGAGCAAGGTAACCGAAAGTCCCAGCGGCCAAAGATGACTGCTTTCCATCTTCCTCATGGTCTATTTCTCTTGCCAATCCAAAGTCCCCGAGCTTTGCATTGAAGTTGGAGTCTAACATCACATTGCTTGATTTTATGTCTCTATGAAGAACACAGTGCTCACATTGTTCATGAAGGTAGAACAAGGCTGCCGCTAATCCTCGAACGATACTGAGGCGATTTGTCCATGCAATTGGTTCAAATTTGGCGCTGAAGAGGTGTAAATCAAGGCTCCCATTTGGCATGAATTTGTAGACCAGGAGAAACTCCCCACCTTCATGGCACCAACCTATCAATTTTACCAAGTTCTTGTGTCCTAGTTGGCTAATGGATCCCACCTCAGAAACATACTCCTTTATGCCTTGCTGTGAGTCTTTGGAAAGCTTCTTCACAGCTACAGTAATTATGTTCATGTGATCTTTGAGGAAACCTTTGTGCACACTGCCAAACCCACCTTTTCCAAGGAATCCTTCATCGGAGAAGTTATTTGTGGCTGTGGATAGCTCACTATAAGAAAACCTTTTGGGTCCCCAATTCCGCTCAATTTCGTCATGAATAGACTCAGAGACCCTATTTTCTTGCTTGCCTCCAACTCTTTTGCGCCATACTATGAACCAAATTAGAGAGATAACACCACCAATTGCTGCAAGGATCAGCACAACAGCTACCATTATTATCGTCGTACTTTTATCTTTCTTCGATTTAACTTTTGAACTTGGATTTAAAATGGCGCTGTGATTTCCTCCCATTGCAGCCTCTGGACTTGGACTTGGACTACCCATGCTCCTGTCTGGGATTTTGCTCTCAAGATTAGAACTGAAGTTCCATGAACGAATTTCATGACTCTCTACAGCTATCCCTGTTGCAGCTGAGAATCCCACACTCACCTTTTCAGGGAGAATCTTTCTTAAATCAATAGTATGAGATAGGTCGAAATGACCGTCATAAACAGGTGATTCGTCAAAAGATAAAAACAGACTTAAATCCATACTGCTAGCATTATAATGTATCCATGCCTTACCAGTTCTCCCATCATTCATTTTGGTAGGCCAAATTGTGGTCTTTGTAGACATGATTGAGCCTATATCAATACCAATGTGGCTGCCATTCCCATTCTGCGGATTTGGATCTACTTCTGGGTTGAAATAGGTATCAAACTCCACCCCAACTGTTAGCTCCAGTAAAGTACTAGAATTGGTTTTCATGGGGTCACTAAATAGGCCAAGCGCCCTTCCTGCAGAGTATGGAGGAATCTGAGAACCACTTGGTGCAATGAAGAAGGCCAAACCATCGCCGGAGGACTTATTCACATTTCCTTGCATAACAAAGGTGAAGTGGGTGGTAAAGTCTGCAAGCATATTGGAGGCCTTATCCCATAGATGCACCGGCAACTTATACACGGCTCGACCACAACTAAAATTTCTGCTTTCATCGTGCAAGTTTCTAGTCAATTGAATGGCATTCCCTGCAGGTAGTGCATCACCCTGGTAAGCTAGTTGAGTTAAATCAGGTGGGAATGATGTAAAACTGAAGTTGATCGAATTTGCAGGAGGTGCAAGGATGAGGAAGATGAGTAGTGCAGGAAAAGAAATATTGAGATGCAAAGCCATGCTAGTAGGAAGAAGAAGAATGCTATAGCAAAAAAATGGAAGAGGAAGAAAGCTGTTTGGAAGTTGGAGATCAGCTGCACATCAGTGGGCATAAGACCAAAATTGAATCTCACTGTACTTTTGTTTTTTATACAGATTCTTAGTGTAAACTCACCAGGGGTAGTTTGTCAATTTTGTACCAGGCAAACTTTGCTTACAATTATTGCTCAGGTTATAAATGCTTAAGTAAATGAATGTTGTTTATTATAAATTCGGATGGAGGGAGTACTAATTGATATGGCATGGTTACCAATATTTTGTTTTGGTAAACGCATAGTTACTATGATTCAATATGTAGTAAAAATCCGGTGAAGTGAATTTCAAAAAATATACTCTATTATATCGGAGATACCAGCGATATATATCGGGAATAGGGTGAGTAGTTCACCACACTGTTTTAGCCAACCCACCCTTATAACACAAAGTTAATAGAGAAACTCTTTTTTGGGTAATCACAAGTAGGTAATTAAAAGGAGAATGTATGAAAGGTTTTCAAGGTCAATGACACAGCTTGAAGCCAGAAACTAGGATAGCCAGGGTGAGTAACTTTATTATACTAATAATACCATTATTCCAGTTACCCTTTTTTCTGCCCCTTTTTCACTTCTGCTTCTCCTGTAGTACTCCCTCATTCCAAAAAAGCTTAGATTAAATGATTGGATTTACCCTAAAGGCAAAAACATCCTCACGAACGTGCATGTACAGGGGTAAGCATAGGCTTGAAATGATGTGAGCCTTATATGTCAATAAATTTGACTCATTTTTAAATGCTGCCAGGATTTTTTTTTCGGATGGAGAGCATGGAATGTCGTATCGGATATCAGTAAAATATCGGTCGGCCAAAGAGACGAAATATCGGAGATATTGTGTAAAAAAATATCGGTAGTCAAAAACTAGTTTTTACCGTATGTTTTCACAATCTAACTTCTAAAATGAGTTATACTAATTTAAACAAAGAATAAATTTCAAAATATGCCTATTAGGATAGAAAACAAACATTGAAGGTTTTTTTTTTTTGCAAAAAAAATTTTTGAAATTTTTTTTTTAAAAAAATAATTTTTTAATTCAAAAAATACTGATATATCGGTCCGAAACCGATATATATCAGCGATATTTGGAATTTTTTTAAAAAACGATATTGATGGGTATCGATGTATCGGTTTAGGCCCGATACCGATATATCGGCGATCGGCGAGACTTTTTTCCATGATGGAGGGAGTATAATTACAATTATAGACATAGATATCGAAATATTGATTTCACATTTTTGACCCCTTCTCCATCGTGTTGATTGTTGCTAAAATAACTCTGATAAACTTCTTTTTATGTTATTCTCAACATTTTTAAAAGAGACATGATTCTACATGACTATCACTTTATTTTTGTGGCAGAAAACTTTAGACTTTTGCTTTCTCGGATTCACATGTAGTGTAGGCAAGTGGGTTCTTTCTTACATTTTATATTTATCTTAATAATATATAAGAATTCTGCTCCCATTAGGAGTTTTAATGTGTTAAATTGTGCTTTCTTTTTCTTTAGGAAAAATGCTTCTTCTCCCGCTTTATTTTCACGGCCACCTCAGGTTCCCCTCATGGAAATGTTGTGGGGACCCACATTCTATTTCCTTTCACCACATTAGAATGTGAGGTTGGCCATGGAGGGATGGCATTACTCTTTCTATAGCAGGGTTCTTGGTGTTGGTTCTCAGTATGAATACGGATATGAGGTCACCTAGAATGTCGAGTCGCCCCGGAACTCTAAATTATGTCAACTCCTCTAGCGTGACCAATTTTTATTACCAGCATCACATTACCACTTTACACATCACCAGAGAAGAGGAAGAAAGTCTGAATAAATGGAGAAATTACAACTTTTCTTAAGATTCGTGGTCCACCTCCACTTGTCCCTTGGTCCTACTTGCTGGTCACATAATCTTGTTTAGGAAAACATTTTTCAAATTATATGGTGCCCTGGTGGGGCACCCTATTTAAAGTACAATGTTCTTCTCCTACAATGGTAAATATAATGCCCTCATGAGCAAGGAATTCCGTATTGGATAATGGTAAAATATTGGTCAGTTTAAGAGACAAAATATCGGAGATATTTGTAAAAAAAATATCGGTGGTCGAAAACTAGTTTTTAGCATATATTTTCACAATCTAACTTCTAAAATGAGTTATAGTAATTTAGGCAGAGCATAGATTTCTAAATATGCATGAAAATGCATATTAGGATGGGAAACAAATGGGAAAATTTTTTTTCCTTTTTTTTTAAAAAAAATTCTCCAATATTTTTTAAAACGTTTCTTTTTAAATGGCGATATATCGGTCCGAAACTGTAAAAAAAATTGAAAACGTGATTATGCCTTATCATTTTATCGGGTGGGGCCCGATATCAATATATACCGGCGATATATCGCCAATATGGAATTCCTTGCTCTTGAGGGCTAATTTGTTGGCCCTAGAAAAAGTTAATCAGCTGCATGCTGGTGGAAAAAAAATACAGAGCTCCTTGAACATTTCTCGGTTGCCGCTTGGTGTGGGAGTGAATTGACGACTTTTGCTCCATTCTAAATATTCAAACTGTGAAATTGCAGCAAAAAAAAAAATTGTCAAGGAAGGCAGACTGTTTGCTCACCTTTTGCTCTTGGACACTTATTTTTTCATGTTTTTTTACACAGTTGTTCCGAATGTTGATCTTGGACAACTTGTGATGCTTGACAGTGGAGATAGTGATGTTGCTTTCACTGTTGGCATTGACGAAGACTTTCCAAGTCTTCTTCTTTTATTGTAAGGACTTTCCAAGTCTCCCCCGACGATTAGTCTCCGTGGAGGAAGACTTGGGGATTCATTGTGGGTTTTGCTAGTCCAGTGAAATGCTTTTTTATACTACAAAAAAAGCATGGTGGGTTTTGCTAGGCCGGTGACATGCTCGGATGTATGAAATGTTTTCAAGGTCAATGACACAGCGTGAAGCCAGAAACTAGGATAGCCAGGGTGAGTAACTTTATTATACTAATAATACCATTATTCCAGTTACCCTTTTTACTGCCCCCCTTTTCACTTCTGCTTCTCCTGTAGTACTTCCTCATTCCAAAAAAGCTTGGATTAAAAGATTGGATTTACCCTAAAGGCTAATAGATCCTCACGAACGTGCATGTACAGGGGGGGTAAGCATAGGCTTGAAATGATGTGAGCCTTATATGTCAATAAATTTTACTCATTTTAAAATACTGCCATGATTTTTTTTGGAAGGAGGGAGTATAATTATAATTATAGACATAGATATCATAATATTGATTTCACATTTTTAACCCTTTCTCCATAGTGTTGATTGTTGCTAAAAGAACTCTGATAAACTTCTTTTTATGTTATTCTCGAATATTTTTCAAAGAGACATGATTCGACATGACTATCACTTTCTCTTTCTGGCAGAAAACTTTAAACTTTTGTTCTCTCGGATCTTTCTGATATTTTATATTTATCTTAACAAGATATAAGAATTCTGCTCCCATTAGGAGTTTTAGGCCCTGTTTGGTTGGCTTTTGGGTTCCCAACAGAATCCAGCAGAGCTTCTTTTAATGGCATTTAGTGTAATTTTCAAAAAACGACATGGGTACTTTTTGTTAAAAAAAAAAACAGAAATAATGTTTTTTTTTAAAAACTGCCCCTGTCAATTTTTGAAAATTACACAAAATGCCATCATGACTTAAATTCTTCCCAATAAATTTTTCTCAACCAAACACCACTTTCACTTCATTTAGAAAATCCCACTTTCCTACTTCTAAAAGTAGTAACCAAACGGACACTTAATCTATTAAATTGTGCTTTCCTTTTCTTTAGGAAAAATGCTTCTTCTCCATTTTCACGGCCACCTCAGGTTCCCCTCATGGAAATGCTGTGGTGCCCCACATTCCATTTCCCTTCACCACATTAGAATGTGAGGTTGGCAACGGAGGAATAGCATTACTCTTTCTTTAGAGGGGTTCTTGGTGTTGGTTCTGAGTATGAATACGGATATGAGGTCACCTAGAATGTCGGGTCGCCCCGGAACTCTAAATTATGTAAACTCCTCTTGCATGGCCAATTTTTATTACCAGAATCACATTACCACTTTACACATCATCACAGAAGAGGAAGAAAGTCTGAATAAATGGAGAAATTACAAGTTTACCTAAGGTTCCTGGTCCACCTCCACTTGTCCCTTGGTCCTACTTGTTGATCACATAATCTTGTTTAGGAAAGCATTTTACAAATTATATGGTGCCCTGGTGGGGCACACTATCATATAGTTTAAAGTACAATGTACTTCTTCTAGAATGGTAAATATGATGCCCTTTTGAGCAAGGAATTCCGTATCGGATATCGGTAAAATATTAGTCGGCGTAAAAGACAAAAGATCGGAGATATTTATAAAAAAAAATATCAGTGGTCGAAAACTAGTTTTTACCATATATTTTCACAATCTAACTTCTAAAATGAGTTATACTAATTTGGACAAAGCATAGATTCCTAAATATGCATAAAAATGCATATTAGGATGGAAAACAAATAGGAAAGTTATTTTTTTCCTTTTATAAAAAAAATATTCTCCAATTTTTTTTTTGAAAATGTTTTTTTAAAATGGAGATATATCGGTCCAAAACTGTAAAAACAATTGAAAAAAAGATTATGCTTTATCATTTTATCGGGTGGGGCCCGATATCAATATACGGGCGATATATTGCCGATATAGAATTCCTTGCTCTTAAGGGCTAATTTGTTGGCCCTAGAAAAAGTTAATTAGTTGTATGTTGGTGGAAAAAAAATACGGAGCTCCTTGAACATTTCTAGGTTGCCGCTTGGCGTGGGAGTGAATTGACGACTTTTGCGCCATTCTAAATATTCAAATTGTGAAATTGTAGCAAAAAAAAATTGTGAAGGAAAGCAGACTGTTTGCGCACCTTTTGGTCTTGGGCACCTATTTTTTCATTTTTTTTTACACAGTTGTTCAGGATGTTGATCTTGGACAACTTGTGATGCTTGACAGTGGAGATAGTGATGTTGCTTTCACTGTTGGCATTGACGAAGACTTTCCAAGTCTTCTTCTTTTATTGCAAGGACTTTCCAAGTCTCCCCCGACGATTAGTCTCCGTCGACGAAGACTTGGGGATTATTGTAGGTTTTGCTGGTCCATTGAACTGCTTTTTTATACTAAAAAAAGCATCGTGGGTTTTGCTAGTCCAGTGACATGGATGTTTACCAGCTCGGTGGCATGGAGAGGACAAGTTCCATCGTCTGCTGAACTGTCTTGGACTTTCGACGGGAAACATTTAAGATGATCTTTGTATTTCTTGGTTTGATTGATCCAGTTTTTCCTCGTGGACTTAAAAAAAAAAAAACTGCACATACAACTTGCATTACCCATCGGATTCCTTAGTGTACGGATCCCTTTATCTAATTAAACTACTCTAGGCTTTTACAGAAAGGAATAAATCCTCTACATCTCCATACTCATATGCTCTATTGTACGTCTAGTATTATAATTGAAGGGTTGTCAATTCTGATTTTTTCAGTTTAAATTGTAGCGTAGGTATAGATATATATTAAGGATGGTTTACATGAGATCTTTCGTATAAAGAGCATGAGGCTAATTTTTTGAGCTATTGGATTCTAATCGAAGGATTGATATCAAATCAGTGGGTAGGTGAGTGTATTACACAAGGAATAGTTGAGTTCTTATGTTACTGCTTATAACCATCATATCAATATCCAACGGCTACAAATGGAATTAGCCTCATACAAGCTAAATGAGAGCGATCTCATTTAAACTTTTTCCATATAGAGCATGGTTTACATGAGGTCGCTCTCATATAGATATAGATATAAATATAGTAATATATATATATATATATATATATATATATATATATATATATATCGATAAGTAAAATTTCTTCAAAGGATGGGTAAGAGATTAAAAAAGAAGACAAGTAAACATGAATCATGCAAACTTAATTACGGACACCATCTAGACTTAACAAATGAAAGTACTCCAAAAACCTCCCAATGTCAATTGATGAATCGATATAAGTACAAATTCAATTATTTGGTACAAACTTCCAAATAACTGAAATTTGATGGAGTTGGCATTGTTGAAGATTCATTAATGATTGATATTAGTCCATATCTTTGTTATAAGAAAGAAAATTGGTTATCATCATAATCAAGTAGCACATTTTCACAACAAAAGTTAATTATGCATATTTCAAAAAAAATTGGTGACAACTAACATGTCGTAGGAATAGGATGATGTGGAAGCGTCACTGACAAGAAACTATGCTAAGCTTTGAGTGATGCCAGCATGTGGTGGGGAATGTTGAGTTAAGTTAAATATAAAAAATAATCATTTCCTACAGGCTCGAGCTTTAAGGAAACGTGGTTATTCAAGAATCTCTTATCATCCTCCACAATTCCTTATGATTAAAAGCATTACTCTCAACCGTAGTCAAAATTCCAATTCTCTCTCTTGCTTGGAGCTTGAGGCATTAAAGGTGGCCAGAGAGGACCTATGAAAAAAAAAATGAAACCTCGTCTAATTATTTAGGAGAAGAATAAATTAGGACCTTGGGAAAGTAGGCCCAATACATCGTCATCATCATAAGCCTTATCCCAACTATATGGGGTTGGTAGCATCAATTATATACCACTTTTGACTTTTATCAAAATAAAAATAGTACAAAATCCATACGAAGAAATATAGTTGCAAATTTTTACGTTGGATGCACTTCCTGATACAACCCACTGAAGAAGGAACAACCAAAGGAAGATTCAATGTATGATATTCATCATACACCTTTCCAAAAATTTATAAGAAGTGTAGGATCAGTTCATTTTATGAGGATAACTCTAGGATACAAACCCAAAACCCAACTTCAAATTCATGTGAAATAATCGATATTCCCTACAGCTCGAGCTGTTTGGAAAGAGGAGTATATATTTAAATCAACTCAACATGGAGTGAGTTATCACTGGGCCTGAGTTGGGGCTGAAAGAAGTGTGAAAGGAGACATTCCTCTTTTATTTGTGAATACTGTCCACTTGTCCAATGAATTACACCCTTTGTGAACTTAGCCACTCTTATGAAGCTGCAACTCAAGAATTCAAATATGCAAGAGTACTTATATTAATCCCTTCTTTTTGCGGAGGTAGAACAGCATCTCTATCCAACTTTAACTGGACTCAAATCCTTGCCGCAATTTGAAAGTCTCACCCGACCAATGACATTGGTGTGAAAATTGCCATTATGTTGCTGCTGGATGGAGTGCACACGAACTGTTTGATGAAATACTACATTTTGACGACTCCAGGAACATCCTCGTAAAGCTGTAAGTAAGGCTTCCATGGTGTGATGTGGTAGCGAGTTCATTTGCAGTTTACGGTGTAGAATTGTTTGCCAAGTAGAAGGCACAGGTAATCTCGGCTTAGATATTGCATGGAAGATTAAGATTACTACTTTTGTTTTGTATTTTAGTATAACAAAAAAATGAGTCTATATATTTGCATTATTGTCTATGTTACTGCCCTCTTGGACTTGAACTCCTTGGACTATTTGCTTGTTGGGTCTGTACTGCATCAGTGAGAGTAAATCTATGTTCTATTTATTTTGTGAACAACATATGATGGACAAGATCAATAAACAATTATTTAATTTAGTATAAATGACTCTGAAGTCCTCGCTACCTTACAGAATCACTATCTATCTTGTGTTACATAATTTCATGAAATTATATCGAGATACAAAAATGGATCTGAATTTTTGCATGCCAATGAAAATCGGACGTCTCCCATCTTCGTGACTGCAAAGTTCATGCTCTGGGGTCAACCAAAGAGTAAGGGTACATTATGAGAAAAATGGAGCAGGATCTATGTGTAGAACATATACTAATAAACACCAAATTGCACAAAGAAATGCATTACACTCTCTTCCGAATATATGTATCTATGGTGCAATTAATTTTCATTCACACCAAATTGCACAGAGCAATGCATTACAATCTCTTCCAAGTATATGCATATATAGTACAGCCAATACTACTTAATTGATGGAAACATCTATTATAGCCTTTGAGATACTAGCGACCTATTTCAATGCTTGTATAAGTGATTGAATTCTCACTAGATTGATCTGATCTCACTGGTACACCGTAAACAGGAACATGCATCTTCAATGGAAGCTCCGGCAGCGGTGCTTCAAAATCAAGAGCTTGAATCGCCTGTCTGATGGAAGGCCTAATAGTATGATCAGGATGAGCACACCATAGCCCCACAACCATCAAGCATTCCATCTGTTTTACATCAAAACTTAATCCCAATCTTCCATCCGCAGCCTCAACCATCCTTCCCATCCCATATAGGCCCCACACCCACTCCACCAATCTAACTCTAGACTCTTCAACATCATGGTCCACCGTCTTCCTTCCACAAGCAATCTGCAGAAGCACAATTCCGAAACTATAGACATCAGATTCCTTGCTTGCTTTTCCTTTACTTATATACTCAAGTGCCAAAATAACCCCAAGTGCTAGCTAAGGCTGTAGTCTGAAGGCTCACTTCATGGTCCTTGAGTCTAGCAAGCCCAAAGTCCCCATGTTTGGCATTGAAATAGGAGACCAGCATTACATTGCTGGATTTGATGTCTCTATGCAACATACACTGCTCCCACTCTTCATGAAGATAGAGCAAGACAGAGGCCTAACCTAGGGCTACCTTGTCTCACATTCCATGAAAGACTGATATTATGCTTAAAGAGATGAGAATCAAGCCTACTGTTAGGCATGAACTCATAAACAAGCATGAACTCACCTTGATCATGGCACCAGCCAATGAGCCTGACATGTTTTCTGTGCCTTAAGCATTTGATAGTCAAGACTTCAGTCATGTACTCCTTCTTCCCTTGTTTAGAGCAGCTTAACATCTTCTTCACAGCTACTTCCATTCCCAGCTCTCTCAAGTTTCCCTTGTAAACGCAGCCAAACCCTCCATGACCCAGCTTCTTTTCCTTCGTGAAGTTATTGGTGGCTGTGGCTAATTCCTGGTAAGAAAATCTTCTTGACCACGCTCCTATATCTAATACACTACTTACGGAAGAAACAGTTAGCTTAGTCGGCTCTCTGCTAATCTTTCTTCTCTTATATCTCCAAAATATGAAACTGTAAGAACTAGCTTCTCTGTTCTCCCCTGGATGGAATGGACTTCATACATTGTCTCCAATGAGGAACAAAATTCCCCATGTATAGATCTTATTGTGCTCCATGTTCACCCCATTGGCAGTGGAAAAGCCTATTGTGACCCATTCTGGCAGAATCTTCACCACGTCAACTTCATAAGAAAGCTTGTAATTTCCTGGAGAACCATCTTCATATGAAACAACATCCAACCTTTTAGAGCTAAAATTGTACCTGATACTAACCCTGCCAATCTGCCCACTATGCATGCTAGCATTCCATCGACGTACATGGCTGAAGCAAGTGAATTAACATCGATGCCCACATGTTCATGAGGAGGGTCCCACTCAGGGTTGGAGAATGAGTCCAACTCAACATAGACAATATGAGTTTCTTCTGATGGAGAAACTAGTGTCGTTCAGTTGTACAAACCAAGAAATCCACCTCCAGAGTTATAAGGGATGTGAAAGTTTTTTGGTGCAAGGAAGAAGGCTATACCATGGCCATATTGAAACTTGCCTAGAGTGTCTATGCTGAAGGAGAAGCTGGTATTGAAATGAGAGGCCCTTTTAGTAGTTTGCTCCCATATACTTATAGGACTTGAATACGGTGGCTCGAGCTGCTCCTGAGAGATAATTAACCTGGTTGAGCAAGAGGACACCGTTGTTGGAGGCGGCATCCCCTTCAGAACTTATGTTCGAATATGAGTCGAAGTAGTGTATCTAGAAGAACACTGAATTGGCGGGTGGAATAAGGATGAAGAGTTTCAAAACAGAAATAAAGAAGATGACCATGTGGGATAAACGATTTAGATAATCCAAATACAGTATTGCCAAAGTTTGTTCCTCAAAATGTCTAAACTCGTGAAAGAACAGTGCCCGATCTATAATGTGCTTTGAGTCTAATACTCCATCTGTCCCATATTAGTTGTATGGATTAGAAAACCGAAATAAACTACTTTTAGATTGACTTGCAAAAAGCTATTCGGAAGAAGGAAGCTGTATGTATCCCACCTAATCTTTAAATTTTTAAATTGATCACCTATAAGGTTTGAATGGGAATATTATTTTATTGCTATAAATCAGTTTGTAATGGAAATAGGTTAATAATATATAACAACATTTTTTAAAGCTTAACAAGTTTTTCCCTTTCTGTTTAAGATAAGGCATTCTCAGGGCCTGTTTGGATGACTTTAGGATAAAAAAGAATGCATATTTCCCTCCTTTTTGCTAAAAGAAATAAAAAGATGCTTATATTTTGGAAGTCATTTTTTCCATCTTTTTATAACACCCGAAAAAAAATCGATATGCTTACTAAAACTGAATGATAAAAAAATACAAAATTTTGATGCTTGTTTTTTCTATGTTTTACAATTTGGGGTTTAAGTACACAAAGAGAGCTTTCCAACTCCATCAACGGTGTACAATTCGGAGTTCGGAGTAAAAAGTTATATGCTAGTTTTTTGGATACTGTTCTTGAACTAGGCTGCATCATTAATGAATCAATTACTGACTATTTTTTTGGATACTTAATCAATTACTGATTATTTAAATTCTGGAAAACTCCAAAGTGAGCTTGCTCTCATGAAGAGGAGATTTTGCTAAGGCGGAAATCCTAGAGAATATACCCGTCCTTATTGAATTGGAGGATTCTTATGGGTGGCTCAATCAATCTGGAATGTTTACTTTTAAGAGTGCATGGGAAGCAAGCAGAATGAAATCCGGTAATGTTCCATGGCATGACCTCGTATGGTTCAAGTATCGGGTGAACCGTTACTCCTTCTGTGCTTGGATGGCACTCAGTGATGGGCTACTCACATTAGATAATGTGAAAAGAAGGGGGATATCTTTAGTAAATCGGTGTGTTTTATGCAAGAAAGTGAAGAATCAGTCAAGCACCTACTGTTCGAATGCATATATGCTAAGGTGATCTGGTGCATATTCTTGCGCAAATGCAACATTTACCATATAATTGGAAGTTGTCTTATGGAATTAGATTGGCTTACTCAATACACCAGAAATAACAAATATACAAGCTATATAATCCAAGGTGGTTTCGTCAGGTTTATTACAATGATCTGGGAGGAGAGGAGCAGAAGAATATTTGAAGATAAAAAGCATGAGACCTATGTTTTGGGCCAAAACCTCATCCACAAAACTAAGGAGATCCTTAGTGCCTTCCAGCTTAAGGACATTTGTCTCACTCATTGCCCTTTCCTGCATACTCTATGGGATGAGCGGAACCTCTGACCCTAGTGGCGATCGATCGACATCCCTCATCCAACCAGTGTTCTGGTCTAACCATCACAAACTTGGAGGGGTATTGTTCTTGTAGTGCCGCCCGGTTAGCCTTCATTTTTGGTTGTTTGGGGTAGCCTTAAGGATCCTTTGGCCTAGCTGGCCTTTTTCTAAGGGGTTTTTCTTTCATGCTTTTCTTGAGTTAGGGAGTTGGTTGTAATCATTTATCCTTTGTATCATTCTTTGTTTCCTTTAATATATATTTTTTAATTATAAAAAAATATTATTTTTTGGATTTTTTTAAAATATCGCCGATATATCAATTTCGGTCCGATATATCGGTGTTTCTGAACAAAAAATATTTTTTTTTTGAAAAAGAAAAAAATCAACTTTTCCATTTGTTTCCCATCCCATGCCAAGTGGAAGGATACAGGTTTAAAACGCAAACACATATTTTGAATGGAAATAGGTACTTTGCATTCGACCAAAGATAAGCTCTCTCCAGCTGAATTTGTTAGTAGCCGTCGGATGCAGAGTGATGGGTCGAAGCGGGTTTTTACAGGTTTTCCTACATTTACCCTAGTTTACCCACTCCCTCATCGCCCCCTCATCGCCCCCTCGTCGTTGCCCCCATCGCCTCCCTCGTCGCCCCTCCTCACCCTCGTTGCCGCCCTCATCTCTCCAGACACGCCGAGTCGGCCCTCCGTGCAACATCCTCTGCCCTCATAGATTTCCAAAGATATAATTTTTAATCCTGCTCATGACAGACTTCATATCTTGCTTGCACTATTGCGAAGAGATGCGATTGTGTCTGAAGATAATAAATTGACTTGAAAGCCATTAATGTTACTTGATATTTGGTTGCAAGATTTGTTGCCTTGTCTGAGTAAGCTATTCTCGGCATTGATGCCGTATCTAGTTCAAATCTGCAATTTTTGAAGAACATAAAAATCATATTTTCTAGATTGCTTTGGCTAAATATTAGTGTATATTCAGGGGAAACTAATTGCTTTTGTTAAGGCTGTAGTGAAAATAATCAATTGCTTTTATTGATGGGTGGGAGTCCATTGCATTAGATGGATTGGACGCACTTGAAAATAATCAATTGCTATTAACAGGCATTAGTAACTAAATTTATGTGTTAGATAGGGAATGAGTAATTTGTTAAATTTGATAGATGATATACCTGTTAACAGCTTGAAGGAGAGATGGCTTAATGATCTAAAATTCTTTTCTAAACCCAAAAAGAATGAGCGCACCTTTTACTTGTCAACATGCGATGAAATCAAGAGAGAATGTGCATTTTGCACCATAACTGAATTTGTTAACGTGACTGGAAGGATGTCTTATATATTCTATGATTTCTTAATGTAAGATGTCTTCTATCAAAAGTAGGATTGGTAGCTGTACGACTTGATTCTGAGCATCTATTTCCAATAACCAACTGCTTAATAAAGATATTGGTATTAAATGGCCTAGACATCTAGAACTGGCTTAAGTAACATGAGGTTTTGTTGGGTTATCTTTTGTTTACCTTTACATGTTACAAGTTTTAAAGCTTCTAATAGTAAATGAAGAGAAGTATAGGTAGGAGTTGCTAAAGGAAAGGATTGCACGAACAGGCCTTTAGGACCGTGGAAATATCAATTGTTAAAGTTCTGTAGAGAAAAGATTTAAGCAGGATGTGTGGATATTATGAGAGGGCAGGCATAGTTAGGAAATGTAACCTTTTAATCTCTTTTAATAGGTCTGGAGTGGTGGTTAGAGATGCAACTTTCCAAATGTGGTTAAGGTGTTTTGAGATAAGAATGATTGATCGCTTCTGAAATCATTTTTTATTAGATTATTTCTTATATTAGTCTTGAAGTCAATTTGTTCAGAGTCATGATGGAGGATTGCAAGATATGAAGTTAGTCAATTTTATGACCTTTTGTTGCTTGTACTATTGCAGAGAGATGCGATTGTGTCTGATGTCAAATTATGAGCTCTTGTCAATTCTGCTCATGGCAGACTTCATATCTTGCAATCCCCTAGGTTGATAAAATGTAGATTGCATACAATTAATCAACTATCTGATAATTGTTTATTACATTTTCTTATCTGCATTTTTTAACAATGTTCATAAATAGATGCAGGCTATGGGTATTTTTGGTGGTTGAACAAGCAGCCAAAACATCCAACCGTTATAAGAGTTCATCCACGAGTGTCTTCCAACATACCTAATCAACAAAGAAATCGAATGTCTGTGGTAGAAGAGTATACTAGGATAACACCCGGACCACTATGTTATTTATATTTTTGATAATATGCTTGGTGTTAGTTATATTTAGAGGGTGATGGATGAGAACAATGAAGTACTTATAACTACGTGTAAATTTTCCATCATTTGGACTAAAGATTTTATTACTGGTAATACTTGTTCCAGTATTATCTACTTTTATGCCATGACTTGGAAAATGTTGTGAACTTTGTCATGCCATGACTTGGAAATAGCTATGAACTGTAAAGCTCATTGTTTGGGCTGAACTGATGCACAAATTGCAAGAGTGAAGGGTCAATGACGAATGAAAGGAAACCTAATGCATGCAGAATCTATGGAGGCTAACACAAGCCAATAATTCTCGCTTTGGTCTACCGAACGAATGCATTAGTAGCTTTATATATAGATATATCATTTCGTCCAAGAATATTTTAACAAAGCGTCCACAAGTGTTCAAGCCTCGCAGATGAATCTCTGGTAACCGGTCAGAGAGGAATAAATTTTAGGATAATCTGTTGAAGTCAATTCACAATAAATTGTATTCACTGTGCTAGAGTAGTCTTTAACAACCAATATAAAGCTACATATATGCCAACCCAACAAAACATCATTCCAAAAGCAGTCACAGGTTTTAGTATCACATGGGTGTCATCACTCACTTCCCACATTTGAACCCATGGCAGACAGAAAGCAATATGATGAGGATTAAAGCAATCAATATTCCTAAAACAATCAGCTTGATCTTCATGTTCTGTAGCCACATTTTCCTCATCTTAGTTCCTCTACTCCGGAAGTCTTGCGCCTGGTTATGAAAAGACCACCACAATTAGGAGTTCCACAAAAATGATGACTTATTTCTTCCTTTGTCTCAAATATTGATTGCCCCTAAAGAAATTTTTATTGAAGGAGTTTCCAAAAGAAAAACCATCATTAAAACACATAACTGAGATCGGAGATTTTAAGACTTGTCCACTAAAACCTCAATTTTCTCTCCAAGATCAAGTACATGTCGCAAATGACAAAATTATTGATATCTCATTTATAAACAATTTTTTTAGGTATATATGATATATTTCATGATCATGTAAACAACAGGAATCTATAAGCACAACAGGCAACAACAAAAACGGCCTTTATCGACGGAAAACACTGTCGCTAAAAGTCTTTAAACTGTCGCTACAAGTTTATAGCGACAGGTTTTTTCCGCCGCTAGCCCGGTTGTTATGTGACGCCGCTAATGACATTTCGACGGAAAAATGGCAATCTGTCGCTAATATTTTGCCAACAGTGATATCGACGGATTATTTCTGTCGCAAGTCATTTTTTTCGACGGTTTTCTGCTGTCGGTACAAATGTTTAGCGATCGTTTTAAAAAGGCTCGACTCCGTTAGTTAACTATTGCGACGGTTTTAGCTCATTTGTGACAGATTTTATCAGTCGGTACAGATTTCGAAAAAAAACAAAAAAAAAACAGCAGCTTGATGCTGCTGTGCTAAATATGGATAATAAGCATTATTCATAAATGTAAAAGATATTCTCATATATTATTCATAGCGATGGGTGATAAGCGATAAATCTGTAGCGACAGATTAAGCACCTTTAGCGACAGTTTTTGCCGTCGCTAAAAGTCATTTTTGTTGTGGTGGTTGGGCCACCTTTGGCCTGCAACAGCCTGACCCGTTGACAACCCTATTTCCAACCCCTTCATTTCCGACTCCATTGCTACTCAAAAGTAACATAATTTCTCATTGACTCCCTGAGTGACTCGATTGACTACCCAAGTAAGGCTCCAAACACTCTTTGAAGTCTGTTAGCTTACATATCTCATATTGCATGATAGTTTACTATTTATGATAATTTGTACAATATAGTTGTATAACAATGCGTAACAATGATTTTCCTTAATTCAATTAAACGTGATACAATTTCATTTACTTAAATATGTTTACTATTTGCATAATAATGTCTATACTTAAGTATATAAGCCATTTTGACTCCTTTGAGGCTCCGAGCCAACTTGCCTCATATGGTTGTGGGGTCTAAGTCCGAGTCTTTACTTTTTAAAATTCTTTTTAATCATAAAAAAATATATTAGAGCAAAGCCCAAAGAAGGGTATAGAGAATAAGAACAATACAGGGTGACTCTTCTCTAATCCGAGGGCAAACACTACTAAGACAAATCATTGGGTTTTAGTGAGTAGATGGACCAGAGAGTACAACATTAACACTCCCTAGTCCATCGATAGATACCCCAGGTGTCGGTGAGGTTGTCGGTCAGCCCGGGAGAAGCATCCAGCCTACAAATCATTGTAGAACCAACGTACATCGGGCCTTATAGATTTCCATTAATTATTATAGCATGATCATCATCAACCATTCATTTATTCATTACATAGTGTCCAGTTCCATCCATGCATCAAAAATATCATCCATAATCCATAGTGCAATCATCGCAAGATAATCCAACCCTTACATCATGGATCATATTAATCATCTACCAAAGCATTAGAATATTGCAATCTTCACAAAGCAGCAAGCTTTCGGCATTTAAAACACATCTTGATAATGAGTTAGCAAATCCTACCTCAGGTAATTTAGAGATCTCCAAGCGCTTCCCGGATCCTCTCTTTGTTCTTTGGCCGTTCTTCTCCCTCCTTAGGGATTGTTGGAGAGTTTGAGTTCATTTTGACCATCGAAAATCTTCCACTGAAGCAACTTTGACTTTTTCAGGGAGACAGCCAAAATGAATCCAAATCAGTCTCCTTTGGCCATTTCAACTAATAGGCTATCATACCCTATGTGGGACGTATGGGTGGATAATTATGGGTTGTTTGAGTATACAAATTGGTGAAAGCCAACTAGTGATTTGGCAGAATAATTCTAGCGGAGTCAGGAGTTACGTTTGGAAGTGAAATTGTGCCTGTAGTGGAATGAAATCAAATAGAAAGCTAGTACACATTTTAAATGACAGACGCGGTGAAACAATCAACAAAAATGGCGATATTGTGGAGTTGAGGGTTAAATGACAGAGTATTCTCACCAGGAGAATAGCTAATCCAATGAACTTTCTGAGATTTCTGAAATAGTATCATATGGATGACTAACATCCCCTGTTAACAGATTATCAAGCACACTCTTTAGAAGTTAGGAAAAAAAGGGGAATAAAAAGGGTACTCGCAAGAAAAATGTAATATCAGGTCTCTTTGGCCTTAATTGTTTTTTTTGTCATTTATGGTCTTTTTTTTTCGGGTCCTTGCGTCAGCTCATGTACCTTTTTTCCTAGCTCTAGATTTGAAGAGAGGTTTGCTTGTTCTTGTGTCAGCTCATGTACCCTTCTTTTGAGCTAATAACTCTTTTGTTATGAGCAAAAAATTGTGATAAAAGAGTTATCTAAACAAATGGTTTGAAATTGGGAATTTGTTTATTTTAAGCAAGGTGTGGCCAAGTCCTTAGGACAACTCTAGAAGGGGCAAGACAAGTAGCCTCTTAAAGCACCATATCTCACTCCAATCCCTTGAAGGGACACGAGGCCATGCTAGATGGCCCACTGGAGCAGGGTTTAAACTCAAGACCTCCATTCTAGGAAGCTCGAATATGGTAATTTGGGCGTGTATTTGTATTTGACACGTTTCAGATACAGATCATATCCAATACGGTTGCCTGCGTATCCATGCCATTTGCAAAAGGAAAAAATAAATAAAAAAGCATATACATATTGGATATTTTTAAGATACATCATAAATGTAAAGGAATTAAATGGTAGAGAGACTGAGGAACAATAAGGAAGACAATAACAAGTTTAAGTGGTTTGGGCAAGTAGCCTACAAACTTAGAAGCTCTATTTTCTTATACTTTTCCCCACATTAATATTGACCATCTTGATGGTATTTATAAAATAAGTGAAATAAATGCATATGTACACAGGCATATTTAAAAAATTTGGCGATCTCTTTAGTAGTAAAAAACTACTCGTGCATGCAGCCACATTCAATGATGTCGATTATATGCGCGCTCTCGATGGCTGGTTGTATCTTGGTATATGGTGTCTTGTAACCAATATCTTCAACACCCCCCTCAAGCTTAAGGTGGGTGAAGACTAACTGTTGGGAATTATCAATAATTAAGAGGGCAAGAGTACCAGCAACACGTTTGACGAAACTCCAAAAAATACTAGAAAGAGGAATAGAGAAGAAACTTGATTCAAGGCGTGCAAAACGCTGTCCTTGAAACAGATACGCCGCCCTTCGTGCACAGGCTTTTATTTGCTTTATGTTCCTGAAATACAACGAACCACTCTGTCAGTCTAAATGTACACTTCAAATCAGACCAACTCAAACTCGATAAGAGGAGATGCTATTGCTCAATGATTAGAGAGATCTAGAGAAAGAGGAAAAGTTTTCGTGTTTTTCTATGTGTCTTCTATGATTTCACGTTCACTATTTATAAGAGAACTCTAATGGGTTCTTTCTGGAATGAAAAAATGCAACTTTTTGAAGAAAAAATCCAACTTTCGCTCGGTAACCGCTGGTGCGATCGATCTCTATGACAAGGCGATCGATCACCTCAGTTTTTTTCTTGTATTCTAGTACTTACGATCGATCATCCTGAAGGCGATCGATCGCGCCTTATTTTTTCGACATCATAGTAAAAACAATCGATCGTTCTCAAGGCTCAATCATGCCTTATTTTTTCGACATCAGAGTAAAAACGATTGATCGTTCTCAAGGAGATCGATCACAGTCTGTAACACTTGGCATGCCAGATTGGCTAGGTGTATTACTACAATCAGCAGGTGGCTGAGGGGAGATGGGAAGGGGTACTTATGGCGGTTCTTCTTTGTGACCAGAAGCATCGGGGAGAGCTCACCCGAGAAGAAGCTCTCTGGCAATCTCGGGCGATCTCTGGCAAAGCCGGCAACCACCGGGGACCTCAACGGCTCCGGCGACTGGTTTAAAGGAGAGAAGCAGAGGGGGAGCCGGGGAGAGATGAAGAGTAGCAGGGGGAGAGTGTCACTGACCTCAAGCGACACCTACAACGAGCTCGACAACCTCTGGCGGATCGACGGCAAACGCGCGCAAGGTAGGATCCCATACCCCTTTCATCAAGATCCAATTTTTATTTTGATTTCTTCATCAATAGAGGCAAAGGGGACGACAGAGGAGGAAGCGGCCGATGCTGGCTAAGTCGAGGGGTTAGCAGGAGACTGACATGATAGTGGCGGCGTCCGAAAGGTTCGACCTTACCGCTGCCATTTGCTTTTTCTGATCTGTCGACCCCGGCTAGAAGGAAGGAGGAGGGGTGTCAGGGCTACCTGGGGTGCATGTGATCGCCGTCGAGCAATCCAGCGGCAGTGGCAAGCAGAGCTGTGATTGCCATCGAGCAATCCAATGGCAGTGCATGTGATCGCCGTCGAGCAATCCAGCGATGGTGCATGTGATCGCCGTCGAGCAATCCAGCGGTGGTTCAGAAAGAATGAACCGGTTCGGTTCACCCTCGGACCAAACCCCGGTTCACTCCCAAACCGAACCCAGTTCTCTCTGATCTATACATGAAATATGTATTTTATTATCTTCTAAACTTATGTTTATGCTAGTGTTTGATTAGAATTACTGCTATTTTAATATAGTTTTTGGTTTTGTAGAAAAATGAGAGCAAGATGTAGAAATGCGGTGAAACGTGATTCCAATGGTTGAATCTTAATTACTTCGATTGCATAACGAACTAGTTAGGAGTAGGTGCTATATGTATCAGGAGAAGGATGGGGTTAACTTCTCACCGAGAGACATGGCACATCCCGGGTACCACTTACTACAATAGGCTTAAGCGCCCCGTCTTAACCTACTGAGGTGTGAGTGCAAAAGGGTTGAGATCAGGCATGCTAATAAGCATTGTATAAGATCTGCGTCTAGTGCCCACTTATCACTACTAGAGTCAAACAGGTGTTGGCAACGTATCTTCCATGGCGCTTGCTTACCTCTCTCTTTGTCCTATTAGTCTAAGTGTCCTATAATTTGACAAGACAAAGGTACCAATCCGTTTAATAAGCGGATTGAATGAAGATATTAAAAACTTCTCTGATGGGACTGATTCAAGCTTAATGTTAAAGCACGAAGTCAGCTTTCCAATGCCACTGACCGTTCGCAATTCGGAGATCTGAGAAAAAAGTTATGATCATTGGAAATATAGTACGCGAAAGAGACGTGACTAAAAAGAAGAACAGTCAAGATGAGATTGGATGGATGAGATCGATACAACAGGTTTTCGTTTAATAAAGAAAAAAAGAATAGAACTGAACTGGTTCCGTTCCGGTTCGGTTCGGTTCAAGAAAAAAAAAGGAAAGACTCGAGCCGAAGCTCAGGCCGTTCAAAAACAGAGGATTGGGTACTCTGTTCGGGCGCCGGTGGAGTGATCGACCGGCAGCTGAGACTCCGGCGGGGCTGAGCTCCGTGGGGCGACAACGACGAGAGCCATGCTCACGACGAGAGACTCCGGCGGTGGATAGTAGATGGCGGCTGAGAGGTCGACGAGCCCACGACGAGAGCCGTGCTCAATCGGGAAGGAAACCAAAAACAGTCATGCCGGATTTGGAAAGTGCCAGATTCGGAATAGGATTCGACTTCAATATGGAATAGGAATCGACTGTGGGACTCGGGGTTGGAATCGCATATAAGAACAGAATGGAGGAGAGCTTGAAAGGGGAGAAAAATAGGAGCTTTCACAGAGATATTTTCCGCCGGAAAGCAGGCCCTGCTTTCCAGTGTAGTTGTGGCCGGACTCCGGTGGTGTTTCGCCGGAAGAGAGAGAGGGAGGAAAAGAAGGCCGAAGGAGAGGAAGAAAGGGCCAGAAAAGGATTGAATTTTGGGACTGCTACAGTAACCTCCAAATTTGCTACAGTAACCGCGGGCTGATTGGAAGGGACGATGAACAGTATCCCGTGCGATGAATAGTGATTTTTGCTACAGAGCTGTGAACAGTGTTTTTTGGTGAATAGTAAATGGTGACTCCGTCAAATCAGCAACGTTCTCCTCATCCGATGGCCGGCTAAATTCGCGTCCAAGGCGTAGATGAAACCCGAGTAAATTGGTTGTATTGTTTTCTTTCTCTCAATCTTAAATTTTACCTTAATTGGTGTATGGATCTTATTATACAATCACTGTTAATTTATTGAGGTGTATTCTATGTGCTCGAGAGAGGCTAGAGTGAATTCTTGTTAATTTCAATCCGAGGAATATTTGCGTGTCCGAGAGGAACGTGAGTAGACTAAGGTGTTATAAAGGAATAAGGTTTCATTGATTTATGCTCGAGAGAGACAGATCACAGTTCCATGTTTTAATTGTTTATGTGTTACGTCCGAGAGGAGAGCATGACATCTTGAATTGACAAGTATATGTCCGAAAGGAATACGCTAGCTAATTAGGAATTTATTCAAAAGAGAGAGAGACGATAAGTTGGTTTATTGTGTGGTGGATTCGAAGCCTTGACACTTCTCCATATTCGTTTAATTAGTTAAAGTTTATTGCCTTCTTATATTAAATTAAAAACTGTAACTTTCTTTCACTTGAATTTGGTAAGATTATTCATCCTTCCCTGAGGTTCGACAACCCTAATACTCATTGTAGTACAATTGCCTTGTGCACTTGCAAGGGTTTAAATATTAAACGATCACTCTCCCAGACCTAACCCGGTTCACTCCTAGACCAAACCCGATTCATCTTCAGACCAAACCCAATTCACCCACAGATCGAACCCGGTTCAATAATAAACCCAGTTCATAAGCCAGTTTAGATTTTGAACTGCCGGTGGACATCCACCGACAGTTAGAATTGCTTACAACTGACAGTCGGACTTGACCGTCTGTGTAATGCTGTGCAGTATAGTACATGCAGAGCCAGTATGGCACATTGGCTCATTTTATTAATTTTGGGTTGTTTGATAAATAATTTTAAGCCCGTGGCGTGTTACTTGTATGCGTTTGATGTTGCAATAACTAAGGGTAATTGACCCTAATTTTATGCAGAATTGACTCATAAGTGAGGTTTTGTTGATAAGAAAAATCCGACTAATAAACCTAGATGGTTTAGAGACTTAATCATTTTATGAAAGATAATAAAATGATGACTTGAGGGCTAAGCTTGAGGGTTGGGAAGAACTTAATCAAGATAAAGATTAAAATGCTCTTGGGATTGGGAGTCAGTGTATGAGTGTGAAGGACCTTCGATCAAGCAACTGAATGACTATTAAGTCAAAGGTCAGACTATCTGTTGAGCTATTGAGCCAGCAACTATGAATTATATGCTATAACTCTAAAATGGGTTCATACTAGAAATATGTGATACCTGTTAAGGATCACAAGGTATTGACTAGGGTGGTGTTGCATCTTCCGACTGGTGGAAGCTCTGCCGTCTGTATCCCCTCTATGGATTTTAGAGAGCTTTCACATCTTCCCATTGGTAGAAGCTCTGTGTCATAGTACCTGATGAGGACCAACTTCTATTGGTCAGGCTTAAGCTGTTATATCTTTCTATGGATTTTAGAGAGAGCATTTACATGTTATTTTGGCCCATGTTTACATCTTTCAATGGATTTTAGAGAGAGCATTAAATATTCTATTGGTCAGGCTTAAGTTGTTACCTCTTCTTTATGGATTTTAAAGAGAGCTTTTGCATCTTCCGACTGATGGAAGCTCTGCACACATCCTGAGCCGTGGTTGCCAGGTGGTTTACAGTGCACATTGGAGACGCTAGCATCCTGGAAGGCTGCGTCATTCCGACCCACATCAAGCACAAGAGCTGATGTGGAGCCAGACCCTTCCGACGGTCATACCTACTAAGGTAAAGAATAGGAGAGGCAGTCACCCTTGAGAGATTCAGGGCGTGCCGTGATTACCGGTATTAACCGGAGTGATAGTCACGGTATTTTCGTGCTGTCTGTCATGTAGGTATGACATTCAGTGAGCCTGTCTATATGAGACAAAGACTTAATTATTGAACTTGAATTTGGGAAGTAATAAAAGACTTTGCTTGAAAGATTAATAAAAGATTCAAGTGGAATCTTGTAATAGGTTGCATAATATATTAATACAAATCTTAGTTTATTGTAATGTTGATGACTATGTTATGGTATCCCACTGAGTATTTTTATACTCAGCATCCTTATGTGATGTAGGTGGTGCTGTGGAAGATTAACTTCGTATGGCACTCGGGGATTTGGTGGCTTAGCCATGAGGACGTTCAGGAAGCTGCATAATACTTCTTCACTATTGGGTTTGTTCTAGACACTGTTGTAAGGTGTGAACGCCAACTATTTCTAGTTTATTTTGAGATAGATGACAGATTTGCACTTAGAGGACTTGCGTTGGTTTAATCGACTTTGCATCTTATAATACTACATGTATATATGGTTTTATATCGATATTTGTGAACCTCAGTTATCACGGCCTAGATGCTTAGTCGAAAATTTTGAACTAATGATTTAACGCATAGAGGGATAATCCTCTGATTTTCCGCTACAACTCTGTTTTAAAAATAACTTTAAAAATACCGGCCGTGATACAGTCCCTTCTGTGATCGATCATGGTTTTTTAATTCAAGTCATCATATATATATTTCAACACTAACTTTAAGCTTGCTACACAACAATGGGATAGAACTCACAATGGAGTGTGTGATGAGCAAATTCAGCAACGCCCTTTGCTGTCGTGAATAGAGTCCGAAGCTCTGTCTTCATTGGAGGGCCATTTGCCCAACCTGGCAAGCCTTGGCTTCGAACTAGAAAATGGTACATCGGCTGCCACCCTATCGTCAAGGCATCTTCGGCAACCCAGGTGGACAACTATTACCACCCCAATCGAACGTGCCACTTACATGCTGACCCAAGAAGTGTGCTACCACTTTCATCACAGCAGCTTAGGTTTGCAAACGGCAAACATAGGATAAATGTGAGAAGTATTGGCACGGCTTTCTAAGGACATCACGTGCCACAAATGTTTCGACAGGCCAAAAGGAGTGGTGAAGTGGAATCTGTCATGGGCGGAGGATTGACTAATGGTAGTGGAGGAAAATCCAATGAAGTGGAGGAAGAGGGTCGGCACCAGCGTCGCGCCTCGATGCACGTCATAAGGTGGAGGCCCACCGTGTGCCATTGCTGAGGAGAGAGGGCAGCGTCGGGGCTGATGCTCGGTAAGGAAGCCGATGAGGTTGTATGAATCGAGCACATCATTGAGTTGGATGCGCTAAATGAGGAAGGTGGCGGCGTCGAGCTTCACGACAATGAGGGAGGTGAGCTTTGGTTTTATGTGACTGAGAGGAGATAATACAAGACCAGAGGAGGTTGGGGGAGAGTGGAAGTGAGGTATCTGAGGTAGGCGGGGTACTGATGGTGGAGCAACTAAAATACACAGGACAAGACAAGTATCGTTGGCAAACTTGAGAAAAAGGTAGAAAGAAAAGTAGGGGAGAGAGAGAAAGAAGAACGAGGTTGCTAGCTAGTGGCTCTGAGACCATGCAAAGGAATTAAATTGTATAAATATAATAGAACAAGGAGAAAGAAGACAATATCAAGTTTAGGTGGTTTGGCCAAGTGACCTACACCACAAGCTCAAAAGGACAATTTCTTTACATTTTTCTTTATATTGATACTGACTACCTCGATAGCCTTATATAATTACAAGTGAAATAAATGTATATATACACACAACCTTATTTAAAGATTTTGACAAACTCTTTGGTAATTAAAGACTATGCGTGCTTGCAACCTAATTCAATAATGCTAACTACATGCATGATCTTGATGGCTGGTGGAATCTTGGTATATGGTATCTTGTATCCAATTTCTTCAACACTAGATAAGTCCCTCGGATCTCTTTCTCATATCATCATTCTTCAACACTAGATAGATCCCTCAGATCTCTTTCACGGATCGTCATTCGGAGATAGTCCTTCCATTACTGGCTTCAATTGCCATTCGCGCAGATTGTCTTTCCATTATTGCTCAATAGCCTCCAGCAAATATACAGCTCCTTCCATAGAGAAAGTCTTGCTTTTTCATTGTACTGAATCATCTGGGGCTGATTCAGTACCCATCATACCCAGGAATCTCAGCTTATCTACCTGACAGAAATCTAGGTCTTACTACCAGCTTTTTGCTACTTCAAAGAGAGCCGAGATAGTTTAGCTGTCTTCTCTACTAGCCTATCCAGTTCGTGGATTCAAATGGAAAGGGCAAACGGAAATTTGGGTCTTCCTTTTTCTTCTTACTAGATTACTTGCCTTTTTCCTACTCCAAAGACATTAGTTACATGATAGAATGAATGAGCTTTTAATTATTATTTTTTGTAAGTTTTCTTTGCATTTCCAATATACCGAAAATATACTTAAGCTCTATGTAAAAATGATCCATGAAAGCTTAATAAACATGTAAAATGAATGTACTATTTCAATTCAAATCTGTTTTTGTGATTATTATTTGCTTTTGCACTTGGATATAACTTGTGAATATACTTAAGTTATATATAGCTTGCATGAGCCCAAGTAATCTTGAGCCGTCAAATCAAGATCTCATGGTGGTGATGATTCATACTTACCTATACCAGTGATTTGACACCCATCGTCAGATCTTGATTCGATCGATGAAGATGGCTTGGCTCATGCAATTGCACATGAGGATGATCTCATGTAAACCAATCTCTATATATAGAGTCCGGTTTACATGAGACTTGTCTCATGCAACTTACATAAGCCAAGTCATCTTGACCCGGCAAATTTTCATATGACGGTGGATATCAAATCATTGGGTGGGTGAGTGTGAATCATCACCCACCCATGTGGCCATCATATCAAAATCTGACAGCACAAGATTACTTGGGCTCATGCAAGCTTAAGCTGGTTTACATGAGATCGTTCTCATATAAGGGCTATAAGAATAGTCGTTTAGATCCTTGGATTCCGATCCAACGGTGGGTACCAAATTAGTGAGTAGGTGAGTATGAACTATTACTCACCCTTGTAGCCATTAGATCAAGATCGAATGGGTAAAACTTGAACTGGCCTCATATAAGCCAAATGAGAGCTATCTCACATAATATATATATATATATATATATATATATATATATATATATATATATATATATATGAGAGGGGTTTACATGAGATCGTTCTCATATAAGGAGCATGAGGCCAATTCTAATAGCCGTTGGATTCCGATCGGAGGATGGATATTAAATCAGTGGGTAGGTGAGTGTGTCACATCAAGGAGTGGGTGAGATCATTATGGCTATATGTAGCCGTTAGATCAAGATTGAAGGGCTACGATTCAAAGTGGCCTCATATAAGCTATATGAGAGCAATCTCATTTAAACTTTTCCCTATATATATATATATACATATTAAAACATGGGAAAAGTTTAAATGAGATCGCTCTCATATTGCTTATATGAGGCCACTTTGAATCATAGCCATTAGATCTTGATCTGACGGCTACAAATATCCATAATGATCTCACCCACTCCTTGATGTGACACACTCACCTACCCACTGATTTGATATCCACCCTCCGATCGGAATCTAACGGCAATAAAGATTGGCCTCATGCTCCTTATATGAGAACGATCTCATGTAAACTCATCTCTTAAAACATATACCTCCTGTATTGTATCCTATCCTTGTACCCATATTATATCACCGTATTCGTATTCATGCTTCTTAGCCTCCACTCCTACAGGTGTGATCCTATCCATCATTCCAACAACATATTGGTTCGTATAAAGTTGGCATTTCATATGGATCTTCGAGACTTGGATTGTTGAGCATGTACCTTGGAATTTGTCTTCAAGTATTTGATTGTTGAACATGGATGGAGGTTAGTCCAGTCTAAGTATCCATGAACAATTAAGCAATCGAGACGTCTTCACTGTTTCAACACCCAGGATGGTTGTGAATCTTGGACGATGGAAGAAAGGGCACTGGCAGACATCCAGGAAGACCATACATACCTTAAAGAAGTCGGAAATGTTTCCTCTAAAGTGTATAGTTTAATTCATTGAGTTAAATGAGGGAGTCCTAATAAACACCGGTGAAGAAGAAGAAGTTGGGAGTTTTTTCCATATTACCTGGCGCCAACTTTTGTTTCCCATATTGCCTGGTTTTTCCAGTAAAATCCCATATGACCCGGAATCGATACAAAAAGTACCTAAAATACCCTTAAGTTTAGGTATAAGCACCAACACTCTTTGTTTTTCCATATTACCTGGAATCTAAGGAGGTACCCGGAGAAACTTGTATTCAGTCGGAGAAGAAGGCATTCCGTCCGGCATCTCTGCCCATATCATCGCCGGCGCCGGCGCCGTCCAAATCGGAAAAGGTAATCTTCGCGCCAAAAAGCGAGAAAATGAGCGGGATGAAGGAATTTTGATATAAAAACAGCGGGGAAACCATCCCAACTACAAAAATTAAGATCTACATGTAAAAAAAACACATATAAAGATCACCCATTGGTATTGGACCGCTCCTGGACATGAAATACGAGGATAAAAATGGACAAAAACATGAAATACTCTTGGGCGAGTAACAAGTTTAATTTATATATCTTTATATGATCCTAATGAAGGGGAAGAGGAGGAAAAATAAAGAAGAACACAAAAAATGGGCAAAAATGGATGAAAAATGAGCGAGTTATCACATTTTGAAAATTTCTATTTTATCGTGTCGTCGAAAACACGAAAAATAGACACGACTTGAATTAAGTCGTGTTTTGTATGACATGATAAAATGGGAATGTTTAAAATGTCATAACTCGCTCATTTTTTATCCATTTTTGCCCATTTTTTTTGCGTTCTTCCTTATTTTTCCTCCTCTTCCATCTCATGAAGATATATTAGGATAAAAGAATAAGAAAAAATAAGAAAGTGGAAGCTCTTCACCGAAAAGCTTCTATTTTTTTTCTTCTTATTTTTTCTTCTTGTTTCATCCTAATATATCTTCATGAGGTGGAAGAAGAGGAAAAATAAGAAATAACGCAAAAAAAATGGGCAAAAACGGATAAAAAATGAGTGAGTTATGACATTTTGAAAATTCTAGAAAAAACGTGTTTTGAAATACACGACTTGCAATATAGTGGTGTCATCGCGTACACGACTATACTGCAAGTCGTGTATTCCAAAACACGTTTTTACTAAAATTTTCAAAATATCATAACTCACTCATTTTTTATCCGTTTTTGCCCTTTTTTTTTCGTTCTTCCTTATTTTTCCTCTTCTTCCACCTCATGAAGATATATTATGATAAAAGAGTAACAAAAAATAAGAACAAAGAAGAAAATTGAAGCTATTTGCTAGAAAGCTTCCATTTTTTTCTTTCTTCTTGTTTTTTCTTCTTCTTCCATCCTAATATATCTTCATGAGGTGGAAGAGGAGGAAAAATAATGAAGAATGCAAAAAAAATAGGCAAAAACGGATAAAAAATGAGTGAGTTATGACATTTTGAAAATTCTAGGAAAAACGTGTTTTGAAATACACGACTTGCAGTATAGTCGTGTATTCCCGAACACGACTATACTGCAAGTTGTGTATTACACGACTATACTGCAAGTCGTGTATTCCAAAACACGTTTTTACTAAAATTTTCAAAATGTCATAACTCACTCATTTTTTATCGTTTTTGCCCTTTTTTTTTTCGTTCTTCCTTATTTTTCCTCCTCTTCCACCTCATGAAGATATATTAGGATGGAAGAAGAAGAAAAAATAAGAAGAAAGAAAAAAATGGAAGCTTTCTAGCAAATAGCTTTCTAGAAGAAAGAAGAAAATGGAAGCTCTTTGTTAGAAAGCGTCCATTTTTTTCTTTCTTCTTATTTTTTCTTCTTCTTCTATCCTAATATATCTTCATGAGGTGGAAGAGGGGAAAAAATAAGGAAGAACGCAAAAAAATGGGCAAAAATGGAAAAAAAATGAGTGAGTTATGACATTTTAAAAATTCTAGGAAAAACGTGTTTTGAAATACACCACTTGCAGTATAGTCGTGTCATCGCGTACACGACTATACTGCAAGTCGTGTATTCCAAAACACGTTTTTACAAAAATTTTCAAAATGTCATAACTCACTCATTTTTTATCCGTTTTTTGCCCTTTTTTTTTCGTTCTTCCTTATTTTTCCTCCTCTTCCACCTCATGAAGATATATTATGATAAAAGGGTAACAAAAAATAAGAAGAAAGAAGAAAATGGAAGCTCTTTGCTAGAAAGCTTCCATTTTTTTCTTTCTTCTTATTTTTTCTTCTTCTTCCATCCTGATATATCTTCATGAGGTGGAAGAGGAGGAAAAATAAGAAAGAACGCAAAAAAAATGGGCAAAAACGGATAAAAAATGAGTGAGTTATGACATTTTGAAAATTCTAGGAAAAACGTGTTTTGAAATACACGACTTGCGGTATAGTCGTGTCATCGCGTACACGACTATACTGCAAGTCGTGTATTCCAAAACACGTTTTTACAAAAATTTTCAAAATGTCATAACTCACTCATTTTTTATCCATTTTTGCCCATTTTTTTCGTTCTTCCTTATTTTTCCTCCTCTTCCACCTCATGAAGATATATTATGATAAAAGAGTAACAAAAAATAAGAAGAAAGAAGAAAATGGAAGCTCTTTGTTAGAAAGCTTCCATTTTTTTCTTTCTTCTTATTTTTTCTTCTTCTTTTATCCCAATATATCTTCATGAGGTGGAAGAGGAGGAAAATAAGGAAGAACAAAAAAAAATGGGCAAAAACGGATAAAAAATGAGTGAGTTATGACATTTTGAAAATTCTAGTAAAAACGTGTTTTGAAATACACGACTTGCAGTATAGTCGTCTACACGATGACACGACTATACTGCAAGTCGTGTCTTTTAAAACACGTTTTAACTGAAATTTTCAAAATGTCATAACTCGCTAATTTTTCATCCATTTTTGCCCATTTTTTTTGCGTTCTTCTTCATTTTTCCTCCTCTTCCACCTCATTAAGATAATGTAGGTTGAGAACAGAAGAAAAAATAAGAAGAAAGAAGAAAGTAAAAGCATTCCCACGTTTGGAGCGTCGTCGCACCACCCACACTAAAAAAAACTATGATCAAGAGATTTTGATGTAAGAGCAGTGGGGAAGCCCACCCAACTATAAAAATTGAGGTCTACATGTAAAGAAACACATATAAAGGTCACCCATCGGTGTTCAACCGCTCCTGGACATGAAATAAGAGGATACAAAATGGGCAAAAGCATAAAATACTAATCGGCGAGCGATAATTTAATTTATATATCGTTCTGTGATCTTAATTAGGTGAAAGAGGAAGAAAAATGAGGAAGAACGCAAAAAAATGGGCAAAAACGGATGAAAAATGAGCAAGTTATGACATTTTGAAGATTGTCATTTTATCGTGTAGGATATACACGACTTGGGTATTTATCGTGTATACGACATACACGATAAATACCCAAGTCGTGTATATCCTACACGATAAAATGACAATCTTCGAAATGTCATAACTCTCTCATTTTTCATCCGTTTTTGCCCATTTTTTTGCGTTCTTCCTCATTTTTCCTCCTCTTTCACCTAATTAAGATCACAAAAAGACATATAAATTGAATTATCGCTCGCCGGCGAGTATTTCATGCTTTTGCCCATTTTTATTATTTTATTTCATGTTCAGGAGCGATCGAGCACCAATGGGTGACCTTTATATGTATTTCTTTACATGTAGATCTTAATTTTTGTAGTTGGACGGGCTTCTCCGCTATTATTATATCAAAATCTCTTCATCCCGCTCGTTTTTCTGCCTTTTGGCGCGAAGATTACTTTTCTGATTTGGACGGCACCGGCGCCGGTGATGATATGGGGGGAGATGCTGGACGGAACTTCTTCTCCGACTGAACACGAGCTTCTCCGAGTACCTGCTCCTCAGATTCCGGGTAATATGGAAAAAGGCAAAGTGTGGGTGCTCATACCTAAACCTAAGGGTAGTTTGGGTACTTTCCGGGTCATATGGAAGAAAGACAAAGATTCCGGGTAATATGAGAAACCCAAAATTGGCGCCAGGTCATATGTAAAGAGCTCAGAAGTTGGTAATGGAGGGAATTAAGTCTGAAAAGAAAGAGGGGGGAAAGGCAGACACGAAAAGAGAATAGGATTCCCAGGTTGCATGAATTATATGCATCTACTCTCGATACCATGAAGAATGTGATGTTTTCATTAGAATGAGAGCTTCCATTAATGGAACAGAAATAGCGTAATATATAACATTTGTCTAGATGATTAAGCAAGGAAATTTAGTGACAAAATTGGCAATAAGAAATAAGGAGTATTGTGGAGGTTGGGACACGTATAGATCTTTTAAGTATAGTGGATCCTTCGAATATTATATATTAATATAGCAGTTGATTGTCCATGTCCAAGATGAGACTTGACGTGGACATTGCATCTGAGTCAATGGTGATACATGTGTTAACGATGCCATTGTAGACATTTTACTTGTCATAACGTTAGGGAGACTATTACAAAAAGTAAAAATAAATTAGATCTACTAGGTCTACATTTTTACGCTCTTTCCAAGCAGGATCCCAAATCTATCTGAAACACTGAATGATGTTTTTCTTCAAAATAGCAGCATGAAGTCACTGCAAGATCGATACAACAAAGTGAAAGAGGATCATCACCAAATGATGAACTCAAATTCAGAACTTAAGGTATTTTTCTGATCAATGAGTATTCTAAATTTTGTTATGCAATCTGCCTATCTTGCTCTCAATTATATAATTCAATTCACTTATGCTACAACCAATGAAATTTTCGTTGTAAAGCTGCAAACTTATTTGTTTGAATTTATAATCGTGATTTATCACGTTTTTTTACTGCAAAACTCTTCCTTGGGTCACTTCTATGGTGAATTGTTGTCTCCTACATTTCTTCTAAGATATAATTGTTCCTCACATCCAATGGATGAGGAAAGCCATCCAATTTTAAGATAAGGAAAAGGTTAGTCGATTGGTTCATTAATTAATCTACCTTACCTGTTCGCCAATTATCAATTATTAACGATTTGTTCAAACAGGTCATAAACAGGACGTAGGTATCCACATTCTATAATGTTTAAACTTTAGTTTGAAGACATTCAAAGATGTTTTCTGCAATTAATATGAATGAAAATTGCATGTGATTAGCCTGCCTTCAGGTATTATTACTGCCTCAGTGTCCATGTTCTCCACTCCTTTAAATAATGCAAAATATATTTCATATGATTCTTGTGAATAATGTTATTTTCGTCTACACAAAATTGTTCTTCATAAAAATTTGGCTACTGTTTTCTTCGTATTATTGACTAAAGCATCCTCTCTAAGACATCTAAGTATCACCATTCATTTTTTGATGATCATGGACAACATAACACCAAGTAGAAATTTGATTACTAAAGCAACACATTTAGTATTGGGTGTAACAACTCACAGTTTTGTTTTCTTTACCATGGAAAACCCATCTGAATTCTGAACAAGCATGTTGCTTCCTTGGCTTAGTGCGGATCTCTAGAAATTCCAGATGATATTATCAAATAATTGTAAATACTCCCTCCGTCCCACATTAGTAGTTCCCTTTCTGACTTCCAGATGAACTGATTCTAGCATTTTCAAAAACCAAATAGGGCTACTAATATGGGTCAGATACTCAGAGGGATTATAGGGTATGATTGTGTCCTTCAAACTGATTGCTTTTTGTGTTTTTACGAAAAATTTGTATCATAATGACCAATATGGTATATTGGTATTCCCTAGTCAATTGCCAAATGCAGATCCAATAAGAGTTCCAAAGAATGTACCTTTAGGATGAAAATTTAAAAACTATGTCTAATCCTTCTCTGCTAAGAAAGGTCCAAAAATGCCTTCTGCAAGCTGATTCATTTTCCAAATTCTCTTGTTAACTTCTCATGGAGTGCTAAAATTTGATGATGCGTAAATACAATAGCTTAACATTGTACAGTTATAAGAGTGATTGCCACGATTAATATACAATTGCTATCTAAGAAAAAGATAAGAGATTGACCGAGAATAGGACGAAGAAATACAGTATATAGCAGTTTGTAAGGAAGCATATTCTTCAAATACAACTGAATATGGCAAGAGCGTGGTAGAAGCTCATTGCAGGGAGAGCCAGCTCTCTTCCTAGCAGAGCTAAAATACAAACAACTTCTTTTTTTTTTTTTTGATAATTCAAAATTTTATTAAGAAAGAAAACAAAAAAGAGTACAATGGAAGGGAGAGAACAAACAACTCCTCAACCCAATGATAGCTAAAAGGAAGACTCCCCTAAAGAACCCCAAAGTCAAAGGAGGCTCAAAAGACAAATAACAAAAGACAAAAGACAAATATTTGTGCACACCGATCAAGCGTTGTAGAGATGCGCTCAAGGAGTCCAAGCGTTTGTTACGCTCAAGGAGTTCGCTCGTCCCATAGGGAATTCAGAAAGGAACAATGTGTGAGACAAGTGTCCTTAAGGTGGAAGGTATTGAGGATCTCCTTAACTTTATAAATGAGGTTTTCGCCAAAAATAAAAGTCTCAAGCTTTGTATCTTCAAATATTCATTTGTTCCTCTCTTCCCAGATCATTGTAGCGAAGTAAGTGAAACCAACTTGGATGACATAAACAACATGCTTGTTATTTTTGACGAATTGCGTCAGCCAATCGAGTTCCATGAAGTGGCTCCCAATTGTATGGAAGACGTTGCGCTTTCGCAGATATATGCGCCAGATCACCTTGGCATATATACATTCAAACAGGAGGTGTTTGACTGATTCTTCACTTCGCCTGCAAAGGACACATCTGTTTGGTAAAGGTATCCCCCTTCTTTTCAAGTTGTCTATTGTGAGGAGACCATCATTTAGAGCCATCTAGGCGCAGAAGGAGTAGCGATTCACCCTGTGCTTGAACCATATGAGGTCATGCCAAGGGACATTACCAGTTTTCACCCTAGTAGCATCCCAGACACTCCTAAAAGTAAACTTGTCAGATCGAGTGAGTCATCCAAAAGAATCCTCTGATTCGGAGAGCATAGGGATGTTCTTTAGGATTTCCGCCTTTTCAAGGTCTCCTTTTCTTGAGAGGAGCTGCTCACTGTGGAGGTTACCTGAATTTAGATAGTCAGCAATTGATTTATTTGTGGTGCCCCCAACTCAAGAACAGTTCTATTGCCAAATTTCCTAACAAGAGCCAACGGGCCACTCCAAGGGTCTAGCCACATCCTCATTGTGCGACCATTACCAATGCTAGGGATGCATCTCTCCTGCATAAAAGTTTGTAATTGGATAATAGAATTCCATGCATAAGAGCAGTGTTGGGGTCTAGCCATCCAGATGGAGCTGTTTCTAAGATAAACACCATGAATCCATAAGCACCATAGGGATTCTTTGCATGTAGTGCATCTCCAGAAGAGCTTAGCAAGGTTTGCATTGTTGATATCTTTTATACGCCTAACCCCAAGACCCCCTTCTTTGAGGGGTTAGCCTTCACCAGGATATGTTGTGAAAACCATTAGAATGAGTAGTACCTTTCCATAGAAAAGTGGCCATGATGTTTTCCAACTTTCGATAGACTTTGGCAGGGAGTTTAAAGCAGGAAGTCCAGAAGACGTTTAGGCCTCCGATGACCGATTTAATTAGTTGCAATCTTCCGGCATAAGATAGGAGTGCTGCTTTCCAACCGTTGACACGGTTGATGATCCTGTCAATAAGAGGTTTACAGGCTGAGTAAGAAATGCGCTTAGAAGAGAGAGGCATACCCAAGTATTTAATTGGAAATGTCCCTTCTTGGAATCCAAAGGTTTGAAGGATGACTGATTTGCACTGGCTTCCTGTGGAGAAGAAGATAGAGCTCTTGTTGATGTTCGCATGGAGACCAGACGTGTTTGCGAAGGCCGAGAGGATTTCATTAATGCAAACGGCCGACTGCATATCTTCCTTGGAGAACAAGAGGATATCATCTGCAAAAAGCAGGTGAGAGATGGGGAGACCTCCCTTGATGTTGGGTGCCTTGAGGTATTCATTCATTATTGCGTGATTTAACATAGCTGAGAGGCCTTCCATGCATAGTAGGAATAGGAGGGGGGATAATGGACAGCCCTGTCGAAGCCCACTTGCACTTGGGAAGTACCCATAGTTCGAACCATTGATCAAAACATTAAAAGTAGGGGTACAAAGGCACTGCTTGGTCCAGTGGAGCCATGTGTCATCAAAGCCGAGGGCCTTAAGAATGTGAAGGATGAAGTCCTACCTCACCTTGTCAAATGCTTTCCTCAAATCTACTTTTATGCAAAACCTGTTTTGTCCACCACGTCGATGCATATTGTGGACTAGCTCGTGAGCAAGTAGAATATTTTCTCCAATTAATCTCCCCTTCACAAAAGCCGACTGATTGAGGCTAATCAAAGTAGGAAGTACAAGAGCCAACCTGTTTTCCATAATTTTGGTGATGGTTTTGTAGATGAAGTTACAGAGGGCGATAGGCCTAAACTCTTCAAAGCTCTTGGAGTATGTCTTTTTAGGGATGAGGATTAAAAAAGTGCGGTTGAGAGCCTTGAGCATGTATCCTCTCCTGAAAAAGTCTCGCATCGCCAAAAGGAAGTCTGGGCCAATAATATCCCAAAAGTGGGTGAAGAATTCTTTTGGAAATCCATCCGGACCTGGAGCCTTACCATTGGGCGCCTGGAATACAGCCCCTTTGATTTCGTCGTCACCCACTTCACTAGACAAGAAAGCGGCTTGAGCCTGAGAGAGGGTCTGGGTGAAGGGAAGTGTTACCTGGGGGGTAGAGGCAGTAGGAGTAAATAAATTCTTGTAGTACATCTCTGCATTGGCTCCAATTTCCTGGTGAGTTTCCAAGCGAGTGCGCGAGTCATCAATGATCTCGTGGATAGTGTTCCGAACACAGTGGGAGGCAACTGACGCATGGAAGAACTTGGAGCACTTGTCTCCCTCTTTGAGCCATTTTACTCTTGATTTTATACGGTAAAATTTTTCTCTTAAACCATCCTCTGCATACACTTTTTGCCTCACCAGGTTAACGCGCTTTAGCAAATCATCATCATGAGGTTGATTCTGCAAGGTAGATTGCAAAGCATGGAGGTCCAGGATGGCTGATCTATATCTATCATTGACATCCCCAAAGTGATCTTTGTTCCAGGTTTTGAGGGCCTCTTTGCACTCTTGTAATTTTTTGAATATTATAAACAGAGGTTGACCATGGATCTGTGTCTCTCAAGCTTTGGAAATAACTTCTCTCACACTGGGGTCATGGAGCCACATATCAAAGAACTTGAACGGTTTCGGCCCATTTGGGAGGGGTGGGCGCATTCTGAAGATGATGGGGTTGTGGTCTGATATGCCTGGAGGTGGGCAGTGGAGTCTTGCAGTAGGGAAGCTGATGAGCCAATCAGGGTTAGCAAAACCTCTATCAATTCGACAAAGAGTAAGGTTGTTACCAGATTGATTATTGCTCCATGTGTAAGGTAGAGAGCAAGGGATCTCCTGGAGTCCAACCTGCGAAATGCAATCATTGAAAGCTCTAAGGTCAGCTTGAGGCGCGGAGCCTCCACCCATTCTATCCGACTCATGGCGAATTGCATTGAAATCACCCATCACAAGCCAAGGTCCCACAATAGTGTTAGCAAAATTACAGAGATTGGTCCACAGATTCTTCCGCTCCTGAGGGTTATTGGAACCATATATAGCTGTAAAATGGAAGGTATCACCTGAAAAGCAAGTGACTACGCAGTGGAGGGCTTGAGATGTCTCCTGCACTTTATGAATGGTAGCAATGGTGGGGTTCCAGAGGACCAAGATTTGCCCGATTCATCTAAGGCCAAATTATTCAGGGAATGCCATCCCGCAATGACTTTCCTGCTGACTCTATCAATGTGTCTTCGTTTGATTTTTGTTTCGCATAGCGCCAAAAGGAACACATCTTCATCTTTAACAAGGTTGCGCACCGCCAACCTTTTCCTTCCGTGGTTCAATCCACGGATATTCCAGCTACAGATGGACATCAAAGAGGTTTAGGGGCAGATGCCCCCGTTTTATTCGCCTCCTTTTTTTTCTTTTGGTTCTTGTTTTGAGAGACCGTGCGAGCTGGTTGGATTCTTCTTGTTGCCGTCAATAGAGTGGATGAGGCTTCTGAAGTTGATTCATCACTATCTTGTATTGGGAGGAAGGGGTTTGTGGAATGCAAAGCCTGCGTCGGAGCTAGCTTTGCTAGGGCTTTTACCCCTCGCTTCCCTGGAGAGCTCCAGTCGTGCGGGCACTGGGCGTGAGGCAAGGAGCCCCCGGAGGAGTCCAACGCGACTGCTCTGGAGGGAGAGGGGGCCAGGCGGGAGTGGTCGAGTTGGTAGGAGTGGCCAAGATGAGGGTCCGCAAGCACGTCCAGAGTGGTTGCTGGGGTGGCAGAGAGGTAGAGTGGCGAGCCATCGTGTGCAAATATGTGCTTCCCTTTGACCATGTAAGGCACCTGTCCAACAACAACCGGTGAGTTTTTTAGTACAGACCTTGAGTCTTCATGCTGGATTGGGTGGGGTATGGCGTTGAGCAATTGGCCATTCTCCAATGGTACCATAGGTGGACTTGGCTGCACCAAGGACTCATCTGAGCTTGGGATCAATCAGCTAAGGGCAGAGGCGTGCACCGGGGTCGTCCTCTGACAATGAGTGGTTGAGCCCCAATCCTTAGTCGCTGGGGGGAGGGGAAGTTCATCGCTGCGGTGGTTGTAGATGTATTAGTCACTCCTGCTGCAGCCGGGGTTTTTGTGCTTCCAACATTTGCACCTTCCGGGGCATGGTGATGCGGCGCCTCAATCCAGACCTCCTTCGATCGACAAGCATTGGTGGTGTGGTCGAAGCATTTACATTTGGCACAAATGTGTGGCTTCCATTCATAAACTACGGGCTATGGAAAAAAGGACCCATCTCCAGTGGCTACATGGACAACCGAGGGGAACTGGAAATTGGTGTCAATTTCTATGTAAGCTCTGGCATAATCTAGTCGGGAGCGATCGGTTGTGGCTCTATCATAAAATAGTGGACACCCCACAAGACTGGTCACCATACTTAAGCTCTCTTTAGCAAAATATTGAGGCGGGAAATCTGGGAATCGCACCCAAATCGGAACTGTTTTCAGAAGTTCTCTGATAGGCCGCATACCAGGATGCCATTTTCGGAGGATTAAAGGTCTACTGCTCATGGTCCACATGGAGTGTAGGATTCGCTCACAAGCTTCGGAAGAAGTAAATTTGAACATAAAAAATCCCCCTGCCAGAGTCTGCATGTCGAAAGATCCAGCCGGTTTCCAGATTCTAGATACATAGTCCTTGAGCCAGATGAAGGAAGGACGCTTACCCATAACATATCCGACAAGGGTATTGGTCCACCTCAATGCTTCCCTGTCGACAAACTCCTGCGGTGTCCGGACGGAGGTCTGACCCTTCAACTCCGAGTGGAAGGTGAGTGCTTCTGACGCCTTAGAGGTAGTCGAGATAAGATGCGCCCATGAGAAAGGCTGGGACTCAGTCCTGATAGAGGAGGAGGGATTGGGATGAAGAAATGGGGGTGATGAGGGAGCAATGAAAGGTTGCGCAGGGGTGGGGGGTTCAGTTTGTGGGATTGGGGATGCCATGATCCCGCTTACCGGAGCCAGAAGGCAGCCCAGGAATGAGGCCGTCTCACTTGGGCATTTGGTCGAGTGGGTGGCGGTAGCAAGGCTGGGGGAAGATGGGGGGAATGCAAAGATGATTTGAGGGGCGGAGTGAGGCCGGGGTGAGACGGGTCGACGGCGGGGCGAGGTGGCTGAGGGCTGGGGCAGAGGGAGGGATGGCAGTGTGAGGGGTGGGGCGGAGAGGGGTAAAGGAGGTCGCTTTTGACGGCTGGCGGGTCGAGGGTGAGGGTGGGGGGAGAGGAGGGGGCGGCGGTGATGATGGTGGAGGAGGTGGGGAGGCGGCGATGGAGGGGTGGACAGTGCCGGGGGGGAGAGAGAGAGAGAGAGAGAGAGGTTGGAGATGGCGAGGCAGAGAGGGGGGATGGGGGCGAGGGTCGGCGGTGACGGTGGGGCTGACGGCGACGGTGGCGGTCCTCAGGCTAGGGCATCGCCCCTGGTCGGTTCCCTCGGCCCAAAAGTACCCTAGAAGAAGAAGACATAATTTTAACAGGAAGTATCCCACAACAACTTCTAAGAACAATGCTGATTCAGACTAAATGAAAGTTGACTTCTAAAGAAACCTGTTTCATCTAAATGGAAAGCTAGCCATTTAACATAAACTTGTTCTCCAATTTCAGACATACAGTGAAGTGTATAAAGTCTTTTATTTTTAGTATTATTTATTCTACAAGGCTATTAGATCAACAACTAAGGGCCACATTTGCTGACCGTGGAAACTCAGTTTGCTGATATTTATTTCCATTGATTTTTTTTCATTGGTAATCTAATGTTGAGGACCAAAAGTTCCAAACAAAAATGGTAATAGGATCGCAGTACTACCGAATCTACTTGAGTGCTCAATTACTTCAAAATACTTTTGCATTTCAAATGCAAAGTTGACATTTATACTATCTGCTTGTAATGTGGGAGAAGTAAAAATCATTTCAAAACTGCACCAATGGGAAAAGTATCGCCAAGACCAACTTCGTGCAAATTTCTTTCTTTTTTCTTTTCCTTTTGACCTATCTGGCTGATATTTTTCTTGTCATTGACCTTAATGCTGACCAGTGGGAGTGAAATAGGATTCTCTTATTCTGCTCCAGCATTACAATGATCATACATACGTATTCATTTAGGTACTCTTCAGTCCACTATTATATTTTCCGTGAAAGGACCGGACAAAGGAAGGTTAAAAATAAGGAAAGAAAATATAAAATGGGAATGTAAAGAAAGGTATGAAAACCTCACTAGAAAACATCAGCAATTCAAGCTAAAAGTTTGTGTTACGAAAAGCCTTACATAAAAAATATTTGTAGGCAGTGGCCACTCCAGCAAAGAAAACTCCGAGGTGAATTGCATTGGTGATTTTGTTGAATGCTCTGAAAAGAACTGCAACATAGAAAACCAAGGTGACATGCTGTCCTAGAAAGTTCTAGGGAGCGCCAGTTAAAATCTAATCTCCTTTGAGGATCAGCTAATGAGTTCATTTTAAGCAAGAGAGTATTCTCATCCAATTACTCAATCTTCTTCAAAAGGATAAATAAATAAAAGAACAACAAATCATTAGTGCAAGAACCATTGTAGCTCATAATTCCAATTGTCTTGAGGCTCAAACTACTCACTTATCCATGGAAAATGACTATTTAGAGTAGATTGACAGGTACAAAATTCAAGCCTTGAATATGTAACTTAAATAGCTTCTACGTGTCCTGTTTTCCCAGCCGTCTAGAGCTTAGAATTCTCCATTTGTTGAAAGATGAAGCGACAGAGGATTGATGGAGCTTTTAGTTTAAGCCAACAATTTGGTTTTGGGGACACAGATTTTGCACCTCCACTCTGAGCCTGTATGGTAGTTCTTTTTCCAGAGACTGTATGGTAGCTGAAAATACATGGAACATTGCTTTTTATGCAGTCTGTATTGTGCAATATGAGTTCTTGACATTCTTCATATAATACAGTGTTGCAAAATAGCAACCAGTTTTCCCACATCGCCTGAGGTACAGCTTCCAGTACCAGCGACCATGATTATTACAATTCAATGTCGCATTCGTGTTTCCTAAAAATGTCTGGAAAGGAGAAGGTAGTAGATAGAGCGCAATGAGTTGATTCCAGACATAGCTTATATACCAGAGCCAGAACTCATAGGAATTCTTAATTAACCTGAATTGTCTGACAACTTTGGCATGATTAATTTATAGACCGTCAACCTTTTAGTTGGTAGAGATGCTTCTTGCCAATCGATATCAACTACTTATCCTCAAGGCGTCATGATATTCTGAAAAAATCAATTTGAATACAACCAAAAAAATAGAGAGGACAAATCAGAATAATATCAAGACGTTCCAGCTGGCTTCTTCTATTCAACTTCCACCAGCTCCTTTGAACTGTCCCTCAAATCTCATGTCATAATCCTCAAATGAGCTCAGGCAACTCTCTATCGTAAAAATATTTTAAAGCAGACTGGTCCATAGCTTATCCTAATATAATACCAGCTTCACGAACCACATCAAACTATATATCTCCAGTGAGAGATTAAAATTAGAGCAACTAAGTGTTGTAAGTCTATCCCATTGATTCATTCTCTTTATCATTCTCCACAGACAAATTCTACCTTAATCTCTCATCCAGTATATGCCATTGTTTTCAATGTTCCTCTTCAATCCACAGACAAAAGGACCAGTCTCTCTGGAGTATCTATTTTCTGATTCATACACTTTGGCATCATGTCCATCAACTCCTTGAAAACAACTCCATGGTATGTGACAAATTCATCATCTTGAGAAAATACTGTAACTTTTCTCACAAAGCAATCCTTGACTCTGTAGTGCAGGTCACACAGACAAGCAAGTCGATCAGGGCCAGATATCCTTCAGTCTATCAATGACTCGCAAGCTTAAGTTGCAACTCTCAAACTAGGTTTGTGACCTTTAACTCTTTGCTTGTTCCAAAAGTTCTTCAGGGTTATTGCTAAATCTGTTGTGCTTTATTCCAATAGACACAGTGTATAAATTATTGGCTGAGAACTTCTTGTAGTTTGACGTAAGTCTATTTTATATAATTCCATAATCTCTGACATCCTCTCTGATGCTGCTGTTGGATAAACTTTCCAATAACGGGAATAAAGTGAAAGCAGTGTATGTTGCAACAGAATGAATAATAGAAGCAACCTCTCGCTTCAACGTAAGCTGAAGTATGGAGATAGCTATGATAATTTTTGGTAGTGAATTATTTAACGCATTTAAGATGGTAAACTCAGCATGATAGAACAATGAAAAATTAAACCTCTGTAACTAGCTAGCAAAAATACATTCGGTACCTGATGGGAAATTCAGGTTCACAGATTGACAGAAACAGCTGTAAGTATTTCAGAGAGGAAATCCTACACAACCATAGGGCATATAATCTGTAAAAGAGTTTAGAAATTGGTCATTGATTCAGTCTTGGACACGTATGGGATCATAGTCCATTTCGTCTCTTTCATGGTGAGTCCTCAAATACCGACTAATGTAAAACTCCATATTTTGAGTTAAATAACGATGATCTCCATTGCCACTTATCCAAAGACTGTACTGCTTACCTTACCCAGGAAAGTGGATACATAATGTTCTTCAATAACATTAGCAGCAACTCAAGTCAAACTGCAAAAGAAATCTGACCAGCAACCAGAAGAGATAACCCATAATAAGTGCCCAGTGATAAACATTTCTCTTTGTTTCACAGCCAAAGACTACAAGATTGCCTGAAGACATTCAACTGCTAATAGTTTCCTATCTCAAAAGGAGGTTTGTTAGTTTCCTTAAAAGCTCGAGCTATTTCAGTGACAAAACAAACAATAAATTACTGTCAAACCAAGATCAATTCCAAAAACCTATTCCAACTACAAAACTCCCCAGAACATGCAAGAAGACTAACAAGCACACAGTATGGGGACAAGAACCGAGCCAACCTCTCCACATGATACCATGATAGATTTTAGTTGAAGAAAAAGAAGAAGCAGCGGGAGAAGCCAATTGGTTATGATGAATAATAAGACAATTATAACAAATTGACAAAAACATTTTAACAGTTTTCGAAACAAACAAAGACAAAAACGAAAAACAAAATAGAAGATGATGCAATATTCCATAGAGCCATCCAAATGCTTGTTTATATGCTCAGAAGGCAGAAGCCCTGCGAACTATGGAAAGTGAAGTCAAACAGGAGCAAACAAAAGTAGAGGAGCTACCCAATCAAACTTAGGCGACCAATAGTGCAATCGATCAGCTAGAGGCAAAAATAATAAAAAAATTAACTATTACTACTCTAACAAGGTCAATCAAATCCCAATATCAATGACTACCATCTAAATCACATACATAATGCACAGACAAGTGTTGGTCCGAATTGAGACCTAGAAACAACAAAAGCTGAAGCGACCAAGGAAGGCCCCCTCTTCTCTTGTTTTTTTCACTATTGCACAGCTTTTGATAAGAAAAGAAACACAATGCAGATATAAGATTTAGCTTGTCAGTGTAAACAATAAAAATAAAAAGAAAAAGCGAACCAAGAAAAGACATTAAAGGTTTAGTCATGACCTTGTGTAATTTAAGCTCATAGTATTTGGCAGATCAACTACTAAACGAAGAGCAAGAAATTTCTAAACTTGAGGGAAAAAGAGAAATGGAAGAAAAAGTTATAAAATAAATATAAAGAAATTCTTTGGAATCAATAAAATAATATGAGGTCTCAATTTTTATTATACTAGTGCTAATATTCTATTTTTCCAGTCAAGTTAAAATTATGTCATAACTTTACACTTCAGAAATAAAAAAAACAACTCGAAGTAAAAGAAATTCAGGAGAAATGGCTTCATTAGAGTAACTTTTAATCACAGCGTAGTGAGCTTTGGGACCAAAGAAGTGTTGTTGGCAATCTAAACATTGCATAGACGACAGGTTCATAAAGTGAGAGAAGAAGAAGACCACTGGAGGCCCACGAAGAAGAAGTAGAATAACCCCCACAGGGAGAACATTTGCAGTCTAAATTGCATTACTCAGAATGACCCCAAATTCAGGAGATATCAGGGCCCATATTTTTAAAATCATTTTTAAATCATAGTAGTAGCAAAAAATCAAAATATTAGTCGAAAATTGTCCACTAAACATCTAGGCCGTGATAATTGAGGTTCACAAATATAGATAGAAAACCATATATAGATATAATAATTTAGATTCAAAGTCAATTAAATTAACGCAAGTCCATCATGTGCAATCCTGTCATCATCTCAAAATATACTAGAAAATAATTAACGCTCACGCCTAATTACAAGTTCAAGAACAAACCAGACAGTGAAAATATACTATGAAACCTTTTGAACGTCATCATAACTAAGCCGCCAAATTCCCAAGTGGCACGTGAAATCAATCTTCAAAGCATCACATAAGGATGCTGAGTATATAAAAATACTCAGTCGGATACCGTAACCCAATCATAAACATTCAAATAAACAAGATTTGCATTAACATTTTATGCAACCTATTACAGATTTCCACTTGATTCTTTTATTACTATGTCAAGCAAGTCTTTCATTGCATCCCAAGTTTATGTTCAATAATTAAATCGACAGACTCACTGAATGTCATTCCTACATGACAGACAGCACGAAAACACTGTAACTGTTATTCCGGTTACTACCGATAATTATGGCATGCCCAGAATCCCGCATGGGTGACTGTCTAGCTCATTCCTTACCTTAGAAGGTATGACCGTCGGAAGGGTCTGGCTTCACATCAGCTCCTTGACTCAATGTGGGTCGGGAGAACGCAACCTTCTAGGATGCTAGCGCCTCACAATAAACCACCTACCATCAATAGCTCTGGGGTGGGTGCAGAGCTTCCACCAATGGGAAGATGCAAAAGTTCTCTCTAAAATCCATAGAGAAGAAGCAACAACTTAAACTTGGCCAATAGAAGATGTAATACTCTCTCTAATATCTATAGAAATATGCAAACAATGGCCAAACTAATATATGAATGCTCTCTCTAATATCCATAGAAAGATATAACAATTTAAATCTGGGCAATAGAGGTGGTCCTCATCAGGTACCACTGACACAGAGCTTCCACCGTAGGGAAGATGTAAATGCTCTCTCTAATATCCATAGAAAGATGCAAACCAGACGGGTAGAGCTTTCACGAGAGGGAAGATGCAAAACAGACTACCATGAACCCCTCTTAGCATTATAGCATATAATTCAAGACTACTAGCTCAATAGCTCAACAATTGGTATGACCTTTGAATTCAGAAGTCACTCACACTCATAAATTGACTCCCAATCCCAAGGGTCTTTTAGTCTTTATCTTGATTAAGTTCTTCCCATCCCTCAATCTTAGCCCTCATGTCATTATTTTATTATCTTTTATAAAATGATTAAGTCTCTAAGCCATCTAGATTTATTAGTCGGGTTTTTCTTATTATATAAACCTCAACTATCATAGATTTGGAAAAAGCCTACGATAGAGTGCCAAGAGAGCTTATTTGGAGTGTTTTGAAGAAGAAGGGTGTCATAAGAGGTTACATAGATATCATAAAGGATATGTATGAAGGGGTTGTGACTAGTGTGCGGACTATTGGGGGGGGGAAACTAAGGAGTTTTCGGTTACGGTAGGTCTTCATCAAGGGTCAGCCTTAAGTCCGTATCTTTTCGCTTTAGTTATGGATGAGCTTACTAGTCATTTGCAAGATAATGCACCTTGGTGTATGCTTTTTGCAGATGATGTAGTTTTAATTGATGAGAGTAAAGTAGGTTTAAATGCGAAATTAGAATTGTGGAGGGATGCTCTAGAATCAAAAGGTTTTAAAATAAGTAGGACTAAGACAGAGTGCATGGAATTTAATTTTAAGGAAGGTAGAACTATAGATAGAGCCCTAGTTGAAATAGATGGGCAAGAAGTGCCAAGGTGTGATCAATTCCGTTACTTAGGATCTATTATCCATAAAGAAGGGGATATTGATAGTGATGTGGTGCATAGGATAAATGCGGGGTGGGTAAAGTGGAGGGCAGCCTCAGGAGTGTTGTGTGATAGGCAGGTTCCAAAAAGACTTAAAGGCAAGTTCTATAGGACGGCCATTAGGCCTGCAATACTCTATGGAGCGGAGTGCTGGGCACCAAAGAGGAGTCATATAGATAAGTTGAATGTAGTCAAAATGAGAATGTTAAGGTGGATGAGTGGGATAACTAGGAGAGATAGGATTAGAAATGAATATATTCATGAGAGCCTAGGAGTAGCGCCTTTAGGGGAGAAGCTGAGGGAATGTAGGTTGCGTTGGTATGGGCATATGCAAAGAAGACCTTTAGATGTCCCTGTGAGAAGATTAGAAGGGATACATGTAAACGATGCTAAAAGAGGGAGAGGGGGGCTTTTTACATATTACCTGGCGCCATGTTTGGTTTTATCATATCTCCTGGAAAAAGATAGTTCCTTTCATATGACCTGGAAGCTACCCAAAATACCCTTGTCTTCTATATACGGCAGCAGGGGTTTTTGCAATTTTTTGAGAAGGCGTTCCGGAGAAGAAGGAAAAGGCGGTCCGGAGAAGAAGGTGTTTCGGAGAAGTTCCGTGCAGCAGCTCCGGCCATAACGTCGCCGGCGCCGTCCAAACCAGGAAAAGTTATATTGCTGCCAAAACACGAAAAAAGAGCGGGAGAGCAGTTGATACGCAAACACAACTGCGAAAGAGTAATCGTCCATTCAAAAACGGTACGTCAACTTGAAATTCAATGTTTGATATAATGTAAATTTGATCGAGAGATGAAAGTTAAAAATTTGCACAGTTTTCCACTTTTTCCTACTGTTGTATATTCCCTAACACGACAATAACAATAGTCGTATATTTTACAACACGACTATTACACGACTATTTTCAATCAAGGTTTATTAATTAATTTCGTTATTGTAATGCTAGGTAAGGATGGATTTGATACCTTCGTACTTACACTACGATGGAATATTCACAAATTCTGATGGGTATGTGGGCGGGAAACTGAAGCTCATGTCTATTGATACACAAGTAAAGTACATGGGACTGTTGTAACAAGTGGAAGAAAGATTACCGCTGAAGTCTCCATCCGGTACATTGTCTTTGTCATATCTTGTTCGTTGTGGACCCGATACGTCCTTGAAGACGATGAAGACGTGAAGACAATATTCATTCTTCACAACAAGAGGCGATGCACAGATGGACCACTCAATCTATATGTGGAGTGGACTTCTGCTGGAAATAACAACACGGAGAATTCTATTGCCAATAAGCAAATGGTTTCCACTGTGGATAAGAACGGCGAGAATTCAATGCCTCCAAATGGGAGGCCGGCCAGTAAGACACCACAGGAGAGGCCGTCCAGCCCGGGGAATAAGTCACCTGCACCAGCAGTTGAAGGAGGAAAAGATGAAAATTGTTCTCTTGAAACCGTGAGGTAAGAGGTGAAATTAACGAGTGGACATATATTAAAGTCGTGTTGCATACGACACGATTGGAATTAAAGTCGTGTTGCATACGAGACGACTGGAATTCAAGTCGTATTGTATACAATACGACTAGAATTGAAGTCGTGTTGTCGACAACATGACTAAATAATCAAGTCGTTTAGACGTTTTTGTACAATATGCATGCCATTCTTACCATGTTGTTATCGCAGATTGGGAGATAGTAATAAAAATATAAAGGATGAATTTCCGAATGAAGTCGATAACCAGTGTCAGATGAATGGGATCAATGGTGAAGATGAAGATGAGGATGAAGACGAGGATGAAGAGAAAGATGAAAATGAAGACGAAGATGAAGATGCAGATGAAGAAGAATTATTTGACGATGAACAAATACCGTGGTCTGCAGATGACTGGGATGAGCCTCTCACACTACCAGTTTTTCCCGGGCCGTATCCGACGGGAGGAGACCAGTCTGTGTCAGGAATAGAACTCCAACAAGCAGCGAGAGCATCCACTTCTAAAGGAAAATCTGTCACGTCGGGGGCACAAGACTTGGATGACAATGAGTACAACAATATTGATGGTGAAGGTGGTTGGGAATGGGGTACCTCTTCACCGCAAGCCAGTCCTGCAAAAAAATATGAGGAGGAGACGATGTTGAGCGGCAGTTTGCAAGGAGACGACTATGAGGCACAACTTGCCTTAGGGGCTGGATTTGAAAGTATAAAACAGTTCAAAATGGTTCTTACTGATTTGGCAATCAAGAGGAAATTCATGTTCAAAGTGGCGGACGAGAACAAGGACACCTTTGCTGCAAAGTGCGAGATTACAGGGTGCAAGTGGTACATACGGGCTTCGAATCTAGTTGACGGAGTCACCGTGACAAAGAGTGAAAGAAGGCATACATGCGACATTTTGATAAGTTCTAAAGATCATCCATTGGCCTCACACTTATGGATTGCACGGAAGTGTCATGGCCTCCACAAGGATTCAAACTCCATAAAAACGGCTAATATCCAACAGTACATTGAGAAACATTGGGGCGTCAAAGTGAACTATCAAAGGGCATGGAGGGAGAAAGAGGAATTGATACGATTGATCGATGGCAACCCGGAAGACACATATCGTATTTTGCCCCATTATGGAAAGGAATTAGAGCGGTGTCATCCAGGTACATATGTGGTGATTGAAAGATGTTGTGATATTCCGAAAATTGAAAATGAGGAAGCCGGATACGAGTTCAGACGTGTCTTTTGGATCTTCGGCCTGGTCGCAAGAGCATTCCGAAGATCACTTAGGCCGCTGCTCACAGTTGATGGAACATTCCTGAAAGGAAAGTACCCCGGAGTGTTATTGGTTGCAACAACAGTCGACGGGAACCAACAATTAATGTGCGTTGCATTTGCAGTTGTTGACAAAGAGACTATAAATTCGTGGTACATATGCTAAGAAGATTGTATGAGTAGTCGTGTATTCGAGCAACACGACTACTCATACAGTCGTATTGTTTCGTATACGACTGTGTACCCCCTATCTCTTCTTGAATCTGCTTTCACTCTGATTGCTGCCTTGCAGGAAGTGGTTTCTCAGCCTACTCAAAGCCACCCTCTTTACGGACCCCCCGGCGTCTCTGGATACAATTGTCTCGGATAGACAGAAGGGACTTCTGAGAGTGGTTGCTGATGTATTTCCTGAGGCTCACCATGGGTTTTGCCTAAGGCATATGGCCGCCAATATGCTTAATCAATGGAAGGATAAATACTTGAAAGACCTTCTATTCCGAGCTGCAAAATGCTTCTGGAGAACAGAATTTGATGAAATCATGCACAAGATGAAGGACCACAATGAGGAGGCATGGAAATATGTTCAGAAGATCAATAAAAAAAATTGGGCTAACGTGGAATATCCGGGTAAAAGATATGGCATGCTCACATCAAGCATATCAGAAAGTGCAAATAATATGCTATTGAGGCTAGATTTTGGCCAATAACTCGGTTGATCGAGCAAACTCGTGCGACCACGACCTCCCATTTCGAGAGACGCCGCATGGAAGCAGAACGGCTAACGACACCATTAACCAAGTATGGACACAATCATATCAACGAAATGAGGAATAAGAGTGCTGGAACAGTCAGAGTGCAACCGCTATCATTATGGCAGTTTGAAGTCACATCTTTATACCATGTGGTAAGAATTCATTCCGCAATGGTTTCTGATAATTCAATTCCGGAATAGTCGTATCGTGCGATAGACGACTAATTATATAGTCGTGTTGTCGCCTACACGACTAATGATATAGTCATGTTAGCCACGACACGACTAGTGATATAGTCGTCTTAGCGACGACACGACTATTAAAATAAGAAAACTATTTCACAACAAGACTATTCATGTTGTTGTCATATTTTTTCCTCATGATGTTGTTGACCTAACGAAGAGAACCTGCACATGTGGGTTCTTCCAGAGCATGGGACTTCCTTGCAAGCACGCCATTGCATGTATCGATGAAAGGAGTTTCGACCCGGTGGAATATTATGAAAAGTGGTACCATGCTTGTCTGTACCGCACAATGTATGAAGAAGTAGTTTTCCCTACTTTAGACAAGAGTCAGTGGGGGGATTACGGGGTTTTATTCAAATGCAAACCGCCCATGCTCGATGCTCCAAAGAGGGGTAGGAGACAGACAAAGAGAATTGAGTCACAGCCTGACCCGCCAGAGAGGTTGAGGGTGAGATGTGGCAACTGTTGACAAGTTGGTCACAACCGTAAAAGGTGTACTAACCCAACGGTTGCGAAAGAAGCAAGGAAGCGCAGATATCGAAGACTCCCGCAACAAGGCAACCTGGGATCGGATGATTCAGCGCCGAGACGACCCTCTGGCTTACCTAAGGCCCCACCCTTCTTCACTTAGGTCGATCACAAATTCATGTATAACAAATATTACTCTACCGCAAAGTATGCATGTAGTCGAATATTTCTTTGAATGCAAGTGTCGTGTTGCATAAGTGTTGTGTTGTATAAGCGCTCTCCCGTCGTATAAAATAATTGTCGACTACAATATTATACGACTAATCATACAGTCGTATATGATACAACACGACTATATAGATAGTCGTATATGATACAACACGACTATATAGATAGTCGTATATGATGCAACCCGACTATATCAGATGTCGTGTTTGAAGAGTCAACACTAAGCGGCTTTCCAATACACTGTCGACATGAAAGAAATGAATTTGAATTTATTGAAAGCATACTGTATGTACATGGAAGAAGATTTAGAAAACCACAAAAAAGTGTGACATAAGAGGAATATAATTGTCGACTACAATATTATACGACTAATAATACAGTAGTATATGATACAACATGACTATATCAGATGTCGTGTTTCATAAGAGTCGACACTAAGCGGCTTTCCAATACACTGTAGTCATGAAAAAAATGAATTTGAATTTATTCAAAGCATACTGTATGTACATGGAAGAATATTCAGAAAACTACAAAAAAGTGTCGACTGTAATAGTATACATGTAAAAAAAAGCTCAATATAGAATATTAGTCTTAATCCGACATCCTCAAAAACCCCGCAATTGTGACAACCTGATTTTGCTTTTTGATTGAATCGTCGTCAAACTCGCTGTCGATAACCCCGCGAATCATAGTTGCAGCAATTATTGGGCGCCACTTTCGTATAATTGTTGACTGATCAAACTTAGGTGGGTTGACATTGGACGCCAGGTGCGCCACGTACATCATGATGAAGATGCCACAGTCTTTTGAGTTCTGTTGGCAGGGCGCTTTCGCGATCTGAGTCATCTTCCAGTCGATGCAACGGATGAGTCCCAGTGTGTGTGCCATGACAACGTTCATAAAGTTCGTGAATTTCTCAGCTGCGACCCTGTGATGTGGATACAACTGGGGTTTGCCGGATAGGGGGTTGTAGAAACGCCACACACCAACTGGGAAGTGTACATAGACGAGGCAGAAATGGGAACCAGTGCGGATTGGGAAAAAGGCGTAGAACATGTTCCTGTTCAATCCCTTGAGCATCCTCCCAAGTTTTTTTATCAATTTTGTATTATTGCCCCCTTCTATGTATTCCTGCAAAATCGCAATAGAATAAGAAAATCACGAACTGGAAACGTGAAATTAGCGCTCGTGATGCAGGAAAAACTTACGTTGTCGAATATTTCTTTGAATGCGTGACATCCAAAAAAACTGAACGGATACTTCAGCCGTTCTCTGTCATTACGCTCCCGTAATAGACCAAAAAATTCATCTATAACCTGTATAAACCAACAACATATTCAGAAATTGGCAATATTCAAACACTAATGGACTTTAGGAATAGTCGTGTCGTCGACATAGACGACTATGAGTAAAGTCGAGTACTTTATATACGATTTTTTGAATAGTCGAGTATGTTATATACGACTTTAGGAATAGGCGAGTATTTTATATACGACTTAAGGAATAGTCGAGTATGTATACTTACATTGGTGTTAATTTCTGTTGTTTGCAGAAGGGATACGTAGTCATCATCACATTGCGTTGGGATAGGATAAGCCTTCCTTGGATTGGCTATCCATCCTGATATTTCCACTCTATCCCGCTCTAACAACACCCCCACGTCGAAGCATAACTCCAAATTACCATAGTTTTCTGGTAGATCAACTTTATGCTTAGCCTTTTCTGGGATTTGCAGGACATCAACGTCAACAGCCTGGGATGACGTTAAGCCAGTTGCCTCCTTCACCTCCTCCTCCTTCACCTCCTCCGTTGCCTCATCCTCCTCCTTCTTCTCCTCCTCCTCCTTTGCCAATGAATCCTCGTCCTTCTTCTCCGCCTCCTCCTTTGCCCATTCATCATCCTTGGCCGTTTGGATATCCGACTGCTGTAGGGAAGAGGTCACCTCATCGATGATAGAGGTTGTTCATCGGTCGGATAATGTATCTGCAGAGTCGGCGTTCGGATCTTCTGCCAAATTCTTCCTCGCCTTCTCCTCCGCCATTCTCCATATATGGTCATCTTCCCTAAGCCTCTGCAATTCCCTCGCAGAGACAGTCCTCATTCTCCTCCTTACCACTACACCAGGGGGGAATCTGTCCCGGCCGTACGTCATCCGGGACTCCTCTTCTGCACGCTCCATGTGTTCGTCAAATTCTGGTTGGAGCTTCTTCAAAAACAACTTTGCGGTGGCTCTCTTTGTAGCCCGTTGACTCTTATCTTCCACATCCGCCTGCTTTATGGGAGCTATAATGACATTTTCAATATTCGTGTTAGTAGTAGCAAGAAATATAACATAGTCGTGTAGAATTCAACACAAAAGAAGGAATAGTCGTGTACAATGCATCACAAAAAATTAGCTAGTCGGGTTGAATGCAAGACGAAAAATTATCTAGTCGTGTTGAATGCAAGACGAAAAATTAGTTAGTCGGGTTGAATGCAAGACGAAAAATTATCTAGTCGTGTTGAATGCAAGACGAAAAATTAGCTACTCGTGTTGAATGCAAGACGAAAAATTAGCAAGTCGGGTTGCATGCAACACGAAAAATTAAATAATCATGTTACAACTTACCTTTACCCCAGTTCAATGAATCCCTGGCTGACTTGTGCGCCAGCTCCTTTCTGCGCATGGCCATCGGAGTTTGCTTCACGTCGTCCTTGTCATCGGACCGCTTCTTTGCCTCCTCGTTGTGATGCACCGATGACTTCGTTATCCTCTCCTTCTTCTGTGATTCCTTCGTCTCCTTCTTCAGCTCTTCACTCTTCTCCTCATGTGAATGCTCAAAGTTGTGACCCTCTAATAGTGTTGACGCTGTGGCGGCAGATGCCTTGATACAGTGAAGAACCTCTCGCAGAGGTCCGACGGGCCTTCCCATCTCCTCATACGACGACAGAGCGATCTCAATTAGTAACTGTATGCCCTGAAGCGAACCCTCCAATCGCCCCAGGGCAGTAGACTGAGCAGCCGTCCTCGAGGAAGAGCGGGTAGGTTGTTTAGGATTCCTCTTTATTTCCGGCCTCTCCGTCTTATGTCGTCGCGGATGAGGGGCCACTGAGGGAGGCGAAGGAATGAGAGATGCCTCTTTGACCATGGGGACGATGACATCGACGACGTCTTCCCATACGTCGAGATTATCGAATAGACCCTTCCAGTAGTCGGTCATACGGTGCTTCTTCTGTGCACCCATCTTCACCTCTGTAATTAGGGCCCCACTTCCTGGCCACCTTTTCGCCCTGGGACTGGTGGGGACGAACGCAGAATGGAAGATTGTCGTGTGCTCAAAAAACCAAATCTGCATAGTAATCAGATGAAGACATTAGTAATAGACGACTATAATAGTACACGACTAGAAATTTAGTCATGTCGTATGCAACACAACTACATAATTAGATGTGTTGTGATCGTTTAAATATAAAACCCTTGCAAGTGCACAAGGCAATTGTACTACAGTGAGTATTAAAGGGTTGTCGAACCTCAGGGACGGATTAATGTTCTACCAAATTCAAGAGAAAAGCAGCAGTTTTTAATTAATCTAGAGAAAAGCAATGAACTTTAATTAAACTAAGCTGAGATTAATCAATAGGAGAAGTACCAAGGCTTTGAATCCACCACAATAGACTAGTGTATCGTCTCTCTCTCTCTTTTGAATTCAGATTTCCAGTTGGCTAGTGTATTCCTCTCGGACATACACTTGTCAATTCAAATTATAGTGCCCTCCTCTCGGATGTAACACATAAATCTATTAAAACATGGAACTGTGATCTATCTCTCTCGAGTATAAACCAATGAGACTTTATTAATATATAACACTTCAGAGCCCTTACGTTCCTCTCGGACACGCAAGTGCTCTTTCAGATTGAAATCCACAAAGATCCACTCTTGTCTCTCTCGAGTACAAAGAATAAGCTCTAATGAATTAACTTTTATTGCATAACAAAGATTCATACACCAACTAGAATAAAAACATAATATGAGAGAAAGAAACAATACAACCAATCAGTTGGGTTTCATCTACGCCTTGGAAGAGAGTCTAGCCAAGCATGGGAAGAGAATCCATCAACAAGTTCTTCATCTTCTTCTTCTTCTTCCTTTGCTCTAGCCTCCAAGGACTCCAAAAGAACTCAAAACTCTATTCTTGCATACCCCATACGTTCTCCCTTAAGGCATATATATAGGGGTGAAGGAAAGCCCTCAAATCCCCTTCCAAATCCGAGTCAAAATAGGGTTAAATTGCGTTTTCTGTATGCACCGATCGATCGCCTTCATAGCACGATCGATCGTTTTACGAACGTAGCCGAACGAAGCCGTTTTCCTTTGTTAATTGCTTCCGATCGATCGTATTGCGAACGATGCCGGACGAAGCCGATCGATCGTTTTTACTGTCTTCAAAACTTCGCGCAAATCCAAAAATTCCAGTAGATACGATCGATCGTTTGTGTGTCCGATCGATCGTTTTCTCCAATGTAGTGTTTTTTAGCGAAAGACGGGATCGATCGCGTAAGGGTTGCGATCGATCGTTTCTACTGTTCGGAATCTTCAAATAGCTATAACTTTTTGCTCCGAACTCCGAATTGCGCGTGGTTGGTGGCGTTGGAAAGCTGACTCCTTAAACTTTCACATGAGACTTGAATCAGTCCAATCCGATATTCGTACACGGAGTTATGATAATTTGACCATTGAAGTCCGTTTTCGCCATAATTTTGCATCTTTGCTCTCATTTCCTACAAAACCAAAAACTATATTAAAGTAGTAGTTATTCTAATCAAACACTAGCATAAATATAAGTTTAGGAGATAATAAAATGTATATTTCATGTATAGATCACACCCCCAAACCTAGATTTTGCTAGTCCCTAGCAAAACAAAACAAAACAAAATCAAACAAAGTAAGGAACTAATGCATAAAAGTAAACACCACTTTCGTAGGGAACACGATTGCATTGAGCGTATGCAACAAGCCGTTAAACCTCTAGGTGTCCCTAGTAGGACGAGTGTTGTCTCGTGAGGGTTTGCAGCCATGCTACCCACAAACATGTATTTATTAAACTAATTAACCTAAGTGAAGAAACAAAGCAAAAATTAAAACATTACAAAACAAGCAAACCTATTATCCCGACAAATGCACACTACAATGCTTAAGAAAATCAACCACATGTACTTGGTTCATAATCAACAGGAATATAGAAGCCCTCAAGTAAGTGGTTTTATTCCACACTTTCATCTTGGAATTTTCTGCTCAAATATTATATAGCATGATAACATAAATAGTAGAAAGTGTAGAACATTGTAACAATACAATCTAAATTTCTGTTTATACAGATCCAGTGTTACCCATTAACCAAAGAACATCAGAATCTACATAGTCATCGTAATCTTTAGGTTCATGATAGCACAGATCTGCGCGCCTCCTTCGGGTCCAACATTCTAGATTTGAGAGGATAATACACCACAGACTTTTTTTTTCTTTTTTTTCTTTTTTCGCTAGGACTGTGTAAGGCCTGACTTCAAGATGCTTAGGTTTAGCAATGACTCAGGCCAATGACTCCCAGCCAATTTGGCTTAGGGCATTAGGTTTTAAGAGACCGCTTTGGGCCCGAGCATCAGCCTAAGTTAATCCTATAAAGTCAAGCAGCCCCTTTTTCTTTCATTTTGTTTTCATTTTTTTTTTTCACATTTTCATTTTCATTATTCATATTTTTCAGCACATCTTTATTTTGTCCAGGCTGTATTATACTCTCAACCTATTTCCGGTTCCAATCCCTTGCCATAGCCAAGAAAATGGTCTATCATGATCTTTTAAGCTCAACAGACAACTACACATCATCCAATGACTATGACTAAAGACATCCCACTGTAAATTAGTAATCAACAAATTTCTAGATGGCATTACTTTATGTAACTAGTGTGTGTGAGTGAATTTTCTTAGTTCAAGCACCTGTTCCAAGAGGACTGTAACAGAAAGATATGCTCAGTTAAGTGTATCTATCCTCCAGTATACTTACTCACACTTCCAATGCAAATTAATCTCCTAAGAATTGTAACATGCATTATTACGGGATAAACTATCAAAACTTAAGAAAAAGTACTAACAAACAACCTAAAAACTAATCAAAGTTTTATGATTTTCAATTTTTAATTTTTTTTATACAAGTAATATTCCCTCCCCCAAACCAATTATGAACATTGTCCTCAATGTGAACAAAATATAGCATGACAATGAGCATATAACAAAGAAAATCAAATAAAGGAGAGAATACACCTGAATACGTGGGTTGCCTCCCACCAAGCGCTAAGTTTAACGTCTTCAGCCAGACGAAACTCCTTTAGTTCAACTTATCCAGGGTCTTTCAATCCCACGTTCAGTCCCTCAGTGGTCCTACTACACACATTAAAATTAATGAAAGAAGGAGCAAATGAATCAGTGGGACAAAACCATGGGGGTGCACCATCCACCAGAGTATCAATCAGATGAACTGCGTAATAATCATCTGGTGGTGGATGTTGTTGTTGGGCATTAAAAACATTCAGTTTGACATTTAAATTTCCAAAAGACAATTTCAGCACCCCATCCCGACAGTTTATAATAGCATTGGATGTCGCCAGGAATGGACGTCCCAAAATTACTGGAATTTGACTACCAATGTTCGGTACAGGTTGTGTATCTAAGACAATAAAGTCCACAGGAAAGAAAAATTTGTCAACCTGTACCAAAACATCTTCAATAACACCACGTGGAGTTTTAATGGATCGGTCTGCAAGTTGTAGTGTTATTGTAGTCGATTTCAATTCCCCCAACCCAAGTTGCTCATACACAGAGTAAGGCAACAAATTTACACTCGCCCCCAAATCTAATAATGCCCTGTCAACAGTATGGTTCCCTATAACACATGAAATTGTTGGACATCCTGGGTCCTTATATTTCGGTGGAAGGTTATGTGTTAATAGGGAACTCACCTGCTCGGTAAGGAAGACCTTTTTAGTCAAATTAGATTTAGCCTTTCGCTTTTGGGTACAAAGGTCTTTCAGGAATTTGGCATAGGCAGGGACCTGTTTTATTGCATCTAGCAAAGGGAGATTGACCTTCACCTGTTTAAACACCTCGAACATCTCCTCTATCTTATGATGAGATTTATTAAACGGGGAGGGTTTGTCTAGGCATTGTGGGAATGGTACCCTGGGAATATAAGATCTCTCTTTCTGGGCCTCGGGTTGATTATCCGATGGGGTTTTAGAACTAATAGGTATGGCTTCGATGGAAGTTGGTTCTTTGTCTTCCTCATGGGAAGGTGTCTCACTCGAAGGGCTAACAATGAGATCCTGAACCCTGTTGTCAACTTGTTTACCGCTCCTCAAGGTGGTTATGGCTTGCACTTGTTCAGGAGGGTAATGGGAGGCCTCAGCTACAAACTGGCCTCGAGGGTTTTGCTGGGGTTGGCTCGGCAGGGTTCCTGCTTCTCTACGGTTCAGTGCTTGAGCTAGCTGTCCCAATTGGGTCTCGATCTTGGCAATAGATTGTGTATGAGAATGGACAAGCTGGGCCTGGGACTTTTGTTCAGTCGTCAGCTCAGTTAAAACCGTGAGCATGGTGGATTGGGTGGCCATTATTTGGCTCAGCTGGTCTTCAATGGTTGGTTTCTTATTAGATTTGCCAAATTGCGGGGCTGAGGATGGTTGGTATAGTTGAGGTTGGTTTTGAAATTCCTGTCTTCGGGCTTGATTAAAAGTAGGCCCTGGATTTGGTTGCCTCCAAGAAAAATTAGGGTGATCATGCACCCAGGATTGTAAGTGTTGGAGTAAGGATTGTTGGCTCTGGGAAAAGTTTGTGCACTGTTGACATGCTCTTGTACTAAGTCTGGATACTGGAAGGCTGCAGGGCAGTCAACAATAGTGTGCATAGGGCTGGCACAGATGGTGCAGGCATCATGAGAGGTTGGGGTATAAGGTGGGGTCTGTGAGAACAACCTGTCAAATCTCTCAGTTAGGGATGCCACTTGGTGTTCTAGGTTTGTGGTTGCTTTAACATCATACATGCCTCCCCTTGAGGCACTCCTGCCAGGCATATGGCCTTCAGATCTATAGAGGGTGGCACTGTGTAGAGAGTTTTCGCTCAGGTCCTCTAGTAGATCCCAAGCATCATCCGGAGTCTTTTTCATAAATGTGCCTCCACAGGAGGCGTCGATTAAGGTTTTATGCTGATCGCACACACCCTCATGAAATCTCTGTACTAATTGCCACTTGGGCACATCATGGTGGGGACAGGACCGGAGTAGGGCTTTCATCCTCTCCCAGCTTTCATGGAATTGTTCATTAGGTATCTGGGTGAAAGTGATGATTTCATGGCGGATCTTATTGGTCCGCCCCACAGGAAAGTATTTCTTGAGGAATTCGGCTTGAAGTTCCTCCCAAGTGGAAATAGAGTTGTGCTCAAGGGAGTATAGCCATTCCTTGGCCCTATCTTTTAAGGTGAAGGGGAACAACCTAAGGCGCACCTGGTCATCCGATAATGTAAGTTTGAATGTGGTGTTAACCTCCAAGAAATTTTGGAGATGCCTATAAGGATTCTCATTAAGTTGGCCGTGATAAGTGGGCAGCATTTGGATGATGTTTGGCTTGATTTCAAAATTGGCTACGGTAGCAGGTAGTAGGATACAGGAAGGGGAGGTGTAGGCTGTTGGACGGTAGTAATCTTGCAGGGTTCGGGCATGGGGGATTAATGGATCCTGGTTTAGACCAGTACCATCCCCGAGGTTCATGTTGTTCGCCATATGTTGGATTTCAGGAATTGATTGTCTAGGAGTTCTCAAAATTCTGTAGAGTCGCTCAGGATCAGGGTCAAAAGCTAGGTCGGGGTTTAGGGAACGACGACCATGCATGCACAAATAAAATCAAACAAAACCTGTGCAGTCCTAATAGCGACAACTAGCAAACATCAACCCTAGATAGCGACAACTAGCAACCTAATAGCGACAACTAGCACGTCATGCAATCCCACAAAGAAAAGGAAAACACCAAGCACCCAAATTTATTCTAAAAGAGGGTTAAGAGAGTGCAAACAGTGGGAAGGGATGGCCCTTCCAACGATGACGAAAATCTGCGTCCTCTCTTAATCCTGCAAAAAGGAAGAAGAATGAAATTACGCTACTGAGATTAAATCTAAATTTAATGAAACTACTCTAAAACTAACTATGCTAAGAATTTCGTAAACTATTGAGCCGTCCCCGGCAATGGCGCCAAAAACTTGATTGTTTAAATATAAAACCCTTGCAAGTGCACAAGGCAATTGTACTACAGTGAGTATTAAAGGGTTGTCGAACCTCAGGGACGGATTAATGTTCTACCAAATTCAAGAGAAAAGCAGCAGTTTTTAATTAATCTAGAGAAAAGCAATGAACTTTAATTAAACTAAGCTGAGATTAATCAATAGGAGAAGTACCAAGGCTTTGAATCCACCACAATAGACTAGTGTATCGTCTCTCTCTCTCTTTTGAATAGTTGGCTAGTGTATTCCTCTCGGACATACACTTGTCAATTCAAATTATAGTGCCCTCCTCTCGGATGTAACACATAAATCTATTAAAACATGGAACTGTGATCTATCTCTCTCGAGTATAAACCAATGAGACTTTATTAATATGTAACACTTCAGAGCCCTTACGTTCCTCTCGGACACGCAAGTGCTCTTTCAGATTGAAATCCACAAAGATCCACTCTTGTCTCTCTCGAGTACAAAGAATAAGCTCTAATGAATTAACTTTTATTGCATAACAAAGATTCATACACCAACTAGAATAAAAACATAATATGAGAGAAAGAAACAATACAACCAATCAGTTGGGTTTCATCTACGCCTTGGAAGAGAGTCTAGCCAAGCATGGGAAGAGAATCCATCAACAAGTTCTTCATCTTCTTCTTCTTCTTCCTTTGCTCTAGCCTCCAAGGACTCCAAAAGAACTCAAAACTCTATTCTTGCATACCCCATACGTTCTCCCTTAAGGCATATATATAGGGGTGAAGGAAAGCCCTCAAATCCCCTTCCAAATCCGAGTCAAAATAGGGTTAAATTGCGTTTTCCGTATGCACCGATCGATCGCCTTCATAGCACGATCGATCGTTTTACGAACGTAGCCGAACGAAGCCGTTTTCCTTTGTTAATTGCTTCCGATCGATCGTATTGCGAACGATGCCGGACGAAGCCGATCGATCGTTTTTACTGTCTTCAAAACTTCGCGCAAATCCAAAAATTCCAGTAGATACGATCGATCGTTTGTGTGTCCGATCGATCGTTTTCTCCAATGTAGTGTTTTTTAGCAAAAGACGGGATCGATCGCGTAAGGGTTGCGATCGATCGTTTCTACTGTCCGGAATCTTCAAATAGCTATAACTTTTTGCTCCGAACTCCGAATTGTGCGTGGTTGGTGGCTTTGGAAAGATGACTCCTTGAACTTTCACATGAGACTTGAATCAGTCCAATCCAATATTTGTACACAGAGTTATGATAATTTGACCATTGAAGTCCGTTTTCGCCATAATTTTGCATCTTTGCTCTCATTTCCTACAAAACAAAAAACTATATTAAAGTAGTAGTTATTCTAATCAAACACTAGCATAAATATAAGTTTAGGAGATAATAAAATGCATATTTCATGTATAGATCATGTTGTCTAGTAGACGACTATATATCAAGTCGTATTGTATAATAGACGACTATAAATAAAGTCGTGTTGCATAATAAACGACATTAATAAAAGACGTGTTGCATAATACACGATACTTAGAGCCTTTCGAAGACTGCAAAAACATACAAATACTACATCCCTGAAGGACATATGAGGCGCCGTTTAGGTATCCACCTCCCAGCCCTTTACTTCTCCCACCCACTAGTCTACTGGTGTGGGTTATACCAGAAACCAACATCGTATGAATAGCCTCAGCCCAATTGTATGAGCTCATTCTTGGGAGGCCTTCAATATAAGGGTAGAAAGAGGGATGCACCACTCTCGTGCTATGTGGAAACAACACCGTGGAGATGAGGAGGCAGATGATCATCCTCGCCATGTCCTCCTCTGGCATCTTCATTTTGCCCTCACTAAGCCTCTCAATGATTTCTTCAATATGTGGAATATCCGGTTTCCTTATGGTGAAGTACTTTCTGAAGAATTCACATTCCGTTCGCCGTGGCACAAAGGGAAGGACCTCAACTGTTTCGCCCTTAGCGGGCAATCCAGTGATAAGAGCAACTTCTTGCTCTGTGAAATGTACCGTTCTCCCCTTGATATTGAAGACCTTCGCCTCCTCATCCCAATACCTAACCAAATAGTCGATGAGGTTCCGAGAAACAACTACGTCCTCACCTTCAAAGATGACAGAGAACCCGGCTTCTCTGATCAGTTGGTAACATCTTTGGTGACGCCGTAAGAGGGCCGCACACTTTTTCATCGCCCCCGGTTGACAAAACGTCTTAACCGCCAGTCGCGGATTGCATGTTTTCTTGCCTGATCGGTCCATCGGAGCCTTCCTCTTCCTGCCCCTCTGTCTTCGCTCCCGAGGTGCAACGAAGAATTCCTGATCTTCCTCCTCTTCCGATGGTATTTCCTCCATATACTCATCTTCTTTTGTATCCATCTGCAATGAGATAGGTAGAGTGGTCAGTAGAACAGTCGTGTTGGAAACACAGGCTATCATAATAGTCATATTGCATCGTACACGACTAACGCTCAAGTCGTGTTGTACATAATACGACTTTATGCTTCATCTTAAAAATTAGAAATCTTAAATTTTGAGCTTCTGGAACTAAAATAAGTAAGGATTTTTCTAACTTACTGTGGTTTAGTGGTGTTTATGTGTGTATTTCCTCGTACGCGCCTTTCTAACGCTTCCTCGCCGCAAACAGAACCTCAATCATACACTCCGCCAGTTGCTCGAACGCGAGGGGAGCCGCAGGGGAAACTCAACTTCTTTATCCCCGAAATCCCAGGAGTTTGTCGAGACAAATCGCCGCCCAAACCGCACTCTCCGTCAGTCATGTCGTCGAAATCCAACAGGGAGCGCCGGAGAAATCGAGTAGGGGGGACGTTAAATCGGATCTTCAAAAACCTTGGTGCAGCTGGAAATCTTCGGAGGACTCGCCGGCGGCGTCGCTTCTGGAAATCGCCGGAGAAATCACCTGAAACCTTCTTTTTTTTCGTGTCGTATCCAACACGCCCAGTAATAACACGAAAAATATACAAGAGGGGCATTTTTTGTACTCCAAGGCTAGATTCCAGGGGATATGAGATAAAACGGGAAAAACCAGGTGATATGGAAAAACCAAACCTGGCGCCAAGTAATATGTAAAAAGCCCGGGAGAGGGAGACCTAAGAGAACTTGGATGGAGTTAATAAGAAAGGATTTAACTTTACTATCTCTTACAAAAGAGGTAGCCCAAAACAGGCTAGAATGGAGGAGTAAGATCCGTGTCGCCGACCCCAAATAGTTGGGAAAAGGCGCTACTTGATTATGATATGATAAACCTCAACTATCAGCCAAATCCGCATAAAATTTGGGATCAATGCCCTTAAGTACAGTAACATAAAGCACATAAAGCTAATATACAAATTTGGGCATGAAATCATTTGTCATAAAGTCCAAAATAACGAAAATAAGCCTATGTACCACCCTAGCTCTGTATGTACCAGACTGTACCGCAATACACAATCAGTGAGGTTCAACTATCAGTTGAAAACAATTCTAACTGTCGGTGGATGTCCACCAGTTCAAAACCAAACCGATTTGTGAGCCAGTGTATTCATTGGATCAGGTTCGGTCGGAGAGTGGACCGGTCCGGTCTAGCCTGTGCCTAAACCAGGCCTATTTATTACACCGGTTTGATATAGCAGTGGACCGATCCGGTCCGGCCTGACCTTGGACCGAACCGGATGACCAGTTGGGTCATCAGTGGGTGGCGGCCGTCGTCGTTCCCGCCATCACCCAGCCGACACCCTCCTCCCTTCTCCTCTTCTTCTCCACCAACCCATGGTTTGGCCGATCGAGAAAGGGGAACGGGAATGACAAGGACGAGCCTTTCGACCGCCGCCATTGCCGCGTTAGCTATTCCCAGACAGTGGGGACCTGTCGATAGCTCTGCCCTCTCCGGCAGCCACTATGTCTCCTGATTAGCCGCACCCCCCCCCAACCACCTCCTACAAGACTGTCACTACCCAAACGATGGCAAAGGTGGCACCTTTATGGTCGCCGCCCTTGCCAATGCAGTCACCGTGTCTGGTGCCATAGCTTTCTCAGCCTGCCATAGGTGGTGGGGGTCTAGCGGAGGTTCCGGTGACTCCCGATGACCATTGGGCCATTGACCTGGGCCTCCACTTGTGTCTCTTCCTCCCTATGTTGCAATAACACAGTGGATGTGGGCAGAGGGTGGGTGTCACCCGTCGCCGCCGTCACCGTCACATGGTTTCCAGCAGAAGCTCTACCTCTGCACAGACGGCCTCTAGACCATAGCCATGACTCCACCAATGTTCATCTTCTTCTTCGTTTGAGATCCACCATTAATGGCAGTTTTCCAAGTTCTTCAACTTAAAATCCAATCAAAACACAAATTAGACAAGACTGATGGCTGAGATACGAGATCTAATCTTTTATGCTTGCTGATGTTGATCCCCCCCTCTCCAGAGGTAGCCGGAGGTCACTCCTGCTCCAGCCGGCTTCAACAAAGGTACTGTCTTAGACAGTTGTGCTATTTACCTAAGCCGAATGGTTCTGGCTTGAAATACCCCCTCAACCAGCTGTTGCTACTGGCATACACCTGGCCATATAGGCAACCACCTGTTGGCGACAACAAAGCACCTGGCAATTCAGGTGGCGAGGTGTTACTTTCTTCCCTCCTTAAGAGAATTTTGTCCCCAAAATTCAGGTAGATTCTTCCTTGAACAACTATGGGTAAGCACACCACATTTCTTCTTCTGTCTCCCAAATGAGTTCCTCAAACTTATCATTGCATCATTGAACCAGAACTAACAGAAATACCATATTCCTGAGCACCTGATTTCTTCGATCCTTAATCCACTTCATAGATCAAGTCATGTTTTTAGTTCTAACATGGAATAGTACACCACATGCGCATCATCACGATAGTACTTCCTCAATTGCGAGACATGAAATACGTTATGCACTTGATCCAGATTAGGAGGTAAAACAAGTAGATATGCTGAGTTACCAATCCGTTCAGGGATTTGAAAAAGACCTACAAAACGAGGACTTAATTTCCCTTTCCTTGCAAATCGTAAAACCCCACGCGTTGGTGAGACTTTCAAGAAAATATGGTCACCAATCTCAAACTCAAGGTCTCTACACCTTCTATTTGCATAGTGCTTCTGTCGTTCCTGGGCCAAATGAAGCTTTTCCCGGATATACTTCACCTTATCTGCACACAGCTGAACTATCTCAGACTTGATCATAACTTTTCACCAACTTCATTCCAACAAGTTTGAGATCTACATGGACGTCCATAGAGAGCTTCATATGGCGCCATCTCAATACTAGAATGATAGATGTTGTTGTAGGTAAATTCAATCAAGGGTAAATTGTCATCCCAATTAACTTTCCAATCCAACACACATGCTCTAAGCATGTCCTCCAGAGTCTGAATTATCCTTTCTGATTGGCTATTAGACTGAGGGTGATACGCCGTACTGAAATTGAGAGTAGTGCCCAAAGCATCTTGTATACTCCTCCAATAGCGTGACGTGAATCTAGGATCCTTATTAGACACTATAGAGAGAGGGGCACCAAACATTCTTACAATTTCTCGGATATATAGCTAAATCAAACTTTCCTTAGTCTGCTTCCACTGAATGGGTAAGAAGTGTGCAGACTTGGTCAACCGATCTAGTATCACCCAAATAGCATTAAGTTTCTTCTGAGTAGAAGGCAAACCCACCATGAAATCCATGGTGATGTGTTCCCACTTCCATTGAGGAATCTCTAGTGTCTGTAAAAGTCCTCCAGGTCTCTGGTGTTCTACTTTAACTTGCTGACATGTAAGACATCTAGCTACAAATTGACCAATATCCTTCTTCATTCCATCGCACCAGAAGTTACACTTCAAATCTTTGAACATCTTGGTTCCATCACGATGAATGGTGTAGTTGGAATGGTGAGCCTCACTCAATAATTTTCCACGCAATTCTGAGACAGCTGGGACTACCAATCGACCCTTGAATTGAATTCCCCCATCGGCTCCTCGAACAAAACCGGTCTTCTTAAGTAAGTTTTGAACTTTTGAGTCTATTGTCTGCAATAAAATAATCTTCTCAACAATCCTCGATTGAACTACAAAGTTGGCAACAAATGACTTCCCTCCTTTAAATGAAGGTTCTATGTGTAGGCTTGCCATAGATTTTAGCAATTCCCACGCATTGACCATCATAAAGGCAGCAAGGGTTTCTGACTTTCTATTAAGTGCATCCACCACCACATTAACTTTTTCAGGTTGGTAAGCTATAGAGAAGTCATAATCTTTGAGATACTTGAGTCAACGCCTTTGTCTCAAATTCAAGTCTTACATAGTGAATATATACTTCAAGCTTTGATGAGTACACTGTACACCACCAAACACCGTTCTCCTGAAGGAAGAGTAAGAATTGGTGCACTGGTTAATCTATTCTTTAACTCTAAGAAGCTGCTTTCACATTTTTCATTCCAAATAAACTTTACATCCTTCCTTGTCAATTTGGGCAAAGGTAGGGCAAGAGTAGAAAAACCTTCAATGAATCTTCTATAATACCCTGCCAAACCCAAAAAGCTCATAATCTTGGTGACTATCTTTCGCCTTTCCCAATTGACTATAGCCTCAACGTTAGATGGATCAACATATATGCCATCCTTTGAAGAAATATGCCTCAGGAAATTAATGCTCTCTAGCCAAAAGTTACATTTGCTAAACTTGGAATACAATTAATGCTTCCTCAACACTCCTAATACCTATTCTAAATATTTAGCATAGTCCTCCAAGGATGACGAATAGATAAGGATGTCATTGACAAAGACAATGACAAATTGGTCTAACCAAGGTTGATAAATCCTATTCATCAAATCCATAAAAGTTGTAGGTGCATTGGTTAATCCAAAGTGCTTTACTAGAAATTCATAATGACCATACCTGGTCCTAAAGGCAGTCTTAGGGATGTCTTCATCTCAAATCCTTAACTGATGATAGAGCGAAAGTTAATTCGAGAGAAAACTTTGGTTGAATGCAACAGGTCAAATAGATCATCTATCCGAGGCAAGGGGTATTTATTTTTAATAGTCACCTTGTCCAACATCTTGTAATCGATACATAATCTGAGGGAACCATCTTTCTTCTTGACATACAGAACTGGTGCTCCCCAAGGTGAGACATTTGGACAAATAAATCCTTTGTTCAGCAACTCTTGCAATTGCTTCGTCAACTCATTCAACTCCGTTGGAGCCATCCTATACGGTGCCTTGGACACTGGTATTGTTCCAAGACAACTCTATTATAAAATCAACTTCCATTCTAGAAGATAAACCGGGTAATTCTTCAGGAGACTGAGGTCCTATTGGTATATCCTCCAAATTTAGATAAGTTGTTTCACAAGTGATCACACCTGCCCAATAGGCTACACCTTCCTTCATCAGAAGCTTATGCACCTTGATGGCTGAGCAGTTAATATTCTAGTCGCAGTCCAATCTAAAATCTATAGAAGATGAATCAAAATTCTACAAATATCTCAATCTTAATCCATCTATCTATCCTAGTTGACCAATTTTCAAGTGTCGATAAACTTCTAACACTCAAAGAGCAACTACGACATATCAAAATATCAAAATATTATTATTATTTTAACAAGTTCTAACAAAAGATCGACCTTGATACATATATAAACCAAGAGATTCTTATTACAAACAAAGTTTCCCTACTACAACTACTATCCCAAGAACTTCTTCCTCTAAGTCTCTTTACTTCAAAGATATTCATCAAGTATAGCCAAGGCCACATGAGTTGGTGCAGGTATAAACTCTGGGCGCAACGCCATCTCCCATATGGTCATGTGGGGCTCGCGGTAACCCTGGGACCTGAATCTCCTATAAAGAATTTCCAAAAGGGCTACCTCATTTGCTGCCCTCTGGTAGACTGGGTGATCTCTCACAACCTGGGATACCATCTCTATAACCATTGGGCTACCATCCCCAAATTTGATGACTATCCTTGCCGGCAGAGCATCTGCTACAGATTCCTCTTCCAGGGGATGTTCCTCGAGGTCAGACTTGGTGTACTCACAATCAATGTCATGATCCCTTTGTCCTCCAAGACTAGATGATAATGCTCCATGCGCTGTCTTCTGCTGTCCGTCTACGTTTCCAATGGACTCCTCTCGAGAGATCTGATCAGGTGGAGATCCCTCTGTGTAATAAACCATTTTTAAAACCATTTTTAAAACAGAGTAGTAGCGAAAAATCAGACGATTATTCCTCTATGTAATAAACCATTAGTTGAAAATTATCGGCTAAGCATCTAGGCCGTGATAATTGGGGTTCACAAATATGGATACAAAATCATATATAGATATAATAATTCTTATGCAAAGCCGATTAAACTAACGCAAGTCCTTCATGTGCAATTCTGTCATTCATCTCAAAATACATTAGAAAATAGTTGGCGCTCACACCTAATTACAAGGTCAAGAACAAACCAGACAGTGAAGATATACTATTGAGCCTTCTAAACGTCCTCACAACCAAGCCGCCAAATTTTCAAGTGCCACGTGAAGTCAATCTTCAACAACAGCACCTACATCACATAAGGATGCTGAGTATAAAAATACTCAGTGGGATACCATAACCCAATCATCAACATTCAAATAAACAAGATTTGCATTAACATTTTATTCAACCTATTATAGATTTCCACTTGATTCTTTTATTACTCTTTGAAGCAAGTCTTTTATTGCTTCCCAAGTTCATGTTCAATAATTAAGTATTTGTCCCATATTGACAAACTCACTGAATGTCATTCCTACATGACAGACAGCACGAAAACATTGTTACTATTATTCCAATTACTACCAGTAATCACGGCACATCCTGAATGCCGCAAAGGTGACTGCCTCGCCCATTCCTTACCTTACAAGGTATGACTATCGGAAGGGTCTGGCTCGACATCAGCTCCTGGACTCGATGTGGGTTGGGAGAAAGCAGCCTTCCAGGATGCTAGCGCCTCACAATAAACCACCATGCATCGATAGCTCTGGGTACCAATGAGAAGATGCAAAAGCTCTCTCTAAAATCCATAGAGAAGAAGCAACAACTTAAACTTGGCCAATCGAAAATGTAATGCTCTTTGTAATATCTATAGAAAGATGTAAATAGTGGCCAAAATAATATGTAAATGCTCTCTAATATCCATAGAAAGATATAACAGTTTAAATCTTGCCAATAGAAGGTCCTCATCAGGTACCACTGACACAGAGCTTCCACAATAGGGACAATGTAAATGCTCTCTCTAATATCCATAGAAAGATACAAACCAAACTAAGCCCAACCAATATTGTGTGATCCTAAACAGGTATCACAATATTACAAACCTTAGAGTTATAGCATATAATTCAAGACTACTGGCTCAATAGCTCAACAATTGGTCTAACATTTGACTTTGGAAGTCACTCACACTCATAAACTGACTCCCAATCCCAAGGGTCTTTTAGTCTTTATCTTGATTAGGTTCTTCCCATCCCTCAATCTTAGCCTTTATGTCATCATTTTATTATCTTTCATAAAATGATTAAGTCTCTAAACCATCTAGGTTTATTAGTCGGGTTTTTCTTATTATCAAAACCTCAACTATGAGTCAAATCTGCATGAAATTAGGGAGCAATGCCTTAAATACGGTAACATAAAGCATATAAAGCTAATACACCAATTTGGGCATAAAATCATTTGTCATAAAGCACAAAATAATGAAAATAAGCCTATGTACCATGCTGGCTCTGTAAGTACCAGACTGCACCGCAATACACAGTCAGTGAGGTTCAACCATTAGTTGAAAACAATTGTAACTATCGATGTCCATAGACAGTTCAAAACCAAACCGCTTTGTGACCCGATCTATTTATTCGACCAGGTACGGTCAGAGAGTGGACCGGTCCAGTCTGGCCTGATCCGGTGGTCTTCCTCACCAATCATGAAGACGACCGGTTGGTCGTGTCTGGGTGGTGGTTGTCACAACGGCCGTCGCCGTGCCGCCATCGCCCAGCCGACACCCTCCTCCCTTCTCCTCCTCTTCTCCACTAACCCATGGTCTGCCTGATCGGCAAAGGAGAACAGCAGTGGCAAGGTCGAGCTTTTCGTCCACCACCACTGTCGCGTCGGCTATTCCTAGACGGAGGGGACCTGTTGATCGCTCTGCCCTCTCCAGCGGCCACTGTGTCTCCTAAATAGCCCCCCCCCCCCCACCTCCTACACGACTATCTCTACACAAACGACGGCAAAGGCGGCACCTTTATGGTCACCGCCCTTGCCATCTCAGTCGCCGTGGCCGGTGCCGCGGCTTTCTCGGCCTCCCATAGGGGTTCTAGCAGAGGTTCCGCTGATTCTCGGCAAGTACTAGGCCGCCAGCCTGGGCCTCTACTGTTGTCTCTTCCTCCTTGTGTTGCAATAACACAGTGGATGTGGGCAGAGGGTGGGTATCACCTGCTGCCGCAGTCACTGTCTCATGGTTTCCGGTAGAAGCTCTACCTCTGCACAGGCGGCCTTTAGACCGTCGGCATGACTCCACCAGTGTTCATCTTCTTCTTCCTTCGAGATCCACCATTAATGGCAGCTTTCCAAGTTATTCAGCTTAAAATCCAATCAAAACACAAATTAGACAAGACTGATGGTTGAAACACAAATTAGCTTCCTTGTATGCTTGCTGATTTCTATCCCCCCCTCGCCGAAGGTCACCCCTGCTCCAGCCAGCTTCAGAAGAGGTACTATCTTAGAAGGGTGTGTTATTTCCCTGAGCCGAATGGTTCTGACTTGAAATACCCCCTCAGCCTGCAGTTGCTACTGGAGCTTTTTACATATTACCTGGCGCCAACTTTCGTTTTCCCATACTGGAATCATTTTCTTTCTTCTATATGACCTGGAAACTACTGAAAATACCCTTCTTCCTAAAATGTAACCCAAAATGCTTCATCCTTCTCAAAATTAGCGATTTACGTAAGCATCTAGTTGGGGAAGAAGACATTCCGGTGAACGTCCATCCATCAATGCTGTTCAAATCACCACCGGTGCCGTCCAACCCGGAAAAAATAAAATTTCAGGCCGAAAAACTGCAAAATCTGCAGAAAAAACGAGAAAAAATCTATGATGAAGGGATTTTGATGTAAGAGCAGCAGGGAAACCCTCCCAACTACAGAAATGAAGATCTACATGTAAAATAACACATATAAAGGCTACCCATTGGTGATCAACCGCTCGTGGACATCAAATAAGAGGATAAAAATGGGCAAAAGCGTGAAATACTCGTCGGCGGGTGATCTATACATGAAATATGCATTTTAATATCTCTTAAACTTATGTTTCTGCTAGTGTTTGGTTAGAATCACTACTACTTTAATATAGTTTTTTGTTTTTGTAGGAAATAAGTGTAAAACGCAGAAATGGGGTGAAACGCGACTCTAATGATTGAATATTAATAACTTCAATTACATATCTCTGATGGGACTGATTTAAGTTTCATGTTAAAGTTCACAAAGTCAGCTTTCCAACACCACTGACTGTTCACAATTCGGAGTTCTGAGCAAAAAGTTATGATCATTTAAAATATTGCACGCGAAAGAGACACGATTAAAGAGAAGAACCGTCAAGATGAGATTGGATGGATGAGATCGATACAACGGGTTTTTAGTTTAATAAAGAAAAAAAAAAGGAATATGAACCGGTTCCGTTCCGGCCCGGTTCAGTTAAAAGAAAAAGAAAACCCGGCCCGAGCTAAAGCTCGGGCCTTTCGTCCAGAAGCAGAATGCCGGTGACCTTAACGGCAACGCGAGGAGAGGAAGGAGGTGAGCTCCGGCGGCAGTTGGTCTCGACGGCGGTAACTTGGACGGCGGTGACCTCGACGGCAGAAGACGAGGCTGGGAGAGGTCGGCGGCGAGACTCGATGGAAAAAAAAAACAAAACAGAGAAAACAGAGCTCTGTTTGAAAGGCGAGTCCGGCGTGGGCTGAGCTCCGGTGGACTGACGATGAAGCCGAGCGAGGAAGACGACGGCGAGGCTCACGACCGGTGACAATGGACGGCGGAAGATTTGGGTCAATTTCACGGCGGATTGGGAAATTAAGAGGAAGAAATCGTGCTCAATCGGGATTCTTTAAAAAAACAGAGTCGTGCTTCGATTTCATGGCGGATTTGGGCTTATCTCGAAGATAAATTGACGGGGTAGGGACTCTCTCTCGAAGTCTATAAAAACTGAGAAAAGAATAGGGGGAACTGGACTGGTTTTTGGGACGAGAGAGAGCTTGACACAGAAAAATACAGAGAGCTTTAGAAGAGGAATTTCGGCCGGAAAACAACCAAGCTTTTGGGTGCTGTTCAGGCCGGATTCCGGCGTGTTTTTCAACGGAGGTGAGGAGGAGAGGATAAAGGCCGGATTTTGGACGAATTGCACAACTATTTCGAACTGCTACAGTGCTGAAGCTACAGTAACTGCGGCTACACGGGAGAGACGATGAATAGTGATTTGCTTCACTGAACAGTGTTTCTGCTACAGGGCTTTCGGTGAACAGTGTTTTCGATGAATCCGACGAATCAGGCTACTTTTTCTTTCTCTTATTCCATATCTAGCTAATTTTCTTATCAAGGCTAGATGAAGCCCTAAATTTGTATTTGCTACTCTTATTTGTTTAATTTAGTAAAATTTGATATGATTATGCTTAATGCGATTTCGTTACTGTTCCTCTTAAGTCCTTTGACCGAGACTTAATAAATGATTAATGGAATTTGATCTTGATATTTCCTGTGTCTAGATAATAACGGGATTATAATTGATTCTATGCCCGGCCAAGGATAGAGTTAATTGTATTAATTTATAGTGGATGAATTTTTCGTGTCTGGACAAGAACGTGCAGTTCATTCACTAGTAATTTGTGTGTCCGGCCAAGAATATAAATTACTGTATCATATCAATTTGTGGAAATAATAATTGAGAGTAGTAATTGCATATCTAGTGGTGGATTCGACGCTTTGATATTCTTATTCATCTGATTTCTTATTTAAGTTTATTTTCTTTAGTTAATTAAATCATAAAAATTCAATCTTTCATTAGAATTAGGTTAATCAACCAAGTCCTTTGGGTTTGACCTCGTTTCCACTAGACTATACTGAGTCTCGTGTGATTGCGAGTAAATAGTTAAAAATTCAATCAATCAGCGGGCGATAAGTTTAATTTATATATCTTTCTGTGATCCTAATGAAATTGGAAGATTAGAGAAAATAAGGAAGAACGCAAAATAAATGGGCAAAAATGGATAAAAAATGAGCGAATTATGACATTTTGAATAATGCAATAAAATCGTATTGTAGAAGACACAACAAACCACCTAGCATTTCAGGTGGCCAGGTGTTACAGGAGATCACACATAGTAAAGAATTTTGGATGTCCACTGTAGCATCCATGTTTTTTCCAACATCCAGCTGAAACACGTCCTGAGGTGTTTCAGCTGGATATGGAAAAAAGTTGGATGCTACAGTGTAGCAAAACATCCACGCTAGATGTTTTGCTTTTAATCACGCCCCAAGCGGCCCATTAATAAAAGTAATGTTACCCACAGACTGTTACAAACTCAAGTTCCACAAAAAGATAACAGGTCAGTTTCGTTAAATTTCGATATTATACTTCTTCCATTTAATGAACATTTTTTCTGCAATGAGACTTTGGGCTCACTGTGTATATCGTACGAAAATATGGTCAAATTTACTAAAAGGTTCAAGACACCTATCTTTTTGTATTTCTAACACAATTCTACATTTCCCCTTCAATAGGCATTCAATTTTGTTCTTCTACACAACGGTTATTAATTCTTCTCTACCCTCAATAGAACTACAAAATATGGATTCTTTACAAGAAGTGTGATGGAAGAAACCAGAGTAGGTCAGTTTCTCAAACCATTTGAACAGGCAAATAAACTCTTCTAATGGTTAAGACAAACTTGCTGAGAGTAAAGGACTCTCTATTTTCTGATTCTACTTTGAAAAAAAAATCTAGAGTCAATTCAAAATGCATAGACACTTAGAAATTGGCTTTACAGTCTAACAATTTTAAAAGTGTTTATCCAAGTGCAGGTAGTAGTGAAGTAATAAAACTCGCTAAGTTTGAGATTCACTAATGTGGAGAGCGTATATGAGAAAAAATTAGAATCTAGAATTATAGTCACAAATTCTAACTAAATTATGAATTCCTAATCTAACAAATTGGGTTTTGTTATGGAAAATATAAAAATTAAACTAACAAGTGAAATAGAAGTTAGTAAATAAAGGCAAGGTAAAAGCATTGATTTCATCGTAACTCCATCTCATATAACTCAAGACTATGACAAAAATATCAATCTATTATTGTCTAAAGTATTTAATTGATCATCCTAAGCATTGAATATATCATGAAATCACAATCAATCAAAAGACAATATTAATTCAATTAAGCATCGCTCCATAATCAATATTCATGCAAAATTCCAACAATAGTAAATGCTTGACATGTACTATGAAAAAAGAAATACACATTGAATAAAAATGACTAATCTTTAATTAACCATAAAATAAAGTCAAAGACTATATAAGATGCTTCATTACAAATCCATCTAAGTCCTAGCCTTAAGGAGAATTAGCTACTCATGATAATTGAAAAACATTGTAGCACATCTCCTGGCTGCTACTGTAGCATGTTTCATACCCTCTACTATTGTGCTTCTTCTCCTTTCTATAGACATCTAAAGAGTCTAGCACCGCAATTAGATCCAAATCTAGCACAATCCGAGAGTTTCCCTTTACTAATTCCAAATCCCGCTCACAAAATTACGCTTTCTTGATCGAGTTTATCTGAGGAAGGAATCCGAATTTGAGCACATGTTTTTCTGAACCGAACACTACACAATCAAGCAGTAAAACAGCATCTTTGCAGCTTATTCGGAATTATCTTCAATCAAATCGTTTCCTTTCCGAGCACGACACCAAATCCAAGTCAACTTTCCAAATTGAGCAGTCCGTGAGTGCTGTCGACTCCAATCAGAGAGTGCCTCTCCTGGGTCGAGCCTAGGCTCTGGCACGAGTGCAAACCTCTTCTTCTCCCATCGCCAAGACCGTGTTCGGTCGTCTGTTCTTTACAAGCGGCCGAACAGAGCTTCGACTGCTCTGTTCTTTTATTTTGAACGCCCGAGCCCGGCGCTCGGGCTGTTTTCATTGTTTTATTTTGTTTTTAAAAACCCATTGTAGCTATTTTGTTCATTGGATCATTTTTGAACGGCTTCTTACTTTAAGTCAGCGCCCGTCTTCTCCTAGATGCACATCAGCAGCTTAGATATTATTTGCTCTTGATCTTCTGCTTTAGTGTATTTTGGAGTTTTTAAAACCCGCTACATGCCTCCTGTTGTTGTTTTAATTAATCTTCTTAATTTTACTCGCAAGTGTATAAATCGTATTTTGAGTACAGTCGTACAATTTTATAAGGTCAAACCTACAGGGACTTGTATGACGGAAATCTAATCAAACCCTAACTAAACCCTTAAATTAATTGTGGAATTTGTAGAATTGATTAACTAACTAACGACTAATTAAATTAATTAACAAAATAAAAATATGAACTTTATCAAATTAACAAAGTACTATATGGCTTCGGAATCAGCATGCAGTAATTTGTAGAGAACTTAAACTTACAATTAATGATCATTCTCTATAATACTCGTAACAAACTAGAATCCTATTCACGTTGTTACGGAAGATTTTATTTTAACGCACAATTATTCATACAAAAATCACTCCCTTTATGCTATTTAAATTAACAATTTAAATCACTAGATGTATCCACTTACGAGCAAATCACAATTACTATCTAATTTGTTATTTGAACAATTAATACAAGCATGCATTGGTAATAGTAATCCCAATTCATATCAAAAACAAGATTGATGCTATATCCGCAACTAATTAAGCAATTAAAACAGAAACACACAAGCATTATCGCATAATTTTAGGAGAAAAGATCAACTTTCACAAGGAATTCTCTACACTTACTACAACCTCATCGTAGCCAATCATATTAACTACAATGCATACATAATTCATAATTAAACTCACCTCAATAAAAAAATAAAATTGACTTAAAATAATTCTAGCAGCCAGTTCGACACAAATCCCATGCAGCACAACAGCCGTTGGAATGAAAAACATAACACTCAAAAGAAAAAAAATAGAAAATTTTGAACTGAAAAAAATACTCTCGGTTGTCTTCTTCGAACAGTCGATTATTAAGTGAACATCAATGGTTCAAATTTTTGACGCACTTGATCTCATCTCTTTGGTCACTTTGGCACTTCAAACCCCGCCTAATGGCTTTACTTTGGCCATTCCGCAACCCGAACACTTGAACCTACATAAATAAAACATGTCCCACATTAGACGCATCACATAATTCATAAAATTACGGAACACATTTAAATTGCGCAATTTAGAGTGCATTAATTATTTAATTCATAATTACTAAACTAATTACTAATAACCCAATTTATTCTTTATTTTAACTAAAAAATTAACTAACAAATAGGTAAATAGGAGTATATAAAAGCGTATTTTTCATGCGTAACACCTCTGTAACTGTCGGATCTTCTATGAGTTGATCTCTTTCCATTAAAATCCGTTTGATGTGCTTCGCATCTTGAACTCTTGAAACCTACATAAATTAAATTAAATTCAAATTATACGCGTGATAGAATGTAAATTTGTTAAATTCAATTAATGCATCTAAATTGTTCACTTAAGCACATTGGTCAAATAATTGATATAAACTCATAATTATCACTAAACATCGTTAATTATACTTATTTAACAGAAATTAACACTAGTAAACTAAGTAAAAGAGGTATAAATATATATATCCTTTATATCAAATACCCCCAAACCTACATTTTCCTAGTCCTCGAGCAAAATAACTAATTAGACTAGAAAAGTAAATACCAGTGTCGTAGGGAACACGGTTGAATTTAGCATATGCAACAAGCCTTTGAACCCCTAGGTGTTCGTTGTTGGACGAGTTCTGTGTCGTGAGGGTTTACAACCATGTTATCCACAAACATGTAACCTGAAAAAATAAAATCATATATATTCCTTTCCTATACACATAACTATGTTTAAAGAGGTTAACCACTAATACTTCCGTAAATAAACAATTGAGGCACAAAGACGCTCAAAATAGTGGTTCTGTTCCACACCTTCATCTTAAAAATATTTGCGCAATATAGATATATAAATACTTTTCGAAAAGCAAAGGTGAAGAATAAATAGACATAAAATTTAAATTTTTGTCTTCCACACATTTTAATGTGACCCATTATTCAAGTTATAGTCAAGCTCAATAACAAAAAATAATTCTATGGCATCTTTGTCTTGAAATAACATGATAGAAATTATTTTTAAGCATCCTCAATCATAAGTACATATTTGTTATAATATACCAAATATACCATATTTGCTTCTATTTTTTTGGCATGACTTTGCAATGCTTAACTTTGTTAGTCTATAAGGCTCGTGTAGATAACAAAAGAGGCAGTCAGTAACTTTCAACTAGTTGGCTTAGGGCACTTGGTTTTAACATACCCTTAGAGATTAACCCCTCGAATTTGATAGACTAGAAAGCGTAGCAGCCATGAGAGAATTTGTTCTAACCTCTAATTTTTTACTTGAACCCTTCAGCTTATTGAAGCACAAGGCCGAGTTACTCATTGGAGATAGTAACAAGCTTCTTTATTTTGTTTTTTTTTTAAATCTGATGTATTATACCTTCTACCTATTTTCAAACCACCTCCACCACAAAAGCTAAACAGATGGTCTATCATGATCATTGAAGCTCTAAGAATACCACGTTTTTAAAAATAGACTTGACAAAAGACATCCCACTAAAAATAGTAGTTAACAAATTTCTAAATAGTATTTATATGTATAATGGATGTGTGTGAGTGATTTTTAGAAAGTAGGAGCACATAAGTCCAAGATGATTGCACAATAATTAAAACTTCATATCTGAGTGTATCCATCATCAAATTAAATCACTCACACTTTCCATTTAAATTAGCCTCTCTAAAAATTGAAGTATGCATAAAAAGGGATATACTATTAAATGAACCAAATCACTACTTTTTATGTTTTTTTTATATATTTTTTTCAATTTTTTTAATAGGTATGTTCTTCCTCTACACCCCGAAACCTAAATTAAACATTGTCCTCAATATAAAAATAAAAATGTATTATAATGACTAGTAAAAGAAAAGAAGGCTAAAAAAGAAGTCACCTGGATGGAGAAGCACCTCATGATATGAATTGCAATGAGTTCATACATTCCAAGAATGAAAGGTTAGCACCGGTGGTATCAAAATAAAAATACAGTCCCCTAACTGAGAGTGAAGCACCCCCCACACAATTAGTAAACAAGACATAAAATAAGCAAAAAACAATACTAAAATGCAAGAAAATAAAGATTGGGTTGTCTCCCCGGAGCGCTAAGTTTATTGTCTTCAACTAGACAATGTGAACACTGGTAGTCAATCTTGATAAACAAGATCAACCAGATGTACATAGTCAACCTCCTAGGAAACAAACTCCATTAATTTTAAAAACATTGTCATTACTTGGATCGCCAATTTCAATTGTCCCATATCGATAAACTATCTTGATAATAGAAGGACGAGTCCAATGGGAACAAAGCTTTCCTAGAAATAGATGGAATCTCGAATTTGTGCAAAAGGACTTTTTGATAAGGTTCAAAAGACTTGTAAATAATTATTTTGTCATGAAACACCTTCATTCTATCATTGCAAAATTTAGCACTTTGATATGCATTATTCTGAATCTCTGTTAACTCATTAAGTTGGAGTTTTCTATGTGAACCACCCTAATCAAGGTCAAAATTGACAGATTTAATAGACTAGTAAGCTCTATGTTCCAATTCAACGGGCAAGTGATAGGTTTTGCCATAAACAAGCTGATATGGGGACATTCTAATAAGAGTCTTTAAAGCAGTACGATAAGCCCAAAGAGCATCAGACAGACTAAGAGACCAATCTTTGCGATATAGTTTCACCAGTTTATCAAGAATGTACTTTATTTCCCTATTGAAAACTTTTACTTGCCCACTTGTTTGCGAATGATATGGGGTAGCCACTTTATAAGTGATGGAATATTTCTTAAGCAAGGACTCAAAAGCCCTATTATAGAAATGAGTGCCTCCATTACTAATGATAGCTCTAGATGTACCAAACCGAGAAAAAATATTTTCTTTCAAAAATCTAACCGCAACTTTATGATCGTTAGTCTTGTAAGGTATAACTTCCACTCATTTGGAACACAGTCTACAACGGCTAGGATGTACAAGTTTCCAAAAGATGGAGGGAATGGTTCCATAAAATCAATGCCCTATATATCAAAAAGCTCAATGATCAGAATGGGGTTAAGAGACATCATATTTCTATGAGAGATTCCTCCTAACTTCTGACAACGCTCACATGTTTTACAGAAAGCATGGGTGTCATGAAAAAGTGTGGGCCGATAGAAACCACATTGTAAAATCTTTGAAACAATCTTCTTAGCACTAAAGTGTCCACCACACGCATGACAAAAGGAGATGACACTATGTTGCTCATTATCAAGAACACATTGCCTTATGATTTGATCAGAACAATACTTAAATAAGTATGGATCATCCCAAAAGAACTGTCTAACCTCAGCTAAAATTGTTGTCCTATCTTGTTTTGTCCACTTATTTGGAATTTGACATGTAATAAGATAGTTAGCAATGTCCGCAAACCAAGATGGCTAGGATATTGACATTAATTGCTCATCAGGGAATGATTCATTAAGGGGTAAGGGCTCATCAATGGACTAAAAAACTAGCCTAGAGAGGTGATCTGCGACAACATTCACATAACCATTCTTGTCTCTAATTTCCGAATAAAATTCTTGTAGCAAAAGGATCCACGTAATCAAAAGAGGTTTTACATCTTTCTTAGAAAGAAGATATCACAATGCTGCATGATCAGAAAAGATGGTGACCTTGAATCCTATGAGATATGATCGAAACATCTCCAAGGCAGAGACAACAACTAGTAATTCCTTATAAGTGGTAGAATAATTTAGTTGTGCATGATTCAAAGTCCTATTGGCATAGTAAGTGACATGAGGTAATTTGTTAATTCTTTGCTCCAAGATAGCACTAATTGCATAGTCAAAGGCATCACACATGATCTCTAATGGCTCACCCCAGTTTTGCAGTTGAATTATAGGTGCTCAAGTCAACAATTTCTTAAGTTTCTCAAGAGCTTCCACATAAGTATCATCAAAGACAAAAGCGACATCTTAGGCATGGAGATTGGACAATGGTCGAGTAATCTTGGTATAGTCTTTAATGAATATATGGTAAAATCATGCATGTCCTAAGAAAGACCTGACTTTCTTCACTGTACGTGGTGGGGGAAGGCTGAAAATCAAATCAATATTAGCTTTGTCAACTTCAATGCCATCTTTGGAGATTCAATGCCCTAAGACAATTCCTTTTCGTACCATGAAGTAGAACTTTTCCCAATTCAAGACAAAATTCTTCTCTCTGCACCGAGTCAACACTAATATCAAATGGTGCAGACATTCTTCAAAAGATGATCCAAACACTTTGAAATCATCCATAAACACCTCAGAAAAATGCTCTACCATATAAGAAAAAATGCACAACATACACCGCTGAAAAGTAGCAGGTGCATGACAAAGTCCAAAAGGCATTATTCGATATGCGAATATCCCAAAAAGGCAAGTGAAAGTAATCTTTTCTTGATCCTCAGGTCAATAAGAATTTGGTTATAACCAGAGTAACCATCCAAGAAACAATAATAACTATGTCCAGCTAACCTTTAAGCACTTGGTCAATAAAAGGAAGGGAAAAGTGGTCTTTCCTTGTGACTGAATTCAGCTTTCTGTAGTCACTGCACACGCGCCATCAAGTGGTCATGCGACTCGGCACTAAGTTATTTGTCATTCTTGACTACAATGATTCTTGATTTCTTGGGAACAACTTACATTGGACTGACCCAAGAACTGTCTGAAATGGGGTATATGATACCCACATCTAACAATTTTAATACATCAACTCTAACAACTTATTTCATATTTCTCTAGATGTTTTATAGTTATCCTCAACATGAATTTGGTGCATGCAAATGGATGGACTTATACCCTTAATGTCAACTATGGTACACCCAAGGGCTGATTTATGTGTCTAAAGAACATGGATCAACGTTCTTCCTTATCCTTCTCTAAATCTGATGCAGCTATCACAGGAAAAGCCTCTTCTGGACCTAAGTATGTATATTTGAATTCAGTTGGTAAAGGTTTTAAATCCAGCTTGGGTGATTTTTCTGAAGAAGGCACTGATTTAGATTCATTAAGTGGAAGGGGTTCCACTTCGGCTTGTCATTTAGTAGTGTCCATAAGAGGTACGGAATTCAGCAAAGTATTAATCTCACTAATGACACTATCATCATCAAAATCAGCACTAAAATGAACTAAACGGGCTGCTAGAGGGTCATCAAAATTAGATTGTAGTAATGAATCATGAACATGACTCTTAATTAGGTTAACATCATTCAAATAATTAGAGTCACATAGTTGTTTGCTAATGTTAACAACATTTAACTCTACTGTCATGGTCCCAAAAGATATTTTCATTATCCCATTTCTACAATTGATCAATGCATTAGAGGTAGCCAAAAATGGCCTCACAAGAATTACAAGAATTTGTCCCCTACGGTTTTGAACAGGTTGAATATCTAATACAATGAAATCAACAGGAAAATATAGTTTGTCCACCTAAATCAAAACATCCTCTACAATACCACGGGGAACCTTCACTGATCGATCAGCCAGATGGAGCGTCACTGAAGTGGGCTTTAGATCATCGAGCCCTAATTGCTCATACACAGAGTATGACAATAAATTCACACTTGCCCCAAAATCTACAATGCCTGCTCTATCTTGTGGTTGCCTATGACACAAGAAATAGTAGAACAACCAGGATCTTTGTATATTGGTGGGGTCTTATATTTTAGAATGGAACTCACTTGCTTGGTTAGGAAGGTTTTCTTATGTACATTCATCGTGCGCTTGACAGTACACAAGTCCTTCATAAATTTGGCATAAGATGGGATATGTTGGATTACATCGATAAATAGAATATTAATTTTAAATTGTTTGAATACTTCCATTATTTCATTATTGTTATTCCCTTTCTTAGCCTAGAGAAACCTTTGGGAAATAGAGCAAGAGGCGCATAAGATGCAAGCTGCTCATTCTCATTCCCATCTTTATAGAAATAACTAATTAACTAATGGGTCATGACTTTTTTTATACTTGGTAGGATTGTTGTCATTTTCTGGTAGCCTAATGGTTTTGTCTACAACCTTGCCACTCTTAAGGGTAGTAATTTATTTGGCTGATTTTTTATGTAGATCAGATGTTAAACTATTGCCAACCTTATACTGACCCTTGGGATTAGGTACTGGTTGACTGGGGAATGTGCCCTTCTGCCTTTCACTTAGTGTTGTAGCCAATTGCTAACTGTGGATTCAAGTCTTTGTATGGTATGGGACATGGACAGGTTTGTCAAGGTTTGTGATTGCATAAATTATTGGAGAGACTCCTCTAACGAAGGCTTCTTTGGCAGTTGTTATGAGAATTGTTGCTGCATAGGAGAGTTTGTAGGTCACCCTCCTTAAACCTTGTTTCCAAGAGAAATTAGGGTGGTTTCTCCAATTTGAATTGTAAGTTTCTGAATAAGGGCTACTAAATGGTCTTTTGTAAGTATTTAAGGCATTTGTTTTCTCAATCATAAGCTCTTGGAAGGCAGAAATAGATGTGTAGTGTGTGACGTGCTCTCACAAAGAGCGCAAATTGTGTTGGGTGTGTTCTTAGAGGAACTACCCCACTTGTTACAATTCAATGGCTTCTACCTTCCTAGTCATGTTTGCTAACTTGACCCTCATATCGACATCTTCCCTCACTTAATAAATTCTACCTTTTCGAGTGAAGGTTTTCTCTACCTTTTCCGTATTCTCCCATTGGAGGGATTTTTCTTATAATGCATCAAAGAAATACCAAGCACTTTCAACACTTTTATTCATGAATTCTCTGTTGCACATTGTTTCCACTAATTGACGCATGGGAGATGTCAAACCTTCATAGAACAAATTGACCAATCTCCATCCCTCAAAACCATGGTGAGGGCATTTAAGGAGCAAGTCATTGTACCTCTCTCAACATAGGTAAAAAATTTCACCTTCATTTTCGACAAAACTCATGATATTCCTAGGCAAAGTGTTGGTTTTGTGTGTCTCAAAGAATTTTTTTAGAAACTCTTGAACCATGCCATTCCACGTAGAAATGGAATGTGGTTTCAAGTTGTGCAACCATGACTTGGCCTTTTCTTTTAAAGAGAAGGGGAATAATCTAAGTCTAAGAGAATCATCAGTGATGCCATTGAATTTAATGTAGCACAAATCTTGTCAAATTCCATTAAGTGAAGGTAAGGATCTTCAAACTCAAACCCATAAAAGTTATGGAGTAACTAGATGACTCTCGACTTAAGCTCAAAGTGGTTGACATTGGTTTCAGGCAACACAATGCATGAGGGAGTGCTAGACCTAGCCGGTATCAAATAATCCGTAAGGCTTTTTGGCTATTCAATTTGGACTAATGGTTGGGTATCATTCAAGTTAGCGTCACCTATATCTAACAATTCAACTTTAATTAGATGACCAACTTGATCTCTACACCAATTTTACATAAAAGATGAAAATTTTCAAATTTAAAAGACTAACTAAAGATGCACTAAAATCTTATCTTTTTTTAAACTTTTTTTAGGATTCAAAAAGATATAAAATATATGCTAATTTAATAAATTTAAAACCTTAACTTCTAATACCTAACTAGCAAAATGCAAACCAATAAATTATGAGACAAAAGGGTAGAATGGATGACTTAAAACACAAAGAGAAGATCAACCAAACTAGTTTTAGTCTCTACTTTAACAAGTTGTAAAGAAAGAAAAGTTATGGTTAGAAATAACAAAAATTAAAAAAAAAACTAAAGATAAATTAGTAATTAAAATATCAATTTTTTTTGCTGCTTCACCGGCAGCAGCGCCAAAAACTTGCTACAACTTTAAAAGTGTTTACCCAAGTGAAGGTAGTAGTGAAGTAATAAAACTTGATGAGTCCAAGATCGATCCACGGGGAGAGCATATTTGGGAAAAATTAGAATATATAATTACTAGTTACAAATTCTAACTAAATTATGAATTCTTAATCTAACAAATTGGGTTTTGTTGTGGAGAAGATAAAAATTAAACTGACAAGTGAAATAGAACTCAATAAATAAAGGGAAGGCAAAGGCATCGATTTCATCATAACTCCACATCATATATCTCAAGACTATGACAATAATATCAATCTATCATTGTCTAAAGCATTTAATTGATCAACTTAAGCATTGATTGTATCATGCTATCACAATCAATCAAAAGGCAATACTAGTTCAATTAAACATCGCTCCATAATCCATATTCATGCAAAATTCCAACAATAGCTATTGCTTGACATGTACAATGAAAGAAAAAATACACAAATTGAATAAAAATGACTAATCTTTAATTAACCATAAAATAAAGTCAAAGTGTATATAAGATGCTTTGTTACAAATCCATCTAAGCCCTAGCCTTAAGGAGAATTAGCTACTCATAATAATTGAATAAAAATCCTAATTTGGAGAAGTCATCGGCTAACGCGTAAGATGAAAAACACTCTAGCACATCTCCTGGATGCTACTGTTGCACGTGTCCTTCCCTCTATTGTTGTGCTTCTTCTCCTTTTTATAGACATCTGAAGAGTCTAGTGCCCAATAAGATCCAAATCAAGGACAATCTGAGAATTTCCCTCTACTGATTCCAAATCCCGCTCACAAAATTACTCTTTCCCGATCGAGTTTATTCGAGGAAGGAATCAAAATTCGAGCACATCTCATTCCGAGCCTAACACTACCCAATCAAGTTGTAAATCTATATCTTTGCAACTGATTTGGAATTATCCTCAATCAAATCGTTTCCTTTCCTAATGAGTTCTAAATCCAAGTCGACTTTCCAAATTGACTAGTCCGTGAGTACTATCAACTCCAACCTGAGCGTGCCTCTCCTGGGCCGAGCCCAAGGCTCCAGCACGAGCGCAAACCTCTTCTTCACCCATTGCCCAGAACGAGCTCAAGGCGGTTGATCGTCTGTTCTTCATAAGCAGCCGAACAGAGCTTCAACCGCTATGTTCTTTTTTTTTTTGGTTGAATGCCCGAGCATAGTGCTCGGACTGTTTTCCTTTTTATTATTTTATTTTAAAAAACCCATTGCAGCTCTTTCATCCGTTGGATCATTTCTAGATGCACATCAGTGGCTTAAATCTTCTCTACACTTGATCTTCTGCTTTGATCGTATTTTGGAGCCTTTAAAACCCACTACAGGCCTCCGTAACTATCGGATCTTCTATGACTTGATCTCTTTACATAAAAATCCGTTTGACGTACTTCGATTCGACGGTCCACATCTCAAACTCTTGAAACCTACATAAATAAGATTAAATCCAAATTAGACACGGATAGAATGTAAATCTATTGAATCTAATTAATGCATCTAGATTGTTCACTTAAGCACATTAGTCAAATAATTGATATAAACTCTTATTTATTCAATTATCACTAAATATTCTTAATTATTCTTATTTAACAGAAATTGACACTAAGGAAAGTAAGTAAAAGAGGTATAAAAATGTATATATTTCCTGCATATCAACTCGAAGGAACTAGCTTTAGTGACATTATAGAGTTTAGATCGATGTCAAATTTTAAAACTGGTTCACTATAGCACAAACATCCTGCCCCTTGATAAGTTTGACGCTGAATTATACTTCTTATCTTGAGAAAAACACCACACTCTTTACATGCCTAAAAAATCTTTTAGCTTACAGTGATAACTCTTTTTGTATGGTTTGCATCTTGACTCAAATTCACAACCTTTTTGTACAAGGCTTGAAATTGTCTGTTCCACTCCTTTCACTTTTAATAGTACTATAGAGTCTACTTTTATGAGTCATGGCATCAAAGTGACCACCCCCAATGCATCTGAAAAAGCTCATGAATGACTCCAACTAATAATAGAAGAACTCCTTTATCAATATGTGTGTTTTAGGCACACACTAGTGCTTATCCTCAAATATTGCTTCTGCTACTTTCAACTGGTTGCACATTGTTATCTATTACGCTGATCATGCTAGTAAGATTTATATTGCGTTGGACTTTGATCTTAGACTATCTTTTCACAGTTTTGGCAAAGGGAAGTAGCAAGCCTGAGGCAGCAATTGCAACCGCTGCAAGAAACTCACCGGTATGACCTGCCAATCAATACTTTGATATCTAGGAAATTCTCTTTACTCTTTCTAACTAAAAATAGGACAGCTAAAAAAATAATTCTAAAATGGAAAAATACTTTTACTTACATGAGTATGCAACAGATGCAGCAGACTCGGTAATCAATCATTTGTGCAGAACTACAAATCTGCAAGTAATAGACAAATGGTATAAACATACTTGATGAATACATAAAGATAAAGCAGGCAAACTATTAACTAGACAGTTAAAACACTATATGTTGGGGAACAACAAGAATTCCATATGGCAACAAGAAAACTAAAAGACTATAGCTCTTTAATTTCGATCTTCCCCAGCTTAAGCACCTTGCATGATATCTACAATTTTGTTAAATGTAAAATACCTAACCCATCTGCTAAAAGGTAATAGATATACATATTTAAGTAAAAACTGATTAGCTCTACTTAATTGTGATGACAATTATCAATATCAATCCAGTTATGCATTACAAAACGTACTTTCTGATCGTCACAGGCAGTTAATGGGGGAGGATCTCTCAGGTCTGGCCGCCAAGGATCTGCAAAATCTGGAGAACCAGCTGGAAATGAGTCTGCGAAGCATTCGAATGAAGAAGGTCTGCAAACAGCCTCCATGATGATCACTCACTTGTTTTAATTGCTGAAATTATCATCTCCCATTAACATCTTCACATTTCCAGGACCAGCTATTCACCGACGAAATCCAAGAACTCAATAGAAAGGTCTTCTTGATACTAGTGACCATTACATCCATGTCCTTGAACTTCAAATAATACAATCAGCATATCTGGCTTTATTATTAATTTAGCTGATTGTTAGCTGATTGTTGTCGGTAAGCTACTAGCTTATTATTTGTGCGGAATTGTCAAACCTAATTTCCATTTTTTCGTTTCAGGGGAATATCGATCATCAAGAAAATATAGAATTGAACAAACAGATAAGCCACGTTAGCCAAGAAAATATGGAGCTCTATAAAAAGGTACTTTGTAAACAGCCTAATATTCAAATGCCTTAGTACGATCTACTAAAGGAACTACTAAACATAGAAAATAAGAGCGTGCGAATAACTCCATACATTAAGCAAGCTAACATTATCAAATTCCAGGTATATGGAACAAGGGAGTCAGGTGGAATCAATAAAAACCTACTACTACCAAATGGTTTACTAAACAGACAGCAAAATGTACCCGTGCATCTTCAGCTATGCCAACCACAACAGCCAAATTGTGAAACGCCAACAAGGGCTACAAAATTGGGGTAATGTTCTCTTCTACTTACATCACCTGATAGAAATTTTTGAAAAAGTATGATATCCACTCGTTGTCATGAAAACTGCAGCAGACTTCAGTTGAATTGAGAAAATGAAGCTGTGAACAACAAGCTTTGTGACAGTCTACCTCAGAATGCTAAAACTATGAGTTGAAGGTTGTCGTTTACAGTATGCTACAGGTCTCTAAACATGGTGAGCATGACCAATGGGTGTGATTCAATTAATATGTAAAATTATGCATGAATAATTGCACAGTTAGTGCCTGGTGTTATGTAGTTGTTTGGCATTTCTGATTATTAAAAATTAGGACAATTCAGTGAACTACCATCACCAAATTTCTATTTCCTCAATATGATGTGAATTTGACTGCTGATTGTACAGTAAATTTTCCATCAATACTTGAACGAAAAGCACCTTCATAAACTATAATCAGGAAAAAAATTTCTAGATGTCAATGCAAGAATATCATCATAAAGTGTAGTGCAACTTCTGCCAATAACGGGTACCAATCTATACCAAGAAGCATGTGGAATGTAGACGAAAAATCATCATAAAAAGGGAATAGTGATAATGCTACACCGAATCTGTACACCAAATCCTAACACCCGTGTTTCCTTTGGACAGTGAAAAAGTGGACCATGTGGGCCACTTCACTGTCCAACAGATGTAAAGGAGTTTGGGTTTGGTGTACAGTTATCAGCTTTCGTGTAAAACTTCACATAATTTACACAATATATACAGGGGCCAAAATTTTGAAGCATCTTACATAACAAAATAGAAAATAAAAATTTGAAGCATCTCCATTTTTAGTGACAAAAACCACATTTCAATCATTCAGGGATTAATGAGATTAATCATATAGTGTTGCTCAGCTCTGTAATACTGTCTCTTCTCACTCTTTTATTTACTTCATTTTCTTTTGGGTCCCATATAAAATTTAGTCTAAATTGTAACATCAAGTCATCAAGAAATGACAGAAAAAGGGAGTTTGTTAATAAGTGATTGAGAAACTGATGAAGGTAGTGCAGTAATTAGCATTACAAGAAAACAATCTTCCAATTGTGATAAGCATCACAATAAAACTTATAACTGCTCCTCAATCACCACAAAATCATCTACATGAGAAAAAAGTAAAAACAAGGTTGAGGAGCAATTATAATTGCGACGAAAAAGGAAATTAAGGTTGGAACGGAAATGAGCATGGTATGGAAGGTTGAAGGCTGCAGTCATTGAGGGTGTTGGCAGCTGTAGTGTGGTGAAGGAAGATACAAGAGAAGAACAAAGTAGAGGTAAGACGTCAACTTCTCAATCAATTGGAGACTTAGGTCGGAAGTTTTCAAAAATCTTCTTTATACTCTCTCCTTCACATCAATCCCTTCGGATGTAGGCCCACCCATCATACGCACCGGGAGAAATTGGGATATAAGCCTGAATAGGTGTCCAACGGAGTGGAGGTTGGAACTGGTGACCTTCCACTTCGGGAAGCCAGCATGCCCTGGTCATCACACTAATGTTAATAGCCCACATTTTTTAAAGCATCCCTTTCATAATTTATATTCATGTACCCATTTTACTCTGTCATTGATTACTGTGAGAAGGATAACATCACATAATACTATTGATATGGGACAATTGATGCTATATCTTCTCATGGATCCACTGATTCAGCTTGGGTATATAATGGAACATGCTTTGCCCTCCCTTTCTAATTTCCAAGCCATCAGTTTTAATTTTGTATGCAGAGAAGGCGATTGGTCGTCTATTTATCTTGCTCATTGAAGCTTAGTATGTGGACAGCTCCAAGGAATGGCATGAGGAGTCATCTGGTTAAAATTGCTTTGTTTCTCTCTTAGTAAATGAAGCTTTCATTTTCATCCAAAAAAAAAGATGAAAGTATAAAATGGGACAGATGGATTATAGGATTTCTTGTAAAGATAAGTCTTTTCAGCACCCAAGATTTGGTTAGCCTAACAGCTCCTCAAAAAACCCAAAGGCCTAAAAAGTTCTTTATATACTCCCTCCTCCCATTTTGATGGTCCTATTTCAAGAAATTATTTGTCCCACTTTAATTGTTTCACTTTTTGTCCTTCTCATGGTGGTTAGTAATAAAAAATGTTAGATGGATTCTTACCTGTAGGTTGTCTTAAAAATATATCACATGTGCTCAAATGTGGATAATTAATTAGTTAAGTATAAGACTTTTAACACCCAAGATTTATAGTCAAGATAAACCCCACCTCAGTGAAACCCGAAAACATATAGAGGTGCTACCAAGTGAAAGTTGGGTTGAGCCATTTGTGGTCAACTAATAAAATATTTGCAAACATATGTATTTCCCATCATTTGGGGTCAATATAACATTTTTGGAGAACGATGGCCTGATTTGTCCACAAATGAATACTTTCCCACAAATGTCCATCTCCATCATTTCTAGCCTACTTGAGGTCAATTCACAATTTCCCGAAGAAGAACCTCATGAGGTCCTTCTTCCACAAATGGTTTCAGTATATCGTAGCAGATTTTTTTTTACACTGCTAGCTGCCCCTCATCAATACCAAGGATAGCATTTCTCCACATTGAATCGAAAATGTGTCTCGCCAAACAAACAAATATTTGTTCATGAATGTGACAAATGAATACCACACACATGATAATTTCTTACACTCATAAATACTTTGCCAAACGACACCTAATTTAGAAGGGAAGATGTTACTCTCTACATGTCAAACCAGTCAACTTTCTTGCTTTTGAAACCTCCTTTTCCTAGTATTTTATTGTTATATGTAGGTCAGAGGTGTCCATGCGCAGGATACACTTCATGATAACTTAGAAAACACAACCTGTGCTGATCTGGGGAAACCTTTTTTGTATATATATAATATAAAAGATTTAGGAAAACTTAAGTCTTAAAAGAGCACAAAAGAGTTATTTTTGCGTAGCTTTCCTCCAAAAAGACACTCAAGCAACCCAAGTGCTCATTGCCATTCTCAAATGCATGTTTATAGAAACATTCACCGTCATCTCTAAAACAATTTGAGTTAAGAAAACAAAAAGCACCATCATCAGCTACATGAAATTCTTTAACCTAATTATAAAAAAAAAAGAAATTCACTAACCTACGTGATGTCTATTTTTAATTAAGTATGGTTCGGCCTTGACATGCCCCAACCGGATTGGTGGCGAGATACAGTGCTCTAAGAGGCCGGGTGCAAGGGCCCTTCAAAACTCGAAACAATGAGAACAAAAAATCAGAAACATTCTGGTAGCATCGTATATGCATTTCATTAATAAAAAGAGTAGTCTTCTCTTCCCTTGTCCCTCTCACATATATGTACCCGTACCAATATACCCTCATCTATAAAACAGGCATGAGTAAATCTCTCAAGCATTCGTGAGCAATTACTCTTACCATACATGCATTGCTTTGTCATTACAAGAGCTGAGAGTTGGCCGAAAGCATTTCCACCTTAACAAACCACTTCTTATCTACCCTGGGCTGATCTTGAGGCCAAAGCAGCGAACCTTGAGGAGAAAGAATTCTGAAGTTCTTCACCCCCTCCACCTTCATCAAAATTCTGGGAATAACTCAGTGGGTCATACCTGAACCTGTCCACCTTAGCTCTTTTGCTTCTGAACAGGTCTTTCAAACAAAAAGCTTTTCTACTTGCTTGAAACCTGATCTTCATGCGGCCCCAACAGGAAAGCAGTCCCACTGATCTCTCATCTTCTTCACTTTTGGCACAACTGGATTTCTCCATGACCTGACTATCTAGTTCTCACCCCTCCAGCATGGAAAGGAGATTTCCTCAAGTGGGGTTACCTTAGAATGATGATATATGGTTGGTGGTGGTGCTCCATTGGAGAGAGATAAAAGGGCAAGAATATGAGTTGTTTTTTGAGTGATGGGAAATACGACAATTTGGCTTGCCTTTTGGAGGTTTTGTTTGGATATGAGAGTTGGCAGAGCAAGAATCTCTGATTGTATTTGAATGATGAAGGTTGAAGCTCTAGTGTACTAGTAGAGTCTAGAAGATGACAATAGGAAATTCTTTCAGTGACGAAGAGCCACTGAAGAGATAGGATGACCACGGACAGTTGCTAAGTTGTATTTGCTTGGAGATGGAGCATGGCCCTTCATGTCTTCATTTATGCTAATTGTGTGCAATATATATGTTACATCAGTAGGTAGATATAAATAAAGTTGCATGTTCTTCCGAATGAATTGATCACTTCTGATAAACCATTAATGTATATATATATATATATATCATTGATGATAAACTATATCCCAATTCATGGCGCAATATGGCAATACCGTATTCTAAGAGGCAAGTTGCCTATGTATAAAAAAAAAGAGGCAGATTGCCTTGCCATTTCTAGTCAAGTTCGTACGATCAGGCCATCCCTCATTAACATTAAAAATAAAATATATGATAAGCCCAATAAAATTGTCAATACAACTTATAAAACAATGTACTCCTTCGATGGAGCTATTAAAACGGGACGGAGGGAGTAGAATTTTATTGTGCAAATTTATACTGCATAGTATAGATTTGCAGTGAGAAAAATTTAATTTGCTTCACCTGAATGGGGTTATTGTCTTCTGACACTTTTTTGGCTTTATTGGAGGTGAGTATTTCTTGCTTTCCATCGCTTTAACATTTTTTTGGTGACTTGCACTTGAAATTGTGTATACTTCAAGCAAAGGGCACATGCCATGATTTCAGTTTGCAGTGGCCGCATATAGCCTAAAAGAGCTTCAGATCAGACTGGGCTGTTATGTCATGCTCTTCCCATTCCTGTGATTGGATGTTTGGTGATATATCTCGTACAGCTCAATCCAATTACTGAAATGCCAATCTCTACTTGTACTTAAAACTCGAGTTCTCATTCCCTTCTCACCTAGAATTCAAAGTGAAAATGATTGCTAGGCTGTAGATCACATGGCTTAAATTTCCTCACTGTTTTTCTTTAAAAAATATATAAATTTAAATAAAAAAACATTACACAATTCACTGTATGATATATTGGGTGCATTTGGAAGCTGATAGGTGAAAGGTTGAAAATTTATATCAGCCTGAAAATTATCACACTGATATTTTCTGATTGGTAACAACCCGTTTGGAACCTGAAAGTAAACAAGCATTATGGTGAAAATTTTCAGGCCTGATTTGTGAAAGGTGAAATATATTTGGGAACTGAAAATAAATCACGTTGATGTCGCCCTCTTTCTCCCTGTTGGTGATGGCGGCGGCGGCCTCGTTGAGTCCCCCCTCCCCCGGTCGCCGCCGCCACTGCCTCGTTGAGCCCCCCCACCTCGACGCTACCGTCGCCCTCACCCCGGTGTGTGCGTGTACGACTACCCCTCCGCCGCCGTACTGTTGAGCCGAGGGAGCCCCCCGGTCATATCTCTTTTAAATTTAATCCATTTTTGCTATTTTTCATCATTATAAGAAATAGCTCTAAAATGAGGAAGAATGAAAAAAAATGGGCCAAAACGGATCAAAAATGAGGGAGATATGAACTGTTGAAATTTGTTCCATTTTAACGGAGAATTACATGATCCAGTTTACTATCGTGCAATCGATTACACGATAGTACTGGCTATCGAGTAACTGGTTACACTATAGTACTGGCTATCGAGTAACTGGTTATATTATAGTACTGGCTATCGAGTAATTGGTTACACTATAGGACTGGCTATCGAGTAACTGGTTACACTGTAGTACTGGCTATCGAGTAACTGGTTACCCTATAGCACTGGCTATCGAGTAACTCGTTACACTGTAGTACTGGCTATCGAGTAACTGGCTGGCTATCGAGTAACTGGTTACGCTATAGTACTGGCTATCGAGTAATTGTTTACACTATAGGGCTACTTATCGTGTAACTAGTTACACTATAGTACTGGCTATCGAGTAACTGGTTACGTTATAGTACTGGCTATTGAGTAACTGGTTACGCTATAGTACTGGCTATCGAGTAACTGGTTACACTATAGGACTGCCTATCGAGTAATCGATTACGCGATAACTTTTTTAATGGGACAAACTTCAACGATGCGTATCTTACTCATTTCTGATCCGTTTTGGCCCTTTTTTCTTCATTCTTCCTCATTTTTAGTGTTCTTTCTTATAATGATGAAAAAATGTCCAAAAATGGACTAAAAATGAGGGAGATATGACGGGGAGGGGGGGTCCCTCGGCTTAAAGGTGCGGCGGCGGAGGCGTCGAGGCAAATACCGGGGTGATCGGCTTTGGATGACCCGAGCAGTTGCCCAGGATGGGTGGGCATGGGTTCCCTCGGCTCAACGAGCGGCGGCAAGGGAGGGGATGGGGAGTACAGACTCTCCCGGCTCAACGGGGCACCGTCGAGGTGGTGGTACTCACCGGGGGGACGAAGCTCTGGGAGAGAGGTGATTTTTTTCGTTGAAAAGGTGCGACGATCGATTCATCAGCCTGACTCTCACTTCGATGAGAATCAATTTTTCAGGGGTGAAAGGTGAAAATTGTCACCTATCACCTTTCAAGGCCATTTTTCAGCCTTTCAGCAAATAAACACAAAACAGGGGTGAAAGGTGAAAAGGTAAAAAAATTTACATATCACCGTCACCGACCATTTTTCACCCTTTCAGCTTCCAAATACTTTTTCACAAGGTGAAAATTTTCACCTTTTCAGGGCTGAAATATATTTTTTTTCAGCAAACAAACGCACCCATTATTTATGTTGGGAAAATATCTTACTTATTATGATTATGATATGATAAATTATTTATTTTAAGTAGCTTGATATGAAAACTTATTTATTTTGATACCTAGATGTCACATCCTAGATTTTTTAACTTCATTGGAGTTGCGAAAAATAATAATAATAATAATGTGTCAGAAGCTTGGGATGCGACCGGTTAAACCTTACCTTCAATTACACAGTTCACCATCATAAAAAAGACTGAAATTCTTTCTCAAATAGGATTATTGACTAAAAGAAATAAAAAGATCCATATAATACTAATAATAAGTCAATCATTAAAGGTTTGGCACACATGCCAAATTATTACAAGTTCAAGAATAGATAAAATAAATGTGGAGGCACTGTAAAAAGGAGTTGGTAATGTCCATAGCCTTGGCCAATTTAAGAAAGAAAGGGTCATGTTGAACCAAGTCATTCTTTAGTGGTCCATCGTATTCCAAGTCTGAAACTCCATGAAACAGATTTGAGCATTTAAACTCTCGGATAGGGTTTTACTTCTTAAACTCTATCATCATGTCATTTATGACATAGAAATCTCAGTGATGTGTGAATTCAAGGATGATCTTAAATAAAGCTATGCATGGTGAAGCTGCTTGATATGTTAACTATTTGAGGAGTCTCCAATTGAGTCATCCTATGTTGAACGACTAAGTTCTTCAACCATTCTTATGTGGGTCTATACATATTGAAATGCTGAAATTTCTATCTTACTCCTCTATGAGTCAGTTATTGAAAAATCGTAGTATGAGTCTCTAGATGAGAGAACTCCTGTTATTTGCAAACTGATTCAATTCGAGATAAACTGTTTCTCCATTAAGAGTGATTGATGAAAACTCTTCGAGTGGAAATTATAGTATGCTCATGAGCCATTGCTTGATCCTCCGTGATCTCAGATATTTTATGAACCTCTGTAGTTCAGCTGATGATAGCAACGCGTGCGCTTTTAAACTGTATGATATTACGGAAGGTCTGCAGTCTCCGCCCATTGTGCCTATAAGCACCGATGGGGCCAGCATCCCTAGACGCATGGCTGGGTTACTCTGAAGAACCTCTAGGACAATATATAATCAATCATATTAATCTTCCAACTTTCCAATTACAGGACACTATGTTCATTCCTCTTTTAAATCAAATTCTAAAAGATAAACCTCCTTTAATTGAATTTAAACTAAAATCAAAAGGTAACTAACCATAGGAGGAAATAATATCTATAACTACCTGGTGCACAGTAAATTTGTAAGCAACTGGTTTTTTTTACTTCAAATGTAACTTGCAAAAATTACCCCAATCTTATCTATGAAGCTACCATGAACTGTAAACTTATAAATCAGAAGCCCTACACCAACATTGCACCCCACACTAGTCATGGTGCCCATACTCACCCTAGCGCTCGGCTCAACCCAGCGCCAGCAAGTCCTGATTAAACTGGGCATTCTGCAAATCATTGTTCTATTGCAACTAAGAAATAAAAATCACACAACACCACAACAAATTATTAAAAAAAAATTAAGTTGGAAATTACACTTTCCTAATTTAGGTCGTCGAAATAAAAATATTATTTTTTTACAAAATTCCTAGTCGTCGCAGTAGAACTTGGATTATTCATCCTTCAGCCATGTTTCTTAAAACTTATAAAAAAAATTTACTGACAGATTTTGCCCATATAAATTCACCTATGAGATATTGAAATCTACAAATTCAAAGCACACGCTACGTTCATGCCTACCCACCTGTTGTTGTGGACGCGTGGTGGTGAAAACTTCCGAGTGAGGGAAGTTGTCATAGGCTCGAGCGCGGACTAAGGCAGCTGTCAGGTGGGGTTTAATTTAGATTAGGCTTCAATGTTAGCTATGCGCACTCGTAAAAAAATCGCTATAGTCCGTACTTCATTCAATTAAAAAAATGGTATCAAGGTGCAAGGTAGATTACCTGCATCTGAGTCATATGGACATGCCTTATGTGGTAAAACATAACCTGAAGGTCAAAAATATTTAAGAATTGTACAAGATAAAATGTGTTCTTCTCCCGTAGATCTTGATGAAAATTAATGCCATTAACATTATACGCAATAAAAAGTATCAAATCTGAAAGACTTCGATCGATTAGGAATACTGAGAAGCATAATACAAGCCAGTAATTTTTTATGATAAATTACAATTCATTTATTTGAAACTAATGAGAAATTCAAGCAAAATGTTATGTACGTCACATATTTGTGCCTACCTCTACATTATCTTAACAAAAAGGTAAGACTTATAAGATGGAAAATATTAGTGGCATTTTCCTGCATATACAACAGAGCATGCATTGGCCCCATTAACAATTCAGGTTGTATATTATAAAGAAATTGAACCAGAGGTAGGCTGCAAATTATATATTTTCTTATGTTTGAATAAAGAGAATGTATTTAACTACCTTCTTGCCTGTATTTCTAGTGGAAGATACAAAAAGATTCAAATGCTAATTCTTTGTCTGCTAAGATTCATATATCACTTAAGTGCTTTAAAAGGAAATTATAGCAAAAGGTAATTAATTAACTCTATAATATAACATAAACAAAAGTTTACAATTTATAATGCATAATGAGTCCAGTTTACATGAGACATGGCCACGCGTCTGTGTGAGCCGAGTCATCTCATGCCGCCAGATTTGGATCGGATAGCCAGTGTCAAATCAGGGGGCAGAAGGTGTGAATCACCACCTACCTTAATCTGACGGCTCACGATGACTCGGGTCACATGCGCATGAGCTGTCTCTCATGTAAACTTTTCCCGTGCATAATGGATTGCAAAAAATTTCTATAAGAAAAGCACTTAAAAAGCTAATGCATTCATAAGGTTTTTTTAATACTTAATGATTATCTCTATCTCAAGTCACCATCATATAAAAGTAAACAAAAGTTGCTTACCCCACACTTGGCGCAATCTCAGCACAATTTGTGAAATAGATCTTCTATCTATTGCATCAAGAATGTCCAAAGACAATGCTTTCTGTAGCGCAGATAACACATCCTTCTTTGCGTTTGCAGATAGGCGAAAGCAGTTTGGGACCTCAGTGGTGCTTAACTGGGCTACCTAATAGAACAGAGGGCCTCCATAAATGCCGACTCCAGGTCTCCTATGGAAAGGTAATCCTTAACATGGTTCCGCAAGCTATTACTGCTTTCTAGATTCTGCTCCATGTGAGAGTTCTTATAAAGTCGGCTGGATATAGAATTAGCTTCTTTAGGTGGGAAAGGCCTTCCATTTTGAAGATTGCAGTGATTTTCCATCCCTTTAGTAGCTGGGAAGTTTCTACCATACTCTGCTGGTTCTCTCCATAATGCTGCTCCTTGCTTGACTGGAATACCTGGCCGCTTATTTATAGTCAGACATTCATCCCACATATCTCTACTCATAGAAGATGCAGATGACTTTCTACATGTCGAATCCACAGAAGGCCTAGGAGTGCAGGTCGAAAGTCTAGGTGAATGAGAAACACTAAGATTGCTCTTACGAAGTTTGGAGTTAGCTATGTTTGAGTGACTTGTATTCTTCATAAGGCATTCAGCAATTTTCTCCGTCGCATGCTCTAAACTAAGTACTTTTGATTGCAACACAGACAAAGTATCCATTGAACTTTCCATATAAACCTGAATATTGCAAGGAGAAAAAGGGAAGTCGAGTCAGTTTCACAGGCTATTAATGTGAGCAAGATAAAACATAGTACTGTAAAAACAAGCAAAGAAATAACAAATCTATAATCACTTCATGTCAAATGCCACTTGATAAATCAGAATATTGCAGTTACTTACCTAAATTAACAACATAAAAAAACTAGTTCATAACTAGTTATCATCATCAAACATGTCAAGATGCAAGATGATTGCAAGGCCTGATAAGAAGATGCAACATGTTTCAAGCTAATGTGAAGGGTGTCCACTGTAAGACATTAATCTGCACACATGGTCCTGCATTTTTACTCTGAGGATCTCAAACTTGAACAATGAAATAGCATATGTCTACCAGAGGGAATAAATTGGTATAACTGGATACGATGCAGGATGATAGTATTTTTAACAAAACAAGTTTTTGTTCGGTGACAAAGAAGTTCAAGAGCAAAAAAACACATTTTACTATTGTCGTCACAAAAATTTTTTCTCATCGTTTGATATTGTTGGTGAAAGACATAAATACATGCAAAAAAACATCTCCCGAGCAGGATAAAGAGCTCTACAGTTTACAAAAATACCTGAAGAAGATCCATTAAGCTTGACTGCCTACTCTCGATCTCCAAAAGCTGCTTCCTGATTTCTATCGATTCCCTTGCATTATGAGAACAGCAGCCCTGATCAACTTGTGTCCTCAATTCTGTAACTTGTAGAATCCAAACTACTTCTGTCCTGGACTCCTGATGAAGAAATGTGGCCATCAAAATAATTTGTCAATTGAACAGTGTATATCCTGACTCCCTGCCTTGAGAGGGTCATTGTGGTGCGGACACGGGGCCTATACGGGTTTACACTCGCCGGAATAGGACCCGTGCCCATTAGATTGCTTATTTTCCTGTTTACATATTTAGTGATTTCTATTTTCAGCATTTGAATTAAATTTGGAATTTTTTTTCTTTGATTAGAGAAGCTTGATTCCCGTTCCTAATTTGGGCAAGCTTAATTTGTTGCTTGATTTAGACTCTTGTAATGCCTATTTAATGGCTACTCCTCTATGAAATAAAGTACTTCAGTTTTATGCAAAAAAATCTCGTTTTGATACCTCTGTGAAGGAGAACTCCCGTCGGTGCCGAAGCCGGAAAACACTGGTGCCGAATCCAGTGGTGGGTCTTGGTGCCGAATCCAAACCCCAAACGTTGCGCTTTCGTCGTCATCGCCGTGGTCGTCGCAGCCGCTCGATTTCCCACCACCGGTCTTCCTGATCCTCGATTTCGGAGAGTCGCTGCCGCCGTAACATTCGCCAGTTCCCAGTGGTGCACTCCGGCGGGGTTTGGCCGTCCAAAGTCGCCGCCTTTCGTTCAGGACTTGCCGTCAGTTCCGAAGCCCTCTTCTGTCAAGCGGAGCTCAGGCCACCATCGCCTTGCCGTCGTTGTCGCCGTCCTCTTTGGTCGCCGCCTCGTCACGGTCGCCGCTACCCAGTCGAGCAGGCCGCCAGCCCCTCTGATATTCTCCTCCGCCCGCCATTTGTCGTCTCTAGCTACCACTGCTCATCTGCAGCTTTATCGCCACCGCCATCTGTTCTGCCGAAGGGTACCGGATCATCGCCGGCTCTTCGCGCTGAACCCTTGCCGGAGTCAGACCTCTGTCGACTGCCGGACCATCCCTCTCGGCCGCCTGCGCTTCTGGTCGTCACTCGAGCAGACGAGATCCCATCTGTCGAGTCTGGTTGGACCCGGTTCGGACTTATTTTGTGTCATTCGGTTCGGGTTTCAGTTTGGACGACTCAAATCACTTCGGGTTCGGGTTTGGTTCACTCCATACGGACAAGTAAGTGTTATCGTCACCTTTGTGGTTTTAGTTGTCCATCTAAATTATCATATTTGATCTGAAGTGCAAGTGCGTGGTAAACATTAATTCGTACGTCAAGCCTTTTAGTCCTAGCCTAAAACAGTTTCTCAACTGTTGCTGCCCTTCAACCCCTTTTGAAATCAAATCTGAATTATTCGTAGCCATTTATATTAAATTCTTTATCTTGCCTGAGTAGGATTGCTAAAATTTAGAGTTTTCTTTACTTGTTTAACTTTTATCGGATCTCAGTTAGTTGTCCTGCATCATATTTGGTGGCCCATGCATCATTTAGGCTAGGTATTTAAAAAAAAAAAAAAAAAAAAAAAAAGAGTCCCTTTAGTTTGCATTTCATTGCATGCATTTGCGTTCTGGTAAGGTCATTTCTCCCAGTTTGTCTGAATCCCACTCTGTTATGGATCCCTTAGAAGCTATTGCTACTCAACTAGAAAACATAAACAAACGACTAGAAAACCTGACCGTTCAACATGAGGAGTTTCGTCATGATCTTGCCCAAACCAATGTTCGTTTAGACTCTGTTGAGACCTCTCAGAGGTTCAACCACAACTTTGTCGGTGAGTCTTCTCAGGCGCCCGACGCTGCACAGTCTAATGAGGTTGATCCTCATTCCCATGACCAACCTGCCTACACTAATTTTGGTCCATTCCCATACAATGCGCGTGCTGCCCATCATCGCCGAGGCCCACCCCCTCAACCCTATTATCACCATATGGACCTTAGGGAGCCCCGTGACCCAAATGAGCGCATCATGCGGAACCTTAAGGTTGAGGCACCTTCCTTTGATGGTAGCCTTGATCCTAGAATATTCATTGATTGGGTGAGAGAAATGGACCACTTCTTTGAGTGGTATGAGTTAACTGAGGATAAAAAAGTCAAATTTGTTAAGATGAAACTAATCGGGCGAGCTAAACTCTTTTGGGAGGATGTTGAAGGTTTGATAGCCCTTCGACATGAACCTCCAATTTCTACTTGGATGGACATGAAAGAGCGCCTGAGCACTAATTACTTGCCTCGATCCTATAGAAGTGATCTCATAGAGACTTTCTATAAGCTTAGGCAAGGTAACCGGTCTGCCCTAGAGTATATTGCTGAATTTGAGGAGTATCGGGTGCGTTGTCAAGTCCGTGAGGAACATGATTCGATTTTGGTTCGATTTCGAAAGGGTCTTAATGATGACCTTAGGAAGGAGCTTGTGTTTCGAGGTATTGCTACTCTTGAACAAGCTTATGCCTTTGTCAAGGACTATGAGATGATCACTAAACCTCACTCCTTTAGGCGTCCAGAACCTCGCCCACAATTAGCTGTTCCCCAACCACTTTCCAGTAAGCCATATGGGGAATCGTCCACGTATGCAGGGAATAGGTCTAATTCTGGTCCAGTTCCGTTTACTGGGCGTAAACCACAGTCCGGATCTTACCCAGCCAAAGCTCCTCCTCCTGTGCGTGCCTCTAATGATAATGACAAACGGGTAGATAGAGATTCCCCAACACCTAGTCGTTGTTATAGGTGTCAAGGATTTGGTCATGTTGCTGCTGTGTGCCCTACAAAGAAGACTCTTGTTATTAGTGAACAAGAAATGCCCTCTGATGATGACAGCCTCGAAGAGGAGGTCTATGAGCCCAATCTAGCAGACATACATGACTCTGATGCTGAGTATGAAGAAGCATCTGGCTTCCTCGGTTGTATTAGAGCTTCTCCTTCTCCATTCGGTTGCACAAACACTCAGTTTGTTGCCCCAACTCTGAACGTCGTTAGGTGTGCCCTAACCCAGCCTCGAGAGAATGATGATTGGCGTAGGAGTACAATCTTCCACACTTATGTTAAGTGTGGGGGAAGAGATTGTAAAGTAATCATTGACAGTGGGAGCTGTATTAATGCCGTTTCTTCGAGACTTGTTTCCCGTTTAGGTCTCAAACCAATTCCCCACCCTAATCCCTATAAAGTCTCTTGGGTTGACACAACATCCATCCCTATCAATGAGCGATGTCTAGTACCCATTGAAGTTCACTCTTACACAGACAAAATCTGGTGTGATGTCATACCCATGGATGTCGGTCATCTTATCTTAGGGAGACCTTGGCTCTTTGACTTAGATGTCACAATCTATGGTCGCAGCAACTCTGTTACTTTTACTTTTAATGGCCATAAGATCAAATTGAACCCTTTAAAACTGCAACCCCTCCTTAAGAATCCCAAAAGTGCTACAACCAAAGATAAGGGCTTGCACATCATTAGCCCCAAAGAGTTTGAGAGAGAAGTGAGCACTGAAGATGTTCTCTTTGCCGTCGTCGCAAAGGAAGTTTCACCGGACACTCAGGAAGACACACCTGCTGAGGTAACTAATCTCCTTACAGAATTTAAGGATGTTTTTCCTGAGGATCTCCCGGACCAGTTGCCACCCATGCGTGATATCCAACACGCTATCGATCTTGTTCCAGGAGCAACTCTCCCAAATTTGCCTCATTATCGACTTAACCCCACTGAGCATGATGAGTTAAAGAGGCAAGTTGATGATCTCCTCCGTAAGGGGTTCATTAGGGAAAGTATGAGTCCGTGTGCTGTACCCGCACTCCTAACACCTAAGAAAGATGGATCATGGAGGATGTGCGTGGATAGTCGTGCGATCAACAAGATCACGGTGAAATATCGATTTCCCATTCCTCGGCTCGACGATATGCTTGATATGATGGCTGGTGCCAAAATTTTTTCCAAAATTGATCTCAAAAGTGGCTACCACCAAATTCGAATTCGTCCAGGTGACGAGTGGAAAACTGCCTTTAAGACAAAGGATGGCCTCTATGAGTGGATGGTCATGCCATTTGGACTATCTAACGCTCCTAGCACCTTTATGCGCGTGATGACGCAAGTTCTTCGTCCTTTCATGGGCAAGTTCCTTGTTGTGTACTTTGACGACATCCTCATTTATAGCACAACCAAGGAGCAACACCTAGACCACCTTGTCCAAGTTTGTAACACCTTGAGGAATGAAAGTTTATATGCTAACCTCAAGAAGTGTTCTTTTCTTACACATCAAGTTATCTTCTTGGGTTTTATAGTTTCCTCTAAGGGAGTTTCTGCTGACCCTCAAAAAGTACAGGCGATAGTCGACTGGCCTGAGCCTAAGACTATTCATGATGTTCGTAGTTTTCATGGGCTTGCTACTTTTTATCGTCGATTTATTCGTGGGTTTAGCACCATCATGTCCCCTATAACTGATTGTCTGAAGAAAGGTGAGTTTCGATGGTCACATGCTGCTGCTAGAGCATTTGAGGAGATCAAGAGGAAGATGACTGAAGCACCCGTAATGCGCCTCCCCGATTTTTCAAAGGTTTTTGAGGTTGAATGTGATGCATCTGGTATAGGCATTGGTGGCGTCCTTAGTCAAGAACGTCATCCAATCGCTTACTTTAGTGAGAAGTTAAATGAGGCTAAGCAAAAATACTCAACCTATGACAAAGAATTCTATGCGGTAGTGCAAGCTTTACGTCACTGGCGACATTACCTTCTACCGCATGAATTTGTCCTTTATTCAGATCATGAGGCTTTGCGTTACCTGAACTCTCAAAAGAAACTTAATTCTCGACATGGTCATTGGATTGAGTTTCTACAGTCTTATACTTTTGTGTTGAAACATCGAGCAGGGGTTGCGAATAAAGCAGCTGACGCACTTAGCCGTCGAGCATTCTTACTCTCTATGCTGAGTGTCAAAGTTACAGGTTTTGATCGACTTAAGGAGGACTATGCATCGTGCCCTGATTTTGGAGAGATTTTCCTAGACCTGAGTAATGATTCTACCCTTTCCCATGATGTCTACCATCTTCACGATGGGTACCTCTTCAAAGCAAACAAGCTTTGCATTCCCCGTACGTCTGTGCGAGATTTCTTAGTGTGGGAAATTCATGCTGGTGGTTTAGCAGGACACTTTGGTCGTGACAAAACCATTGAAGAAGTCGAGCGCCAATTTTATTGGCCGAGCCTCAAAAGAGATGTTGCTAAAATCATTAGTCAATGTCGCACATGTCAACTGGCCAAACACAAAAAGCAAAATACTGGCCTCTACACCCCTCTTCCTGTGCCAGATCGTCCATGGCAAGATGTTAGTATGGATTTTGTGCTTGGACTACCACGTACTTTTACAAAGCATGATTCCATATTTGTGGTAGTAGACCGCTTCTCCAAAATGGCCCACTTCATTCCTTGTTCCAAAACCTCTGATGCATCCAAAATTGGGAAAATCTATTTCGATAAGATCGTGAGTCTGTATGGTTTACCCAAAACCATCGTGTCTGATAGGGATGTTCGCTTTATGAGTTATTTTTGGAAAACCCTTTGGCATATGGTCGGAACAAAGTTAAAATTCTCCACGGCTTATCACCCTCAAACTGATGGTCAAACAGAAGTCGTAAATCGTAGTCTTGGCAACCTTTTACGTTGTTTGGTGGGAAACAATAATAGAAACTGGGATTCCATTCTTCCTTTTGCTCAATTTGCATATAACAGTTCAGTCAATAAGTCTATAGGCATGAGTCCATTTGAAGTTGTGCATGGTTACAAACCTAGGAAGCCTGTAGATCTTATCCCCATGTCCCCTCATGTTCGTATTTCTGAGTCCGCTGATGCATTTGCACGACATGTTCATGATTTGCATAAAGAGATCCGTAATAAAATTGAAGCAAGTAATGAACGCTATAAGATTCAAGCTGATTCTCGTAGGCGCTTTAAAGAATTTAATGTGGGTGACTATGTTATGATTCGGATTCGACCTGAACGGTTCCCTTCGGGTGCCGTTCGAAAGTTGCAATCCCGTAGTGCTGGTCCCTTTAAAGTGTTAACACGCATTGGTCCTAATGCCTATGTTATTGACATACCTTCTGATTTTGGCATCCCAACAACTTTTAACATCGAGGATTTGGTTGCTTACCATGGCCCTCTTGCCATACCTGATAACCCATTTGATGATTTGTCCCCTGCAAATGACCCCTCACCTATCCCTGACCCTATTCCACTGCCTTACCCACTTGCACTTAAAGATCAAGTTGATGCTATTTTAGATGAGCAGGTAATTTCCACCACAGATGGAGGGGTACAACGCTATCTTGTTCGTTGGAGGGGACGCCCCGAGTCAGATTGCACATGGATCACACGTGACGAGTTGCAGACACTTGATCCGGATGTCTTGGAGTTACATGAGAGCCTTCCTGCACATAACTCGACGGGGTCGAGTTTTTCCCACCCGGGGAGAGTTGGTGCGGACACGGGGCCTATACGGGTTTACACTCGCCGGAATAGGACCCGTGCCCATTAGATTGCTTATTTTCCTGTTTACATATTTAGTGATTTCTATTTTCAGCATTTGAATTAAATTTGGAATTTTTTTTCTTTGATTAGAGAAGCTTGATTCCCGTTCCTAATTTGGGCAAGCTTAATTTGTTGCTTGATTTAGACTCTTGTAATGCCTATTTAATGGCTACTCCTCTATGAAATAAAGTACTTCAGTTTTATGCAAAAAAATCTCGTTTTGATACCTCTGTGAAGGAGAACTCCCGTCGGTGCCGAAGCCGGAAAACACTGGTGCCGAATCCAGTGGTGGGTCTTGGTGCCGAATCCAAACCCCAAACGTTGCGCTTTCGTCGTCATCGCCGTGGTCGTCGCAGCCGCTCGATTTCCCACCACCGGTCTTCCTGATCCTCGATTTCGGAGAGTCGCCGCCGCCGTAACATTCGTCAGTTCCCAGTGGTGCACTCCGGCGGGGTTTGGCCGTCCAAAGTCGCCGCCTTTCGTTCAGGACTTGCCGTCAGTTCCGAAGCCCTCTTCTGTCAAGCGGAGCTCAGGCCACCATCGCCTTGCCGTCGTTGTCGCCGTCCTCTTTGGTCGCCGCCTCGTCACGGTCGCCGCTACCCAGTCGAGCAGGCCGCCAGCCCCTCTGATATTCTCCTCCGCCCGCCATTTGTCGTCTCTAGCTACCACTGCTCATCTGCAGCTTTATCGCCACCGCCATCTGTTCTGCCGAAGGGTACCGGATCATCGCCGGCTCTTCGCGCTGAACCCTTGCCGGAGTCAGACCTCTGTCGACTGCCGGACCATCCCTCTCGGCCGCCTGCGCTTCTGGTCGTCACTCGAGCAGACGAGATCCCATCTGTCGAGTCTGGTTGGACCCGGTTCGGACATATTTTGTGTCATTCGGTTCGGGTTTCAGTTTGGACGACTCAAATCACTTCGGGTTCGGGTTTGGTTCACTCCATACGGACAAGTAAGTGTTATCGTCACCTTTGTGGTTTTAGTTGTCCATCTAAATTATCATATTTGATCTGAAGTGCAAGTGCGTGGTAAACATTAATTCGTACGTCAAGCCTTTTAGTCCTAGCCTAAAACAGTTTCTCAACTGTTGCTGCCCTTCAACCCCTTTTGAAATCAAATCTGAATTATTCGTAGCCATTTATATTAAATTCTTTATCTTGCCTGAGTAGGATTGCTAAAATTTAGAGTTTTCTTTACTTGTTTAACTTTTATCGGATCTCAGTTAGTTGTCCTGCATCACATTGTCTTCAATGGTATTATGGGCAAATTTCTTACATATGGTCTCAAAGCTGCCGCTTGCAATGTCTAATATGGTAGACGAGTCCAGCTTTTCATCCACCTGCATATCATCACATCCAACGTCATGTGACTCTGTTGTATTGTCCATGGTTCCTCCAAAACTTTTTGTTACACAACTCCCTTCAGATTCTTCATTGTGTGCATCAGCTAGTGGAAGTATACGAGTCAAGGGACATTTCCCATTAAAATTGCTCATAGATGATAATCAAAGAACACTGTATAATTGTTGTATCTGCGCCATAATCAACACTATGCCTTATCCCAGCTACCAATGGCCTGCACCATATCATTTTGTACTAAAAAGTACATAGATCAGTAAAAGTTTTATAACAATCGCATGTCTTCTACCTTATTTCCTCCTCTTTTAAAGACCCGGCACCTTGCAGCACATGAAGACTCGGGCTGGTCAGACTCCAGCTCATCCTGATCAGTTTGTGAGTTTGGATCATCCTCTGCTCTCTTACAAGAGACTAATCTAGAACCACTCCGTTTCTCTTTCTTTTGGAGCATGCTTTTCGTGGAGAAGGTCCCAGCTGGAGTATGTATCACTAAAACAGAAACTGGACTAGGAACTCTGAACAGGAAATATAATAGTTAGAGCAAGAATGGATAACAGGGGAATGCAGACGACAATTGAACCACCTAGCTTTCACCAGGGGTGTGACCAAGAACTTTCTGCCGTTGAGAAACTCAATGAGTATGGACAGACTCTACTAGCAGCTTTGGGTATCAATCTAACACTATAACGTGAAGAAAATCAAGCAAGAAGCTGACTATATATATAATCTATCCTCAGAATCGGGTGACTTACTGTAAAAACTTAATATTGCACCATTTACAAATTTCGTGAACTGTGCTCAAATATGAAAGTCAATGTACGGTGGAATTGCAGATCCACATAATAATTTAGTCATAAGGAGATCCAAACACACTCCAAAAACAAGCAACACGCCTTCCCTCTCAAGCATTTTGTCGAACAGCAACCGTGCAATAAAAAAAATCATCAAGTAAACACAAAATTCAGCGGCAATTTAAAGAATGACCCAAAACATGAGTTCTAAAGAAGGCAGACAAGTTACCGACAACAGAGTTGTCCAGCTAGAGGATGGAGATTCGAATGGCGCTGCCGAGCGTGAGGCTGATGAGGGTATCGATGTTGCGAGGGAAGGTTTCCTGGGGGCGTCGGTGAGGATGGGTTCTTCCAGGAGGGTCGATAGCACTGAAAGTAGACGAAACTCTTTCAACGTCGTGCAGCTGCTGGAGGAGGAGGACGGTTCTCCAATTTCCAAACCAGTTCTTTTAACGCCCCCGCGTACAAGCTCGGCATCAATAAAATGAAGATGAGATTGAGAGCCCACCGTTGGGTCAGATAACCAAGAGGCGGGCTAGGTGGCCGGAGGAAGTCTTGCAAATCACCAGCGCCTGTTTTTATATACATATTTTTATATACCTTTCTACCTATAATTTAGTCATAATTTTTGTAAAGGTAAGGATTGTTAATAGTTATTTATGTTAGGTGAGTAATTAAGAGTTTAACAAATAAATATGCTTAATTGATTAATTTAGATGTGTTAATCAAATTTTAATGGATTTACATTTTATTATGCATCTAAATTATATTTAATTTTATTATGCAGGTTTTAAAAGTCCCAATTGCAGATATTCAAAAGTGAATGCACGTCAACCAGTTCTGTGAAGATATCGAAGAACCGATGGATGATATGGTTACGACGGGTTTTAAGGAAGAAAAAGAAAAAGAAAGAAACCCGACCGGTTCAGTGGTCGGGTCAGTAATAAAAGAAACAAAAGAAAAACAATGAAGAACCGGCCCGAGCTCGATGGCGCGTTACAGTCGAACAGCCAGAGCTCTGTCTGAGCTCTGCTCTGGGGCGGCTCGACTGAGGAATCAGGTCACGACCGACGGTGAGTTCGATGGCAGAGCTTCACGGTGGCAATGTGCGACGGGCCATAGCGAACGCCGACGACAGAAGACAACTCATGAAGACGAAAGCGGCAGAGGTGTAGTTCTACTCGAGCTTCGGCGATGAGGAAGCCATGGGTGATGGGTCATGGCAGCTGACGGTGGCGATGAAACGATGGCAAGATCAGAGATCAACAGCGAGGTCGACGGTGCCGGAGAAGAGCAGAACACGGCAAAAACAGAGCAACAAGAAGGAAAGGCTCTGATTTTGGGAATTTCCAAATCGCGCGCGACAAAGCCGAATCGGGAAGCTTCAATTACAGTTTTTGGATCAAAATAGTAAGTGACTAATTCTAATTCGATTGAAGATTTCAGAAATGGGCGGATGGCTTGATTGGGAAGCTTTCAAATTTTGGGTGTGTTGTTCTGTTTAGAGAAGAGTAAAAACGGGATTTTTGCTAAAAATGTGGACGGGATTGGAGGTAATTCGGGCTACAATCTGTGTGGTTTAGGAGGAATTGAAGGCAGCAATTGGAATTCGATTTGCTAGTAAGATTGATATGGAAGGTTGTCTGATTTGGGACAAGAAAGGGGACTGTGTTTGCACCCTATAAAAGCAGAGCAGTCTGTTGGAAAAAGGGGGTCGGCAGAGAAGAGGAGAGAACGGCAGTGAGGAGTTAGAGAAGGGCTGATTCCAGAACAGACCCCTTTGCTCAAGAGAGGAAGACGGATTGTTCTGAGGGTTGTGTGACTTGCCCGAGAGAGAAGGAGCCAACTATTTTCAGAGAGGAAAAATAGAGCTTTTATAGAAAACTTCCGGCCGGAAAAGCCAGGCGCTTTGGGCGTGGTTTTGGCCGGAAGAAGAGAACGGAGAAGAAGGTGTTGGCCAGAGCGGAAAAGGGGGAGAAAAGCTGCGGATTTTGGACGAATTCGAATTGCTACAGTAACCGCAAGCCCATCGAAGAAGATGATGAATAGTGCTGGTGCTACAGTGCGCGTGAACAGTATTCCTGCAAATGACTTCTCCGACGAATCAGGCTTTTTCTTCCTTTCTTTTCTTGTTTAGCTAATCTTATTTGTACTAAGACTAGATAAAGCCCTGTTGAATTGTTTGACTCTCAATATTTATTTGCAATTTTAAAGTAGTAATTTTTATTCCACGTGCTTAATAAATTTTGCTATGATTATTCTGTTGCTTGAGAGAGGGTAGAGTAATTGTTAATGAAATTAAACTAAGGGTTTGTTAATGTTCGAGAGGTCTTAGCGAATTCCAAGGTATTATTTGAATAAAAATTACATTTTTATGATTGATCTTTGCTCGAGAAAGGGAGATTAATTGAGTTAGATTTAATTGTTTAGTTGCATGTTCGAGAGGGCTGCACACATTACGATTATTCGTGACTTCGAGAGGGGCACAGATAATTGATCACTTGTAATTGTACGGGTTAACGGAGAGGATAGCTATTTAGTTTGGGTGGATTCGAAGTCTTAGTATATTTCTCATCATATTATTTTCATATAAATTTCATTGCTTTGTTAAATTAGAACTTTTCATTCTGTTATAACTAGTTACGTAAAAAAAAATGAAATCTTTCATTAGAATTAAGTTGAATCAGTCCAAGTCCTTTGGGTTCGACCTCGTTTCCACTAGTCTATATGTAGTTTCGTACGATTGCAAGTAAAATAGTTAAAAATTTAATCAATCAATGACTCGATCGACGAGAATAAGAAACAGCAGGTTAAAACTCACAAAATTTTTCCACCCGTTAGCCCCTTGCTCCTCGTGTCCCCATTTTCTCCGCCTCGCCTCCGTCCCTTCGTTGCCGGCCTCTCTGCGGCCTCATACTCCGGTGACCCTACCCTTCGTTTCTTCCTGTGTCGGCACCCTCGTCTCTGCCGGTCGTCGCCGCATCCTCTTTCATTGCGTAGCCGAAGGTGGTGGTTACCGGAGTCTCCTCATCGTCCTTCAGGGTCTGTTTGGTTCCCTGGAAAGCAAGGGAAAGAGAAAGAGAAAAAGAAAGGGGATTCCAAGAGAAAGAGAAACATGTAGAAACCTAAAATTTTCCACTTGTTTGGTTCTACCGGGAGAATGTGGAATCTACCTATCTACCTCGGTTCCATGCCATGGAATGTCGTATCGGATATCAGTAAAATATCGGTCGGCCTAAGAGACGAAATATCGGAGATATTGTGTAAAAAAAATCGGTCGTCAAAAACTAGTTTTTACCATATATTTTCACAATCTAACTTCTAAAATGAGTTATACTAATTTAAACAAAGAATAGATTTCAAAATATGCATAAAAATGCATATTAGGATAGAAAATAGACATTAAAGTTTTTTTTTCCCGAAAAAAAAAAGACCGAAACCGATATATCGACAATGCGATATTTGGAAAATTTTAAAATTCCGATACTTATTGGTATCGGTTTGTGTCGGATACCATGTTCCATGCTATCTGGCTTTAACTCTAAACATCTTTTTATCCGGGTGCACTATTAGAAGAAAAACAACAAACAGGTTCTATGCTTTGGAAGTGTTGAGGAAGTGGACAGTGAACAGGAGTTAGTGAAATGACATTTTAATCGAAACTAACAATCGGAAACGGCGACTTCACCTTAGGCGAGCCGGTCACAAGTGACCCGGCAGGCCAGCCCCTCTTCGGAGGACAGCCGCGAGGCCGGGGATGCCGAGCGGTGGAGACGGGAGCCGCATTCGGATCCTGCTGCTTAGGCAGTCGGCCGCGGGGCCTCAGCGGAGAAGCAACAGCTCCCGCAGGTACCGCTGGCTTAGGCTTGGGCGAACACCCATGGCCACGGCGCGCAGGCAGAGCTACCTCAGCAGCAGGGGCGCGCGCGTAGTTCCTGTCCTCGGACAGAAGCAGATGGTGGTTGGCGAGGACGGCCTCGTGATCGGCCGACAGAGACGTGAGACCGACGAGAGAGCTCTAAATAGATAGAACCCGATAAACTTTCCCCCACAATCCCCCCATCAGATGGTGGAAATTTTGAGGCCTCATTTTCCACCAAAATCCCCCCTTCTTTCCTCAGCTTTCCCCTCACCCATTTTCTTCTTGTTTGATTGATCTATGGAAACTCAGGGATTCTTCTTTCCTTTTCCCCAGTTTCCCTTGGTTTCTAGGGAACCAAACAGACCCTCACTGTGATCCACCTGTCGGGTTTCGGAATACTTCAATAGGCACTGAAAATCATAATTTTTTTCCATTTCCGTTATATTTGGTTATTCTCCGATGGCGATCTCTTTCTCCGAGCATCTGCATCATACCGGAAATGGCAGGGTTTGGCTTCACTCGACTTGGCTGCCGAACCTGCGATTCGGTCGATTATAGAAGAGATCCATGAATGATTATCAGCTGTCGTCTGTGTTTCTCTTCCAGGTCCATCAACACCAGGGAGGAAGACAATACGATGAGCTTCTCCTGGAGTTGGTGGAGGAGGACGGCTCGGACAACGGTTGGGTCAAGGCTCGGACTCACTGCGACCATCTTCCACCAGACCTCCTTCTCCCATCCCTCTCACATGCCTCCTCCCGATTCTCCTTGCGCCAGGTTAGTTCTCCCCCTCTAAACCTTCCTTCCTCTTCTTCCAATTCTGTTGATCATACAGTATTCCTTGTCTTTCATTTCTTGTTTGGCATGCTATTTCTTTTTGGTATAATGCAATGCTTCCACGATGCAAAAGTTAGCAATTAGTGATTGTTGGAAATTTGTGTTTCTTTATATTTATTTATTTGGCCAAATTAAATTTCAATAAAGCAGAAGAGAGAACAACAAGATGACAGTTATACAAGGGAGAACAAAAAATTAAATAACTACAATCTTCCTTGTCATCCATTAGTTGTTTTGCAAGCCAAATATGAAATTTTTAGATTGTGGGCTTGATGCAAAAGCAGTCGCATAATGATTAGGGTTAGTTGAAAATTTATGTTTTTCTTAATTCTTTTTTTAGTAAAATTTCACTAAAGAGAAAGAACAGCAAGAAGGCAGTTATACAAGAGAACAAGAAAATTTAAAATATTACATCTGCCTTCTATCAAAAAGAGAAGGAAATTTATGAACTGACTCAGGTGTGTTTATGAAAACCGACAGAAGAAATGATGGTTCTATTTGTCATTGATGTCCAAATCATGAATCAAGTGGAAGAAACTTTTTTAAGCAATTAATCCTCATCAAGAATTGCAAAATTCTGCTGGCTTAAGAAGTTATGATCGTGATTTATTCCTGGGATATGCCTATTCAATACTCTTAGACTAAAGTGTGCCCTTAATATGTTCAGTTTTATGACCTTAATGTGGCTGTGATTTTAATATATTATGAACTATTTTAGTGTTCATCTCTGTACAAGGAGTTTACTTGTTCAGTTTATTAACTTATTTACTTTTTTATAAGAAACTTGTGTAGAAATTTAGTGTGAAATATGGTTGTGGCCTTAGAGTTTAATACACCATAGAGGAGAATTCAAAAAGAGAAGATGCTTCTTCCATGAATAAGTGAATTCTAGAAAGTTCACAATTGCCTCTGCATTTCACTCTAAAGCCGAGCCATATTTTGGTCTGACTGCTTCTAATGATTTGCACTGAAATTCTTGAACTGTGTTTATATTTCTGCTTCTGGAAACATTATGGACAAATTCCTGGTTAACCTCATCTAATATGCATCCATGTCTTTTTTAAATGTGACAATCATAGAGAGAACTGGTTATGCTTGACCTGTAAACATGCGTTGTGCAGTCGATTTGTCAATCAACATATGCTTGAGCATTTTCAGGAAACAGACCATTGTGTAGCTCTAAGTTACAGGAAACATACCACTATGTGAAGAACATGATCTACAATTTTACATACCTTTTTGGGCTATAATGCATTATTAGTAATAAGTGCACTATTTTTTAAGATTGGTTGGAGGTTTACAGCTGAGGATGTTACTCCTGCAAATTCGTTGCTCGTCTTCAAATATCATTGTTGTTGTGCTATTTCATTTGAACAGGGTGATGCATGCTGATCTGAGATGACTTTATTGCAATTGCATATATATTCTCCTATGCTGGATACCCTTCCTCCAAGATGGGTGCATTTTTCACATGGAATGCTTATTTTCTTGTATCAGGTTTCCCTTCTTTCTGTCACGATCTTTTACATGTTATTGGAGAGAGAGTTATTTTTGGGTGATATGGTCTTGAATTTTAGCTAATCACTTTTTGCATGTTCTAATACCCATCTAAGATGGGTGCATTTTGCACATGGCCTTCTTTTTCTGTATCGGGTTTTCTACTAATTTTATAATGTCTTCTTGGAGACATGCAGAGAGAGGGAGAGAGAGAGAGACTTTGGCACGTCCAGATAGTGGCCTAATTTACTCATTTTGGTGCTAAGCTTAAATATAGTTGAGACTCTAAAACCGTAGATGTCAAACATATGAAATACTTATGAATCCAATTGAAGCAGGTTAAGGCTGTTGCATGCTTATTTTTGGTTTGGCAAACAGTAATGCTTATAGTACTGTTTCTTGTTTATATAAAGAGTAAGATAAATTATTTTGGTGTAGAACTACTTTTTTTGTTTTATGACAAAAAAGCTAGTGACAATACAATATATTACGGTATATTGTTATTGTATTGTGCTGAGAGCTGTTAAACCTATTGATCAATTTGCCCAAGTCTGATTGGACAGTTGATGACGAGGTTTTAGTTTACCATTTCTTAGGCATGTAGGTGGAGGATTTTGTTTGTAGTCTTGTCCTGAATTCTTTTGGCATTTTAGTTAATCTGTTAAAATTTATTTAATGTTATTCCAGACCTTTGATGTCGTTGATGGGAAACAAGCAAGGCGTACAAATTCATCAAGTCCACTTGGAGAGCTGTTTGATCATGGTGATTACCTTATTTTACTAACTTTCACGAAAATTTTCAGGAAAATAGGCAGTAAATAATTTTCAGGAAAATTTATGCGGAGACAAATAAAAAGTGATAAAAAAGCATTATGCTCTTATTAAGTAACAAAATTTTTTGACGTTCTTTTTGTAGGTTCTTCTAATTCGTCAGATACTCCCAAAAGCTCAGCAAACGGACAATTCATGGGCGGCTTCTCTGTTATTAGCCTCTTTTTAGCCTTCCTTTTATGTACTTTAGCAATCTAGATATTGCTTCAACTATGTTGTCATCCCAGCTGCTTGAACTATATACAGGAACTCGATCCTCTATACCTGAAAGACCCTGTAATGGAGGCTCGATTGTAGTAAATGGCTATTACATAAACCAATTGAGACAATTTTAAATTTTTTGCTAAAATTGTTGTAATTTTGTAAGTTGTTGGTAATTCTATCAGTGTGCTGGATAAATTAAATGCCTAAGTACATTTCCTGGTTAAATAAACAACAAAGAATTTCCTTAATTTATACTCCCTCTGTCCCATGTCTTATTTGGTTCCCAATGGGAACTACGTTGAGTTGATTTTGAAAAAAAAAAAAAATTAATGTGGGGGATAATAGGGGGATCAGTCTCAACAGTTCGATCACATGGAGGTTGAGATCTTTAGCATGAGGGGTAGTTTTGTAACTTAGCATTCTAAAATCTGCTTTTTGCTTATGTTGCCAAACAGACTACTCATTAGAAAGCTGATTTTTTCTTATGTCCAATCAAACACACATCACTTCATAACTAAAATCCAAGAAGTAGAATACCCTAGATTCTGCTTCTTCTACTCCAAGAAATTGCAACAAAAAAAAAACATCGCTTTTTTCCGACATAATTTTTACTGCAGAAAAAATGGTCGAAACTAACATCTTTATACCAACGGATATTTTTTCGCTGAAACTATCCATCGTAATAAAGATCAATACTGACAGATACACGTCCGACGAAAATAATCTGCTGTTAATGTTGTTCTTTTTACGACAGATTTATTTCTGTCGCCAATGATAGATATCAACGGTTTCTTTGCTGTAAAAAAAATCCATCGTTAAAAGCCAAATTTGTTATAATGATAAGTACTTGTTGCCTAGGATCGATGATCTATTTGATTAGTTAAAGTCCGCAAAAGTTTTCTCCAGGATTGATCTGAGATTGGGTTATCATCAATTGTGGATTAAGGAAGAGGATATATCCAAAACTATGTTTAAAACCAGATATGGACACTACGAATTCTTGGTGATGTCGTTTGGATTGACGAATGCACCAGCAGCATTCATGGATATGATGAACAGGATCTTTGTTGATCTATTGGAACGATTTGTAATAGTGTTTGTGGATGACATCTTGGTTTATTAACCGAGCTGAGCACAGAGAACACTTAGCTCACGTATTACAGATTCTTAAGGACAATCAGTTATATATAAAGTTCAGCAAGTGCGTGTTTTGGCTAGATAGAGTAAACTTCCTTGGACATGTGATATCTAAGAATGGAGTATCAGTGGATCCAGCAAAGGTGGAGGTAGTTTTGAATTGGGAACAACCGAGGAATGTTATAGAAATTCGGAGTTTCTTGGGATTGGCAGGATACTACCGAAGATTCATAGAAGGGTTATCAAGTTTGGCGTTGCCAATGACTAAACTGACTCGGAAAGGAATGAAGTTTGTGTGGGATGATGCATGTGATAAGAGCTTCAATGAATTGAAGAGAAGGTTAACTTTAGCGCCGATTCTAACCTTACCGTTGGGATTAGGAGGTTTCGTCATCTATCGCGATGCCTTAAATGTGTGGATTGGGATGTGTACTGATGCAACACGCACTACAACAAAATTGGCTCTTAACGACTGATTTTTTTTTTTACCGAAAAAATTTGCTGATAATTCTATCATTGGCGACAGAACTAAATCTGTCGTAAAAAGAACCCATTAGCGCCGGATTTTGTTTGGCGGATATTTATCGGTCGGTATTAAAATTTATTACGACAGATATTTACGGCGGAAAATTATCCGTGGGTAGAAAGATGTTTATTTCGACAGTTCATTTCTGCCGTAAAAATTCTGTCGAAAAAAAAAGCCCGTGTCCGTTACCCCATAAAACCCCCCATCCTTCTCCCTCCCCCGTGCCCCCGCACCGGCCCTTCTCCTCTATCCCTTCTCCGTCGTGGTCCCCTTCTCTGGCGTACTCTATTGTCTCCGGCAGCTCCGACGATGACGACGCTCCTCCTCAGGTACGCTCCCCACCCCCAATTTCTTTTTTTTTTCTCGGCGGAGGGCTGTGGATGGTGAGGAGCAGCACCACCTGCTCCGCGGCCAGATGATGGAGCCACCTCTTTCTCTGTTTTCCATTTCTTCAGATGTTTTGCTTCATGTTATTGTTCTTCAATTTGCATCCCATATTCTTGGTTACTAGATTCTTGATTGCTAGATCAAATGTACCAAGTTGGGACCTTGCTTCTCAGTATTTGAATGAGTCTGTAGCACGTACAAGTAAGAAGCTGAATTATGTTTATGGGTAGTATTGCTATCCTCTATGCTCCTTATAAAATGGTGCATAAGAAAACCATTATATGTAATTATAACCTGGAGCTTTAAAAGACCAATCTTCTGCAGCTGAAATTAATTCAATTTGGACAACCAAACTGTTACTACTAATTCCAGTCGGAGGGAGTCAATGAAACCTGTCTGCATTTAAAAATGGGTGAAATTTGTTGGACTTTAAGGTCAGTACAAAAAGCCTGAGTTTTACCACTGTCTTTCATGTTTTTGATCGTGCGGGGGCAAAGTCAACCATGTAATGATGGACCATGTTTCTTCGAATGGAGACAGGCCTCATTGGACCGAAGGAGTATGTTAATACCAATCTTCTGTAGCCAAAATTAGCCCATCGTAGAAAATGGAATGTTAATACTAATTCTGGATGGAGAGTATTTTGTACTTATTAGGCTTGGAATCCAAATGCCTGCTAGACCTAATTGTTTAAACTGTCCGGTCTAGTTGTTTGAGAGGTTTATTCTCTCTAATTGTAGATTAAAGTCTGTTTCTTGCATGCATTTGTTTCTGATTGTTTAGGTATTGTTTGTCAGATTTTTGAGCAACTGCGGAGCCGTTTTTCTTCGGGGCTGTCCCTACCTCAGATTTGTGAGAATTTTACAAAAGTAGCATATGATCCTCGCGTTGTTGGTGTGTATCTTCAAATAGAACCTCTCAGCTGTGGGTGGGGAAAAGTTGAAGAGATCCGAAGGCATATACTGGATTTTAAAAAGTCAGGTAAATTGTATGAATGTAGCTGTTTTTTTTTTTAAAGAACGCTATCTTAGAAATTTTGACTTCTTCAAGCTACTCTTTGACAGGGAAGTTCATTGTCGGTTATATGCCCATATGTGGCAAGAAAGAATATTATCTTGGCTGTGCTTGTGGAGAGCTCTATGTCCCTCCCAGTGCTTATGTTGCACTATATGGTTTGACAGTTCAAGCATCGTTTCTAGGGGGCAAGTTAATTAGTGACATTGACCCTTCACTTAAGTATTACTCACTCCGCCCATCTTAATTGTCCTATTTGTTTATTCAAAATTATGTTCATCTTGAAAAACCAAACAGGACACTTAATATGGGTCAGGAGCAGTTAAATTTAGTGCATCTCACTTCCTAATCGTCAAAACATTCCTCTTCATGGTAATTCCACTTAAGACCTATAAGGTCAGTTTAGTGGATTTTGGCACCTAACAATGATTTGAGCTGTTCAAAATATTGTATTGAAGCTGGGGACTTTCTATTCGAGTTTCTTTTGCTCGGTATTCTGTTTAGAGTTTAGGCTTGCATACCGTTAACTCCTTTGGTAACACTCTGTCACGGCCCGGGTTTTTAAAACCATTTTTTAATCAGAGTGGTAGCGGAAAAACTCGAGGATTGTTCCTCTAAGCGATAAATCTCTGGTTGAAAAATTTTCGACTAAGCATCTAGGCCGTGATAACTGGGGTTCACAAATATGGATACAAAACCATATATACATTTAGTAATACAAGATGCAAAGTCGATTAAACTAAAGCAAGTCCTCTAAGTGCAAGTCTGTCGTCCATCTCAAAATAAACTAGAAATAGTTGGCGCTCACGCCTTAATACAAAGTCTAGGACAAACCTGGAGCACGAGATATACTAAAAAATCTGAACGTCCTCACCACCAGGCTCCCAAGTGCCACGTGAAGTCACTCTTCCACAGCAGCACCTACATCACATAAGGATGCTGAGTATAAAAATACTCAGTGGGATACCATAACACAATCATCATTACATCAAATTAGGATTTGCATTAACATATTATGCAACCTATTACAGGATTCCACTTGAATCTTTTATTAATCTTTCAAGCAAGTCTTTTATTGCTTCCCAAGTTCAAGTTCAATAATTAAGTCTTTGTCCCATAGACAGACTCACTGAATGTCATACCTACATGACATATAGCACGAAAACACCGTGACTATCACTCCAGTTAATACCGGTAATCACGGCACACCCTGAATTTATCAAGGGTGACTGCCTCGCCCATTCCTTACCTTAGAAGGTATGACCGTCAGAAGGGTCTGGTTCCACATCAGCTCCTAGACTCGATGTGGGTCGGGAAACGCAGCCTTCTAGGATGCTAACGTCTCCAATGTTGTGCACAGTAAACCACCTGACAACCAAGGCTCAGAATGTGTAGCTCTCTCTAAAATCCATAGAGAATAAGCACGCTCTCTCTAAAATCCATAGAGAAGAGGTAACAGCTTAAGCCTGGCCAATAGAATATGTAATGCTCTCTCTAAAATCCATAGAAAGATGCAAACATAGGCCAAAATAACATATAAATGCTCTTTCTAAAATCCATAGAAAGATATAACAGCTTAAGCCTGGCCAATAGATGTTGGTCCTTATTAGGTACCATGACACAGAGCTTCCACCAGTCGGAAGATGTGAATGCTCTCTAAAATCCATAGAGAGATACAGACGGCAGAGCTTCCACCAGTCGGAAGATGCAACACCACCCAACTCTGTACCTTGTGATCCTTAATAGGTATCACAGTATTACTAGTATGAAACCATCACATATCATTCACAACTGTTGGCTTAATAGCTCAACAGCTAGCCTGACTTTTGACTTAATAGTCATTCGGTCACTTGATCAGAAGTCACTCACACTCACACGCTAACTCCCAATCCCAAGGGCATTTTAGTCTTTATCTTGATTAGGTTCTTCCCAACCCTCAAGCTCAGCCCTCAAGTCATCATTTTATTATCTTTCATAAAATGATTATGTCTCTAAACCATCTAGGTTTATTAGTCGGGTTTTTCTTTACATTTAAGTCCTTAGCTATCTGTCATCATAACATAAGGAACTAAGGCCCTTAATACCATAATATCACACACATACCAATTAGGGCTTGAAATTATTTATTAAACAGCCAAAAATTACTAAAAAGAGCCTATGTACCATTTTGGCTGTGTATGTACTATACTGCATTCAATTACACAGACAGTCAGGCTTCACCGTCAGTTGTGGCCAGTTTTAACTGTCGGTTGAGGTCCACTGGCAGTTCAAAATCTAAACCAGCTTATGAACCGGGTTTATTATTGAACCGGTCCGATTTATAACTGGACCGAACCGGGTTCGGTCTGCCGGAACCGGTTTATTTATTGGACCGGATTCGGTCTAATCATGGACCGAACCGGGTTCGATTTAAATATTACCGAACCGGGTTCCGGTTCGGTTTGACGATCCAGTCCAGAATTCCTGGACCGAACCGGTCGTCTCTGTTCTCGCGAGGGTGGCGGCCGACACAGCCGCCGTTGTCGGGCCGCCACCGCCCAGCCGACGCCGCCCCTTGTCTCCTCCTCTCCTCCACCATAGTCAGGCCGTGATCCGGCCGGATTTGAGGAGGGGGAGGGGAAATGGAGAATGGCAGCAGCAAAAAGCTGCTGCCTTTCCTCTGTTCGGCCGCTTGAGCGATGACTTCCCTTGCCGCCGCAGCTCGCCGCCGGACCCCGTCGTCTTCTCCACCGTTGTGACCCCGACGGCCGCAAAGGTGATACCTTTCGGTTGCCGATTTGAGACCATTTGATGGTGGCCACCGGCGGCCCCATCTCTGAACTCACCGCCGCCGCCGTCATCGCCCTCGCCGGAGGGAGGAAACACAGAAAGCTTGATGAAAAGAGGTATAGGATCCTACCTCGTCTTGCCGGAGTCGTCAGGATCGCCGAAAATAGCCGAGAGCCGCCGCCCGCCGGAGGTCACTGGGGTCGCCGGAAGTCGTCGAGCTTGCCGTGGATCGCCGGAGTCCACCATTGCCTCTGTTTCTACTGGCTTGGAGTTTTGGCTGAGGTGAAACAGGCAGAACTGGTTTAGCAAAGGAGTCGGGGGAGGGGGCCTCCACTTGGGTTCAGCCAAGCTGCATCTGGCAACCCAAGCCACGCCTGGCAATACAAACTGCCAGGTATTACATTCTTCCCTCCTTAAAAGAATTTTGTCCTCAAAATTCAGGTAGATTCTACAAACAACTGTGGGTAAGCACGCTGCATTTCTTCTTCCGTCTCCCAAGTGAGTTCCTCAAACTTATCATTGCTCCACTGGACCAAGACTAATGGAATCACTCTATTCCGGAGTACCTGATTTCTTCGGTCCTTAATCTTGATTGGCTTTACTTCACAGGTCAAGTCAGGTTTTAGTTCCAGCATGGAATAGTCCACCACATGTGCATCATCCCGACAATACTTTCTCAGCTGCGAGACATGAAACACATTATGCACCTGATCCAAATTAGGAGGCAAAGCAAGTCGATAAGCTGAGTTACCAATCCGTTCAAGGATTTCAAAAGGACCTAGAAACCGAGGACTCCGTTTTCCTTTCTTTCCAAAACGTAAAACTCCACGTGTGGGTGAGACCTTCAAGAACACATGGTCACCAATCTCAAACTCAAGATCTCTACGCCTTCTGTTTGCATAGTGTTTCTGTCGCTCCTGTGCCAACCGAAGCTTTTCCCGAATGAATTTCAACTTGTTAGCGCACAGCTGAAGCATCTCTGACTTAATCATAACTTTCTCACCAACTTCATTCTAACAAGTTGGAGATCTACAGGGACGTCCATAGAGAGCTTCATATGGAGCCATCTCAATACTAGATTGGTAGCTGTTGTTGTAGGCAAATTCAATTAAGGGTAAATGGTCATCCCAATTACCTTTCCAATCCAACACGCATGCTCTAAGAATGTCCTCCAAAGTCTGAATCGTCCTTTCTGATTGTCCATCAGACTGGGGGTGATACGCTATGCTGAAATTGAGTGCAGTGCCCAAAGCATCTTGTATACTCCTCCAATAGCGTGACGTGAATCTAGGATCCCTATCAAACACTATGGAGAGAGGGGCACCATGCAATCTTACAATTTCTCGGATATAGAGTTGAGTCAAACTTTCCGGAGTCTGCTTCCACCGAATTGGTAAGAAGTGTGCAGACTTGGTCAGCCGATCTACTATCACCCAAATAGCATTATGCTTCTTCTGGGTAGGAGGTAAGCCTACTACAAAATCCATGGTGATATGCTCCCACTTCCATTGCGGAATCTCTAGTGGCTGCAAAAGTCCTCCAGGTCGCTGGTGTTCTGCTTTAACTTGCTGACAAATAAAACATCTGGCTACAAACTGACCAATATCCTTTTTCATTCCATCCCACCAGAAGTTACGCTTCAAATCTTTAAACATCTTTGTCCCACCTGGATGGATGGTGTACTTGGAATGATGAGCCTCATTTAATAATTCTCTGCGCAGTTCTGGGACAGCTGGGACTACTAATCGACCGTTGAATCGAATACCCCCATCAGCTCCTCTAACCGAACCCGTCCTTTTGAGTAAATTCTGGACTTCTGGATCCGTTGCTTGCGCTACAATAATCTTCTCAACAATTCCAGATTGTACCACAAAGTTGGCCACAAAAGACTTCCCTCCTTTGGATGATAGTTCTATGTGTAGGCTTGCCATAGATTCTAGCAATTCCCATTCTTTGATCATCATAAGGCAGCAAGGGTTTCTGACTTTCTACTAAGTGCATCTGCCCCCACATTAGCTTTGCCAGGGTGGTAAGCTATAGAGAAGTCATAATCCTTGATATACTCGAGCCAACGCCTTTGCCTTAAATTTAGATCTCTCTGAGAGAAAATATACTTCAAGCTTTGATGATCTGTAAGGACTTCAAACTGCACACCATAAAGATAGTGCCTCCATAACTTCAATGCAAACACCACTGCAGCTAGCTCTAGGTCATGTGTTGGATAGTTCCTCTCATGTGGCTTTAGTTGTCTTGAGCCATAAGCCACAACTTTGCCATGCTGCATGAGTACACAACCTAAGCATTTTCCAGAAGCATCACTGTACACCACTAAACCCCCTTCTCCTGAAGGAAGAGTAAGAATTGATGCACTAGTTAATCTATTCTTCAATTCCAAGAAACTGTTTTCACATTTTTCATCCCAAATAAAATTCGATTTTAACGAAGGCAAAAACTGTCGCTAAAAGTCCTTAATCTGTCACTACTTCTTTATAGCAACGGATTTTTTCCGCCGCTACCCCGTCGTTATAACTGGCGCCGCTGATGACATTTTGACGGGGAAAGGGAAATCTGTCGCTAATATCTTTATCAACAGTTTTTCCGACGGGTTTATTTATGTCGAAATTGTGTTTTAGTGACGGTTTATTTCCGTCGGTATAAATGTTTAGTAACAGTTTCGAAGACAGATTACAGCCTCCGTTAAATACCTATTGCGACGGTTTTAGATCATTTGTGACAGATTTGATCGGTGGGTAAAGACGTTGAAAATATTAAAAACAAAAAAATAGCAGCTTTATGCTGCTAATATGGATAACAAGCGTTATTCATAAAACAGTATCCGAAGGAAGTTACCCCGTTTAACTGACCAAAAAAATGCTCTTTCACATATTTATGCCAAAAAATTCCAATATGCGGCAGGACTTCACCTGTTTCTATCAGACATGAACTTACAAGGCTACATTTATCCAAATTTCAAGCAGAAGATAGCATTTATTATTAACTTCATCTCCCCAAATTCTATTTCTACCAGAAATTTGTTACTGAAACCCATCATCTCGGGTCCAAATCCTTGCCTGTCCATCATAGCATCCAGTTGCGAGTAATGTTCCATCCCCCTGCAACATTGCAAAACTTTCAACATACAAATAAATGAAATTGAGGTTCTCAAATAACATGCTCAACACAGCAAACACATGCCAGCCACCTATCCCAGGATTTGAGGATGCTGGCTATAGAAAATTTGTACTCATAACAAACTTGTCCTTAAACACTCTTGAATTATTTATCCTGTCATCTACTAACTAGCCACAAATAATTATTCCGCACAGTTCAACTGACCAAGATAAATTCTGACAACCTTCTTTTTTCTAAAAACTAATATTCTGAGTGAATATTTCAGCAAAGAGGCCGGGAGTGACAAACACACCATACAAACTTCAAAAGAAAAACCTAAGATCTTGTGCACGGAGCTCCCATATTCCTGGTCACAAGCTTATATGTCCTAATTAAAAGGATACTGTTTGAAAACATGCCAAATTGAAAGAGAATGGTCAATTGACTTAAATCAGATCATACCAGTGACTATAGTGATGCAATAGGTTTACCACTGACATTTTAAGCCTCATGATAATTACAATATAATGTAGATGCAAATATATATAACCAAGCTGAGCAACCCATATAGATGATATAATTCACTAATATAATATCAATGATGTTATGGTTTCCAAAATAATCAATATAAATACTCACATTCCAATCCGTATTTTTCTCAACGGTTTTATTGTTTCAGAACTACCACATTTGAGGTTCCAACTTGCATATTAGAACTGCAAGGCTCGTTAGCTATTGTCCAAATGCGTGCTGTTGCATCCCCAGAACTACAGGTTGCAAAGATAACAACATTTGTTAACAAATCATAAACCGTTCTTGCCAGTGTGCTATCTATATTCAGACCAAGGTAATCAGCGAACACCAAAAGCAGCTTTGTCTAAAGATCTCCAAGGGAAAAGTTGAACCAAAAGGTTTAACCGCTTTATGGCACTTGAAAAAGAAAAGGTCTCAAAACAGCATGAGTAGCCTGGCTCCTTTAGTTAAGTCTCCCAAGTGCAACTAAATAGTGTTTTTTGTTGGCTCAGTGCACGTGAGCGTGAACTTACAAGTCAAGATAGAATCTAAGAAATGAAGCATCCAAAAACATATGCAGAAAATGATGTAAAACAAAGACAAAATATAGGAAGCTCAAATACAACTTCCTGCATCTAATTGCCTAAAAACAAATTATTACAGCACAAGACTAAGATTAAATGGAACAGAAAATGAGAAATCAAATTTTGTTTGATGTATTAAAGCTTAAATTAATGTCTGCATCAAGAACCGAAAATAAAAATATCAAAACACCAAGTCAAGAAAGACACTTGTATTACAATTACCAAAGATTTAAGTGACGCTCATAATACAGTCAACTGATTAGAAAGAGGTATTGAAATGGGCAAGCATTTGCATGAATAGAAGCAACAGATGCTGCAGTTGATGCAAGACAAAAGTGAATTCCACTTAACTGTACCATACCTCCACCCTCCTGAAGCTTCTGTGGCTGATCTTTCACTAAATCCCTATCAGAGTGCTCGTCCAGGTGCTTCTCCTTATTCTTCTCTTTTTCTTGCCCTCTACCTCTTTCTATCCTCATTTGATCCCTTTCAGCTTCTTTTTCTCGTTCCTGCCTTCCCCTCTCTCTTACACGTGCACGTTCTGTTTCTAGCTCTGGATCATATTCTTTTCCTTTCTCCTTGTGCTTGCTCAACTTCTTTTTAATACATTCCCACTTTTCTCTTAAGATAATTTGGCACAACTCATTTACATCCTTTGTAATAAGATCCATAGGTTGCAGAAATGAGAAATCATCTGTGTCAGATTCACTCTGCCAAGCTTAAAGAAAATACAGTCAGCATGAAAAGACTTCTGGCAAAACACATGAAAAAAAAAAAGAAGCACGAAAGCAAAATTGCTACAAAAACGAGCATACTTACATTCAGATTAGCTTCAAGCTCTACATACTGTAGCCCTTTCTGTACAAATCTTAAGAGGGCACCTGGTGGAACCAAATTACCATCTATAGGACTCTTGTTTATACCTGCTTCATACCCCATAGCAAACGCTGAATGCGTCAAACCTAAAATATATCATAGCACAGAATTAAAAATAGAACAATATTGACGGAAGGATGCTAGTTTTCAAGAAAATGGTAATAGTATGCACCTCCCACCTTCCAAACAATGAACTCAGTGGAAATATTTGTTTCCTTTCTGGTCTCATATAAACAACAATTCCCAGGACCCACAGAACAGTTTCAGGCAATACTTCAATTGATCCCACTCAATCAATTTCGCTACTTTGAACCATCTTTACAATGAAATGAACTTACTAAGTATTGTGAGCAGTTGACTGTGTGCTTATCAGTAACTTACTTTTACAACTGAAAGCTATATGAAGCAATTTAATCTCTGAGAAGCATAACCAAAAATAGTTTTGTTAATGATCACGCAGAAACCATCGACAGAAAACAGCCTAAAACACTCAAACACAAAACTTATGTTCATATGACCTTCAATCAAATTCACTTTATATAAGTATGGAAATATTACTCAAACAAATTAGCTAATAGGTTATAGGACCTTGCAAAATTTGTATAAGGAAGAGAAAAACAATTAATATATTCATAAGTTGTTAGTGAGAAACTATAAGACTCCTACCAGAAAAGCTTCACGCCAGTTCACTAGCATAAAGCAAGCTTGTTCAATGACATTAGCCACAGCCAGATTTAATCATACTTGGTCTCCTGAAAGCCATTGTGAGGCCTTTCTTTGCCGCCACATACTCCTCCACCGTCGGGCCGTCCCTCCTCCCGATACACCGATGCCGCCTATCACGACTCTCAGCCCTCATCGACGATTGCCCGCCGCCTAGGGTTTCATCGTGGAATGGAATGTGGGGAATTTTTTGAATTGGGGGCGAGCGAGAGCTAGGGTTTGGGTCTGGGGAGGCCATGCTGGCGGAATCAGGCGATTCGGCTCTGAATTTTATCTAGAATTTTCAAATAAGATGGGGTCGATCGGCTGGAATAAGAAGAGAGGAATTTCTCACCAGGAACACGATGACGAGTCCGCAGGCAGCGAACTAGGTCCCGACGAGGAGGACCTGAGCATGACGAGGAGGGGTAGGCACGGCTCTCAAGCCCGTCAACCGTATGGAGAAACCCTAGGAGAAGGTGGCGGCCGAGGGTGGAAGATAAAGGGAAGAAAGGGAGAAGGAGAGGTTAACGTTTTTGTTGAAAAATATCTGTTGCTAATGTCGTTCCTTTTACGATAGATTTAGTTCCGTTGCCAATGATAGATATTATCAACGAATTCTTTTCTGTCAAAAATAAATTTGCCATTAAAGACCTAATTTGTTGTAGTCCAAAGAATCGATTATGGAATAACAACGTGCATCAAGTGGAGATTTAAGTTGTGACTATGCTCAAATGGACCGCTCTACTGATCAAATGGCTTTTGGGACTCCCTACATTTGGGCGATACCCAGTTTGGCCCAAGAACTCATAGCTATTTAACATTTATTGGCGTTAAAATCTTAAAACGCTGCTTTAAAATCAGTTTTTTTGTCCATTGGATAACGGAAAAGTTTATACGAGCCCGGGTTTGTGTGCACCGGCATGAGCCGGATTGAGATGAGCCATCCGATTGAGAACCAATGTTGCAAAGGTGGGCAATGATTCAAATCGGTCTGTCGGGCCCATGTATTAAAGCTCACCAATGGATAAAAAAATAATTGCTTAGATCGTCTGGGCTCATGCCAACTTGGTTGAGCCCAGGCTTAGCCATTGGGCACCTCTCTATAAGACTGTTTAGAGAGATTGAATGTATACTTCAAATTGTAAGCAGGGGTATCAACGGGCTGAGCCGGCACGTGAGCTGATCGGACTCAGCTCAAATTTTGGCTCGGCTCATGTAATTCTCAGCTTGAGTGCTCGTCCCAATACAAGCCGACCTTGAGCACAATAGTACTCGGATCAGCTTGGCTTGTTTTGACTCGACTCGAACAAAACTCGCTGCTCTGCTCGAACTCGGCTCAAACTCAGCTCGGGCTCCGCTCATTATCTTATACATATATATGTAGATATCTGTAAATATACAATAAATATATTTATAAAATCAAAACAAGAAAGAAATTCGAGCTTGGGTCGAGCCTAAGCCGAGCTTCCATCTAGTAGCACTCGAGCTCGAGCCGAGCTACAGAAATATTAACGAGAAGCCCAAGCTGGGAGGGTACGAGCTTTTTACGGGCCGAGCCAAGTTTGAGCCAGAATTTCAACTTTCGAGCTCGAGCCATGCCCAAATTCGGCTCAACTCGGCTCGCTTAGTATGCCAAACCTTGACCAAACATTTTCCTCCAAGAAATGAATATACTTAAAACCTAATGCCCTAAACCAACTGGTGGGGAGTCATTGGCGTGAGTCATTGTTAAACCTAAGTATCTTGAAGTTAGGCATTGCACAGTCTCGTAAAAGAAAAAAAATGTCCATGGTGTATCCTCTCAAATCTAGAATGTTGGACCCGAAGGAGGCGCGCAAGCATTTGTGCTATCATGAACCTAAAGATTCAGATGACTTTGTAGCTTCTTATGGTCTTTGACTGATGGGTCACACTGGATATGATCAAAATAGTTATTTAGGGTGTATCCCTACAATGTTCTACACTTTTTACTATTTAAGTATCATGCTATATCATATTAAATAGAAATTTCTAAGATAAAGGTGTAGAATAAAACCACTTACTTGAGGCTTCTATATTCCAGTTGATTATAAATGCAAGTAAATGTGGTTAGTTTTCTTAAATATTGTGGTATGTATTTGAAGGGATAATAGGATTTTGTGTTTTGGTTTGTTTATTTTGATTTCTTTTGCACTTAGTTGAATTAGGTCAATTTCATGAGACACAACTCGTCCTACTAGGGAAACTTAGAGCTTTAACGGCTTGTTGCATATGCTCAATGCAATCGTGTTCCCTACGAAAGTGGCATTATTTTATTTCTATTTTGATTCGTTGTTCTTTGTTTTCCCTTGTTTGATTTTGTTTTGCTAGGGACTAGCAAAATATAGGTTTGGGGGTATGATGTATACTCAAATTGTGTATTTTATTGGCTCTAAAATTTATGTTTATGCTAGTGTTAGAAGATTTTTAGTGATCTCTAATGTTATTTTTTGTTTTTGTAGGGAAATAAGAAGAAGCTGCATATTTGTTAAAAAATGACTCCAATGGTTGAATCTTTATTACTTTAGTTGCATATATCTGATTGCACTGATTTAAGCTTCAAGTTAAAGTTCAAGAAGTTAGGTTTCCAACACCACCGACTGTGTACAATTCGGAGTTCGGGGTGAAAAGTTATGACCATTGGAAGATTTAGATGAAAAATAGAGCGATCAATCAGCACATTATACGCGATCGATCGCCGGAACCAGAATGAGTTGAAAACGAGAGACGCAATAGATCGCCGGAACCAGAATGAGTTGAAAATGAGAGACACGATAGATCACCCTCGTCTCGATCCAGAATGAGTTGAAAACGTGAGACGTGATCGATCACCCTCGTCTCGATCCAGAATGAGTTGAAAAAGAGAGATGCGATCGATCGCCGGAACTAGAATGTTTTGAAGGTAGCAATCAATCGGCATATGAAGATAAGTCGTGAACGATCGTGGAGACATATTTAAAAAATGAAGAAACGCAGTGATCGATCGAGGAGCGATCGATCGGCAAATCAAGCGATCGATCACCGTATACAAAAACCTAAAATGGAGTGCTTTTCAAGTCGAATTTGGAAAGGGGTTTCATGGCTTATCTTACCCTACTATATAAGCTTAGAGAGGGCTAAAAAAATAGAACAATTAGAGACCTAGGAGAGGATGAAAAAGAAGAGTAGAGAAGAAGTCTTTTGACGGCCAAAGGAGAAGAATTGTTTCATGCTAATGAATTCATCAAAACAGGCTTTGATTTTCTTTTTCTCTATTTGTAGCTAAACTTTTTATCAAGGCTAGATGAAGCCCTAGATTTGTATTGTTACTCTTAATTGTTTCATTGATAATAGTTGATATGATTTCCTTAATCTATGTTTAATGCGATTTCATACTTTTTTATCTAGATCTTGACCATAGACTTGTATGATTATGAATGAAATTTGATCTTAATGATTTCCGTGTCTAACCAAGGAACAGGATTGTGTTAATTCTATGCCTGACCAATGATAGAATTATCTTCATTAATTTATAATGAATGAACTTTTCATGTCTGACCAAGAACGTGTAGTGCATTCATTGGTAACTCGTGTGTCCGACCAAGAACACGAGTTATCGTGTCATATCTACTTATGCAAAATAATAATTGAAAGTAGTAATTGCATGTTTAGAGGTGGATTTGTTGCCTTGATACTTCCATCAATTTGATTTATTATCAAAGTTTATTTCTTTAGTTCTTTAATTCATTACAAATTCAAGTTCTTCATTAGAATTAGTTAAATCAAAGTAAGTCCTTTGGGCTCGACCTCGTTTCCACTAGCCTATACATAGTCTCGTGTGATTGCAAGTAAAAAAAGTTAAAAATCATAACAATCAATTGGCACCGCTACTTGTCCCATCCATATGCTGTAATTTCAATTTTATATGCTTTTTTTTTTTGCATAAGAACAATTTCTTAAAGCAACATAAAAAAAACTTCTTCCACTCAGAGTTAAAAAAATCAAACTCTAGGCGCCTAAAACTTGGCAGCGAAATAGGCCAATTTTAGCTATTTTTTACCCAAAAAGCTAAACAAGGAAAAAAATATGTGTCACCAACATGAACATAAGTTTCCATAACAACTAAATCTAATAGAATGGTATGAGAAGTAGACATTTATTACAATGCTGAATAGATTGTACCCATTCCATGACAGAGGGACCATCTTTTGGCAAGAGGAGATGCATTACCAAACCTAAAATGCATCTATGGATAACAAAGATCTATGTAAGATAACCAAGTTTCCCAAAAGCTCGAGCCATTAAAAAACGAAAATCTTTATTCGTTTATTGTACATTCCAATACACTCCCACGTGCAAATGTCCACCAAGTGTGGCACATAGAACAATTTAGGTTTAAATGCCTCGAATGAGGCTGGAACCATGGACCTCCGAACCTGGAGCTATGATACCATGTGAGATCAAACCAAGTTTTCCAAAAGATGGAGCTTGTGAGAAAACAAAAATATTTAACAATTTATTGTATATTCAAATACTTTACTTCGGTAGATCCTTCCATGGTTGGCAACCAAAGGTAGAGGAGATTTCTTGTGAATTATGAGGTCGTCTATTTCCTCCACATCAAACATATCTGGGAGTCATCCCATATTGCAGCTTCCAATCAAACTTGTGCAGCAAATTTGCTAGTGTAACTTCAACTGAAGCCAACGCCATCGATATCCCAGTGCAACCCCTCCGCCCAGCTCCGGGGGGATGAATTGAAAATCCCACCACCTAAGGTCAACAACACTATTGTTTACAAGCCGATGAGGAAAGAATGGGTAAGGTTACATTGTGGTCTAACAAGTAAAAGTTTCTCCACTTTAATTCCGAGGACTAAAATGGTTAAACTTTAGCATTCTCCCATAGTCAATGGGCAAAGTTCCCATAACAAAGGGGCTAACAACTCCTCACTTTCTTGCCAGATGAGAAAGATGGAGTAGTTGGGGTCAAGGCGCACAAAACCCTAGGACTGCCCCAACACCCTTCTTCCCCATCTCACTTGTAGAAATCATCTACTCCATAATCGAGCTCTAAAGACCTTCATCTAGTGGTCCATCATTCACCATTGAAGTTCCAAACCTAACAAAGCCGTTGCCATGAGCCCATACCAACGCCACCGACCACGCGCAATTCGGAGTTCGGAGTAGAAAGTTATAGCCATTTGAAAATTGTGAACAGTAACTACAATCGATCAGCATTCTAAACACGATCGATCATCAGAGCCGTAAAGAGTGTTATTGAATGAAACAATCGATCGGCATCAAAATGATCGATTGCATCTACTGGAGTTTTTGGTTCGTGAAATACAGTAAACATGATCGATCGGTATAAAAGTTATCGATCGGCTGTCAAGATGAAACGGACGATCGGCACGATAACGAAGGATTTTGTGAAGGAAAGTGATCGATCGGCAAGCGATCGATCGACTATACGGAGCGATCGATCGGTTTGTGCGGCAAAACCTAAATCAAGCCTATTTTGACTCGGATTTGGAAGGGGACTTCATGGTTTCTCTTCAAACATATAAATAAGCCTTAAGGGAGAATGTATTGGACATTAGAGAATAGATCCTGAGCTATTTTGGAGGCTAGAGAAGAGCAAGAGAAGGAGTCTTTTGGGAGCCAAAGAAGAACAAGGATTCATGACGATGGATCTACATAAACAGGCTTCTCTTTTCTTTCTTTCTATGTGTAACTAAATCCTTTGTCAAGGCTAGATGAAGCCCTAGATATGTGTATTGCTACTCTTGTTAGTTTCATTTAATAAAGTTGATTACGATTCATGCTTAATGCGATTTCATGAGTATTCTTTTGAGTGCTTGACCATAGACTTGATTGATTATAAATGGAATTAGATATTGTGTTGATTCTATGCCCGACCAAGGATAGGATTGATTACATAATAATGGATGAACTTTCGTGTCCGACCAAGAACGTTAGTGAATTCATTAGTGATTCGTGTGTTCGACCAAGAACACGAATTACTATATCATGTCAATCTGCATATAATAATAATCAAGAGTAGTAAGTGCATGTCTAGTGGTGGATTCATTGCCTTGATAATTCTCTCCATTAATTAATCTCAGCTTAGTTTAGTTAAAGTTCGCTGCTTTCCTTAGAGTAACTAAAAACTGCAACTTTTCTCTTGAATTTGGTAAAGTATTTAACCGTCCCTGAAGTTTGACAACCCTTTCTATACTCGCTGTAGTACAATTGCCTTGTGCACTTGGAATGATTTATATTTAAACGATCACATTTCGGGCATGCAGAGAGAAGGCAAAGATGGTGAACATATCGGCACAACCCATATAGTGGTTACAAACAAAGCTAGTGGACATATCGATGCAACCCATACAGTGGCAGCAGATGAAGCTAGTGGACATACTGGCGCAATCCATACAATGGCAGCAGACGAAGCTAGTACACATACCGGTGCAAGTCGTACGACAAAAAAATTGGAAGTAAGTAGGAAAGCTACTGTTTTTAACATTTTTTTCGCATTTGATCTATTTGGTCATTGCTTGAATGTCTAAGTAGCGATAATAGGTCAAGTAGCTTAAGTTATGAACTGTAAAATAGGTTGTGATAATATATCGATATATTGTGATGATGAAGTTATGATTTATAAAATAGGTTGTGGTCATGTGTAGATAGGTTGTGATGGAGTGTTGTATTATCGCTTATTGTGTTGAATTCTAGACATGTTGAGATGGCATGTGGCTTCAGTTGTGATGTTTATTTGTTTCAGCTACGATTAATGTTGTGATGCATTGTGTGAAGCGTACTAGGATTAGCCACTTTAGTTGTGTTGGCTTAGTATTTGGTTGCGATTCTTGTAATTAATGTAATAATATTGTGATGAATGTTGGCATCAGTTTGATGTTATGTTATGATAGCGCTGCTACACAAGTTTTGACCTATGTTGCATTCTCCTTATTGATTTTGCAACTCCAGGATGAAGCAGACAAGCTTAAAATTTTAGTTTGCTCCCAACAATATGAGCATTGCATACCTATACCCCGATGTGTATGAACTGACTTTCTTGATATCTGATAAGGGAATGGGTGACTTTAGAGAGGTGTTCCTTAGAAGATTTTGCAAGGTGTTGGTGACCCCTGATGGAGATTAGAGACCATTCATGAGTTCCCAGGACAATGTGTACCAGTGCAAGGTTAATCCTCTTCCCACCAGTGGTAGTTGTCAGCCAACACCACTACGTTTGAGAGTCTGGGATAACAACTTGTTGGGGGTTGGGTAGCATTTTAAAGATCAAGTTGAAGTGAGGAAGTCATTGAAATAACACTCTATTGCCAAAAACTTATCTTTCAAGTATTTGAAGAACAAAAAGCGTCGGGTTATGACATCATGTAGGGTTGAAGGCTACTCGTGGAAAGTGAATGTGAATTTGGAGCAAGGTTTAGGTTTGTTTGAGATGAACGAGTATGAAAAACTTCAGACATGTGCTGGTGGACAAGGAACAAATATCACCACCATGCTTCACAAAACTTGGTGTCATAGCTCATTTCCAGCAAGATAAACGATGCACTTGCATATTTTGCATTTGAATTGGTGAAATATTTGTGAAACAACTGTAGGTTGAGCATCTCATATAAGAAGGCATTGCGTTCAAAGGAGTCTTTGTTTGGTGATTATGAAGATTTTTACAACAACATCCCTTGATATTGCAACAAAGTAGTGGAGACAAACCTGGGGAGTATAGTGAAGTTTGAGGTTAATCTAACAAACAGGAAGTTTTTACGTTGCTCCATCGCGTTGAACGCATGATTCGAGGGTTTCAACACTATCGGCCATTTTTTTCTTGGTGGGGCACATCTTTATGGGAAGGCAAAGGGGACTCTTCTAGCAGCCATCATTGTTGAAGGAGGTAACCACATATTCCCCTTAGCCTATGAAGTTGTTGATAATGAAACTAAGAATAATTGGTTGTGCATGTGTGGCATGTTGTTGGCTTTGCGATGATCTTCACATTTGTGTCTGATAGGGACAAAAGGCTGCTCGAAGCGGTTGCAATTGTATTTGGGGATGGATGATGTAGCACCCAGAAAATTGGTATGTTTACTTTAATTGATATAAGAAGTTTTGATGCTAGTTTTTGCCATGTTTTGCGTAATTTGGAGCTCTGAGCAAAAATATATGAAAGATCAAATTTTTGGACGTGATCGATCGCTAGGGATATGCGATCGATCGACACTGTTACATGAACGAAATCAAGGCTGATGCAATCGATCACCTTGGGAACGATCGATCGTATCCACTGTTGATATATACAAAATATACACATGTTTATATGCCTTTCTACCTATATGTTAGTCATAATTATTATTAAAATAAGGGTAATTAATGGTTATCAATGTTAAGTGAGCGATTAGGAGTTTAATAAATAAATATGTTTAATTTATTTAATTTAGATGTATTAATTGGATTTAATGGATTTATATTTCATTATGCGTCTAATTTATATTTAACTTTATTTATGTAGGTTTTGAGTGTTTTTAGATTGCCAAAAGTGAAGCATGTCAAATGAGTTCTGTGAAAAGATTGAAGATACAACAATTAAGGAGATGCTGACAGGTTTTGAAGAGCCTATTTAGTTAAAGCATTTAGATCACGTGCAAAAAATATCTAAGCCGTTGGTGTATATCTAAGGAAGAAGACGGGTTTTGATTTTAAGAGAAGATCCGCTCATATTAGATCCGGCGGTGGAGATTGCTACAATGGGTTTTAACCCAATAGAAGAAAAAAAGGAATAGAACAAGTTTGAACCAACCATGGAAAATCGTCTCACCGATATATCGGCGATATATCGCCGATATATCGGTATCGGCACTAAGCCGATACATCGATACCAACCCGTATCGTTTTTTTGAAAAATTCCAAATATCGCCAATATATCGGCGATATATCGCCGATATATCGGTTTTGGACCGATATATCGGTATTTTTTGAAAGACAACATTTTTTATTTCACATCTTCCACCACCACGAACTGTTGTATAAAGCTAAAGTTGATTTGATTTCACATCTTCCACCACCACGAACTGTGAAAGAAATCAGATCATTTTTAGGCCATGCTGGATTTTACAGAAGATTCATTAAAGACTTTAGTAAAATTTCAAGACCTTTGTGTAATCTTCTTGCAAAAGATACACCATTTGTCTTTGATGATGCTTGCAATAATGCCTTTCAGAAACTCAAATCAGAGTTAACATCTGCACCTATTATTCGGCCACCTGATTGGAGCCTACCTTTTGAGATAATGTGCGATGCCTCTGATTATGCTATTGGTGCTGTGTTGGGCCAGCGAATTAATAAACTTCCCCATGTGATTTACTATGCCAGTAAAACATTGAATGATGCTCAACTTAATTATTCTACAACTGAAAAAGAGTTGCTGGCAGTAGTCTTTGCTCTAGATAAGTTTCGGTTTTACTTATTGGGATCAAAGGTCTATATCTATTCGGATCATGCTGCATTGAAGTATCTTTTATCTAAAAAAGATGCTAAACCTCGTCTTCTCCGATGGATATTATTGCTACAAGAATTTGATATTGAAATTCGGGATAAGAAAGGTTCCAAAAATGTTGTAGCCGACCACTTATCTAGGTTGATAGTTGATTTTACTGATGAATCATTGCCCATAACTGAATCTTTTCCTGATGAGCAATTACTTGCAGTGTCCTAGTTGCCTTGGTTTGCGGACATAGTTAATTATCTGGTAACTGAACAAATTCCATCTCATTGGTCTTCGCAAGATAGGTCCAAATTTTTGTCCAGAGTTAAGTATTTCTTTTGGGATGATCCATACTTGTTCAAGTATTGTCCCGATCAGATTATTAGGAGATGTATTCCTGAACATGATCAACAAAGCATCATTTCTTTTTGTCATGATCAAGCATGTGGGGGCCATTTTAGTTCTAAAAAGACTGCTGCAAAGATTTTGCAGTGTGGATTTTATTGGCCTACTATTTTTAAAGACTGTCATGCTTATTGTTCAGCATGTGAAAGATGTCAGAAGTTAGGAGCACTTTCACGTCGTAACATGATGCCTTTAACCCCAATCCTTATTATAGACCTTTTTGATGTCTAGGGTATTGACTTCATGGGACCTTTTCCTAACTCTTTTGGCAATCTTTATATCCTTGTGGGGGTAGACTATGTCTCTAAATGGGTAGAGGCCGTAGCATGTAAAACCAATGACCACAAAGTGGTGGTCCAATTTTTGAAAGACAATATTTTTACACGTTTTGGTTCTCCTCGTGCTATCATAAGTGATGGGGGAAAACATTTCTGCAATAGGGTTTTTGAACAGTTAATGAAGAAATATGGCATAATCCACAAAATTGCTACCCCATACCACCCCCAGACAAGCGGTCAAGTTGAGATTTCTAATAGGGAGATTAAGCATATTTTGGAAAAGACAGTCAATCCTAATCGTAAAGATTGGTCACTGAGACTTACCGATGCTTTGTGGGCTTACCGTACGGCATTTAAAACTCCCATTGGAATGTCTCCATACCGTATTGTTTACGGGAAAGCTTGTCATCTTCCTGTTGAAATTGAGTATAAAGCTTATTGGGCAATTAGGCACCTGAATTTTGATTTAAATAGAGCAGGAATTCAAAGGAAACTGCAGTTGAATGAGTTGGATGAGCTTCGTAATGATGCTTATGAGTGTGCAAAATCATACAAGGATCGTATGAAAAAGGTTCATGATCAAAATATTCTGCGAAAATCTTTTACATCGGGGCAGAAAGTTCTTTTATACAATTCTCGTTTACATCTGTTTCCGGGTAAATTGAAGTCTCGATGGACAGGACCTTTTCTAGTTCGTGTTGTTTATCCTCATGGTGCAGTTGAAATAGAAAACCCCAAGAATGGTGATATATTCAAAGTTAATGGTCATCGTCTTAAACCATTCTTGGAATTGCAGCAACCTCAGATTGATGATTGAGTCTGGCAGACCCGACTTATAACGACTAAAGTTGCAGTAACTTGTTTTGTGCGTAGTGGGTTTAGTTTTCTTTGTGTGCTTTATTTTTCACTATTTATCACTCACATTTTTAGGTTCATGATTCTCACAGGATATCTAGATGGCTACCATATTCTTACACCTATGGGTGATGCCTGCACAGTTAGAAGAAGTAGTGAATGAACATCCACTGACTCCAGACTTAGATATTCCAGTCGTCTATCCTTCGGCACCATTACTACCACATCAGTTAGCGGGGGGTATGGATGACTCACCCATAGATGAGCTTGATCTTCAGGGGCCCATAGCTGCTGTCAATGTTGGTCCCATTTCATATTCGTTTTTGTTCCCCAAAGAGTCTAGGTGGGAGAGATTGAAGAGAAGACTGGGAACATTAATTTGCAATTTGAGAGATGTCATTTGGTCATATTTTTATTCTCTGTGGTCTCACGCTAAATCCTTGGTAGAATCTGCATCATCCATTAATGAGTGAAGTAATAGCTGTGTCTGGCTGAAGACGTAAAACTTAGCGCTACTTGGAGGCAACCCAAGTTTTTAGAATTTTTATTTTTGTGCTTATTTTATGTTATTCTTGTGCTTCACTTGTTCTTTTTATTTTGATAGATACTATAGCGTTTCAGTGGAGTGCAGGTACTATCTTTCCTTCCCTCGTCTATTTATTTTCCTCAGTATTTATTTCATATCTTTTTACATTGAGGACAATGTTTCATGCAGGTTTGGGGGTATAGGAAGATATTTGTTTAGGATATCTTAGTTATTTTCTTGCTTATTTTAAATTTTTTTTTAAAAAAAAAAAAATTGTAGTTTTTAGGTTGTTTGTTAGTATTTTTATAGGTTTTGGTAGTTTATCCCTTCGTGATGCATACTTCAATTTTTAAGAGATTAATTTACATTGGAAGTGTGAGTAAGTATACTGGAGGATAGAGACACTTAACTGAGAAATAGCATTCTGTTACAGTCCTCTTGGATCAAGTGCTTGAGCTAATAAAACTCACTCACACACACCAGTTACATAAAGTAATACCTTCTAGAGATTTGTTGAATACTATTCTTCAGTGGGATGTCTTTAGTCAGAGTCATTAGTTGTTATGTGGTTATCTGTTGAGCTTAAAAGATCATGATAGACCATTTACTTGGCTATGGCAAGGGCTTGGAACCGGAAATAGGTTGAGAGTATAATACAGCCTGGACAGAATAATGTGCTTGAAAATATGTATGATGAAAAAAAAAAATGGAAACGAAAATAAAGAAAAGGGGCGCTTGACTATTATAGGATTAACTTAGGCTGATGCTCAGGTCCGAAGCGGTCCATCTTAAAACCTAATGCCCTAAGCCAACTGGCTGGGAGTCATTGGCCTGAGTCATTGCCAAACCTAAGCATCTTGAAGTGAGGCCTTACACAGTCCTAATAAAAAAAAAAGTCTATGGTGTATTATCCTCTCAAATCTAGAATGTTGGACCCGAAGGAGGCGCGCAAGCATCTGTGCTATCATGAACCTAAAGATTACGATGACTATGTAGATTCTGATGTTCTTTGGTTAATGGGTAACACTGGATCTGTGTAAAACAGAGATTTAGAGTGTATTGCTACAATGTTCTACACTTTCTATTATTTTAAATATCAGGCTATATCATATTGAGCAGAAATTTCCAAGATAAAGGTGTAGAATAAAACCACTTACTTGAGCGCTTCTATATTCCAGTTGATTATAAATACAAGTACGTGTGGTTAGTTTTCTTAAGTATTGCAGTGTGTATTTGAAGGGATAATAGGTTATGTGTTTTGAAGTGTTTAGTTGACTTCTTTCTCATTTAGATAAAGAATAAGGTTAATTTTATAAATACATGTTTGTGGGTAGCATGGCTGCAAACCCTCACGAGACTTCACTCGTCCAGCCAGGGACACCTGGGGGTTTAAAAGGCTTGTTACATATGCTAAATGCAATCGTGGTTCCCTACGACAGTGGCATTTATTTTTGAGTAGTTTTATTATTTTTTCTTTTGTGTTTTGCTTGAGGACTAGCAAAATCTAGGTTTGGGGGTATTTGTTAAGCATGAAAAATACATATTTTTATATGCCTTTTTACCTATTTGTTAGTCATGTTTTCTAATTAAAATGAGGAATAAAGTGAATTTTAGTCATTTGTTTAGTAATTAGGGATTAATCAAATAAGGCTCTCTAAATTGCTCAATTTAACACTGTTCCGTAATTTTATAACTATTTGGTACGTCTAATTTGGGACATGTTTTATTTTTTATAGGTTCGCATGCTCGTACTGCAGAACAGCTAAAAGTGAAGCCACTAGACGGGTTTTGAAATGCCAAAGTGACCCAAGATCTGAGATCACGCGCAGAGATGATCTGGACCGTTGATGTTCACTGATGAGGAAGACGGACGCTGCATTAAGATAGGAGCCATTCAGATTTGATCTATCGGATAAGGATGATACAACGGGTCTTGGGCACCATTACTACCACATCAGTTAGCGGGAAGTATGGATGACTCACCCATAGATGAGCTTCATCTTCAGGGGCCCATAGCTGCTGTCAATGTTGTTCCCATTTCATATTCGTTTTTGTTCCCCAAAGAGTCTAGGTGGGAGAGATTGAAGAGAAGACTGGGAACATTAATTTGCAATTTGAGAGATGTCATTTGGTCATATTTTTATTCTCTGTGGTCTCACGCTAAATCCTTGGTAGAATCTGCATCATCCATTAATGAGTGAAGTAATAGCTGTGTCTGGCTGAAGACGTAAAACTTAGCGCTATTGGGAGGCAACCCAAGTTTTTAGAATTTTTATTTTTGTGCTTATTTTATGTTATTCTTGTGCTTCACTTGTTCTTTTTATTTTGATAGATACTATAGCGTTTCAGTGGAGTGCAGGTACTATCTTTCCTTCCCTCGTCTATTTATTTTCCTCAGTATTTATTTCATATCTTTTTACATTGAGGACAATGTTTCATGCAGGTTTGGGGGTATAGGAAGATATTTGTTTAGGATATCTTAGTTATTTTCTTGCTTATTTTAAATTTTTTTAAAAAAAAAAATTGTAGTTTTTAGGTTGTTTGTTAGTATTTTTATAGGTTTTGGTAGTTTATCCCTTCGTGATGCATACTTCAATTTTTAAGAGATTAATTTACATTGGAAGTGTGAGTAAGTATACTGGAGGATAGAGACACTTAACTGAGAAATAGCATTCTGTTACAGTCCTCTTGGATCAAGTGCTTGAGCTAATAAAACTCACTCACACACACCAGTTACATAAAGTAATACCTTCTAGAGATTTGTTGAATACTATTCTTCAGTGGGATGTCTTTAGTCAGAGTCATTAGTTGTTATGTGGTTATCTGTTGAGCTTAAAAGATCATGATAGACCATTTACTTGGCTATGGCAAGAGCTTGGAACCGGAAATAGTTTGAGAGTATAATACAGCCTGGACAGAATAATGTGCTTGAAAATATGTATGATGAAAAAAAAAAAATTGGAAACGAAAATAAAGAAAAGGGGCTGCTTGACTATTATAGGATTAACTTAGGCTGATGCTCAGGTCCGAAGCGGTCCATCTTAAAACCTAATGCCCTAAGCCAACTGGCTGGGAGTCATTGGCCTGAGTCATTGCTAAACCTAAGCATCTTGAAGTCAGGCCTTACACAGTCCTAATGAAAAAAAAAAGTCTATGGTTCGCATGCTCGTACTGCAGACATGTTTTATTTTGTATAGGTTCGCATGCTCGTACTGCAGAACAGCCAAAAGTGAAGCCACTAGACGGGTTTTGAAATGCCAAAGCGACCCAAGATCTGAGATCACGCGCAGAGATGATCTGGACCGTTGATGTTCACTGATGAGGAAGACGGACACTGCATTAAGATAAGAGCCATTCAGATTTGATCTATCGGATAAGGATGATACAACGGGTTTTAAGAGAGTCAAAGAAAAAAAAAGGAAAAGAAAGAAAATCCGGACCGGTTCAATGGTCCGGTTTAAGGAAAAAAAATAAAAAAAAAGAGACTCACCCCGAGCCGATGCTCGTGTGGTTCAGCCAGAGCGGAAGAACAGAGGAATAGCGAGCTCTGTTCGAGAAGCTAGACGGCGGCCTGAGGCGGCTGGGCTCGACGGCGGAGGTTTACGGCGGACAGCATCACGGCGGCGAGGCTGGAGCAAGGACTGGACCGACGGCGACGGCGAAGGAGTTTACGGCGGGTCTCGACGAACGGAAGAAGAAGAAGAAGAAAACAGATAGACGGCGGCGGTCCTGGGTTCCGGCGACATGGAGTGGCGGCGGCAGAGGACACGGCGAGGTTTCCGGCGATCGCGAGGCAGCACGATCAGAGCAGCAACAGAAGGAATGGTCGCGATTTGGAAAGTTTTAGATTTGGAAAAAAAAATCTCCTGCAACAAAATTGAATCGAAAAATCAAGCTTCTGCTCTGGAATCAGACTGGTACGTTGCCAATTAGGATTCGATTGAAGATTACAAAGAGTGTTTGAATTGTTTAAAAGGGGAAAACTCCAGATTTGGGGAATTTTCGTTTCTGTTTCGAAATGGTTTAAAGTCGGAATTTTTACTTCAAATCTAAACGGGAATCAATGTAAATGGAGCTGCAAATCACTGAAATTGGAAGGTACATGCAAAGAGAGGATTTTTCTGACGAACTTTCAATTTGGGAAAGATCTGATTGGGCAGTCTATAAAAAACAGAGTATCGCCCTAAACAGAGGAGTCCAGCGGCCGGCAGTTCGAGAGAGAGACGACCGAAGCATATTTCAGTTCCTAAAGTTTTGATTTTTTCTTCATTTTTGTTTCATCTTAGCTTCTGTTAGTAGATTGGGATTGGTATCAATTTGTACTGAATTAGTGCTCGGAACAAAGGACCGAGAGCAAGTTTAGATTACAGTTCAAGTTTTCGTTTTTCTTTCTTTCTCTGTTTCTGTTTTATCCCGGTGCTACTGTGTTGAACCTGTAACAAGCTTCTGTCGCAGAATTGCTGGAAGGAATCAGTGCGTCGAGTTCTTTTATTTTCTTAACTCAGAAAAAAAAAATCCTGTAAGTTCAATTTTATTTTCTTTTATTCCAATGAGTTTAATTATGAATTTTGCAAGTGTTATAGTTAATATGTGTGGCTAGATTAATTGCTAAGGTTAGGATGAGGTTGTAGTAATTGTAGGGATTCCCGTTTTCATGAAAGTTGATATTTTTATTATAGAATTGTGCGTTAATTGATTATGCGTTCCTTGTGTTAATTGCGTAGTTAGTTTCGGATATAGCATTAATCATGTTTTTGCTATGATTTGAAATTACTATTGTCAATGCATGCTTATTTTAATTGATTAAATAACAAATCGGATACTAGTTGTGATTTACTCGTAAGTGGATACATCTAGTAATCTGAGCTGTTAATTTAAATAGCATGAAGGACGTGATTTTTATATGAGTAATTATGCATTAAAGTAAGATCTTCCGTAACAACGTGAATAGGATTCTAGATTGTTACGAGTATTTGGAGAATGATAAATGATTGAAGGGTTAGGGTTCTCTACAATTTATTGCATGCCGATTCCAAAGCCTTAGTATTTTGTCAATTTGATAAAGTTTAGATTTTTATTCCGTTAATTGATTTTAATTAGTCGTTAGTTAGTTAATCAATTTCTACAAGTTTCATAGTTTAGTCAAGGGTTTAGTTAGGATTCGATTAGATTTCCGCTACACAAGTCCCTATGGGTTCGACCTCGTAAGAATTGTGCGACTATACTCCAAACACGATTCGTACACTTGTGAGTAAAATTAGGAGACTAATTAAAACAACAACAGTGAGTCTATTCAAGTAAAAGATACCATAAAGCTTTTGAGTGTTGCGATCTCTATTCCATTGATATATTGCTCAGATTGTTATAAAACTGGTTTCTCCACTAGAGACCTTGCGAGGATCTTGCTTTGGTGGACTCATAGTATGCTCATGAGCCATTGGTAGGTCTTGCGAGATCTCCGATTATTTATGCCCGGAGGGAGGCAATATTCATACATTTAGACTATTGACAGTAATGAAAATGTGGTAGAGGTGGTTGTGGAGGATGAACATTCAAGAATGAATCTCACTTACCTCACTTGTACTTGCAGGATGTGGCAAATTGAAGGTATGCCTTGTATGCATGCATGCACTGCCATATTTGTCAATGGAGGATCACCGACCTATGCTTGTCGAGGGGATTATTGGACTACTCAGTGCTATAAAGACACATACAGTCAAATAATTTTTCCAATCATCCATGATGACAAGTCGGTACGTGCAGAGCCACCTGTAGGAGAGCATCTCATCCTTTCTCCAAAAACCAAGGGGCCCAGGGGGAGGCCAAAGGCAAAGCTATATCTATCACAATCATTAAAAAGAAACATCAATTTAGATGTGATCGGTGTAACGGCCTTGGGCACAATCGAACATCGTACATGCAACCAATCAATGTGGATTGATAGTGTGGACAAACTTTATTTCTGTAATGAACTTAATACATTAGATGATATTCGGTAGAACTTTATTTTTTATAGCTTGTAATTATAATATTTACATTACTTTGTAGTTTGTAATATGATTCATATTGCGAATGCCTTGTCTGAATTATCGCAATTTGAACCACAGCACAATCGCAACTATCAACGCAACCAAAATCGTATGGTGTAGCCACAATCGTAACATGCATCACTTACCACAACTCTATCACAACAAAATAAGAAGCTATTAAACTTGATGGAACATGCAACATCTAGCATATCACAATTCAATCATAGCCTCAATGCGACCCTCTATCACAACCTGCATTAGTCACCACAACTCCATCACACCAAAATAAGAAGCTACTGGACTTTTGGGAATATGGTAGCAGCAAGCCTATCACAAATCAATCACAGCCTCAACGTAACCCTCTATCACAACATGCATCAATCACCACAACTCCATCACAACAAGATAAAAAGCTACTGGACTTTTGGGAATATGGTAGCTGCTAGCCTCTCACAAATCAATCACAACCTCAATGCAACCCTTACCACAACATGTATAAGTCACCACAACTTAATCATAACAACATGTATCGTCAAGCCAAAAATGTATCACAACCTTGATGGAAATGCTATCACAACATGAATCATAATCTAGCGCAACCTCGTAACTCCATCACAAGTTACTTACATGTTGACACAAGTAAAATCAAATGTAACTTTGTCATACTAACACCACATAGTCATGTGAAAATGAATCAAGTCTATCACATAATTTGTACATAATCCTCGACTTTCGAAACTACGTACCACATCAACCACTTTCTAAACTTTTTGATGTTGAACCTTTGAAGCTCATCGTCGAGCGCTTTCTTAAACAAGTAGTATAGTATATAAAAATTCCACAATTATCATCGTTGCCCCGCATCTCTTGAACCTCTACCACTTTCATCCTCTATATATCCCATGCCCCATCATCAAAATGACTTACATAACATATTTCGAATGCCGCCTCATAGCCTTCAAGAACAAGTATGTCGAACTTTGGAGGCCGGAGGCAAGCTTGGAGGCCAATATTGGATTAATAGAGGTTGCGGCCAGGGAGGGTGATGGCCGGAGGTCGGGACTAGTCACGAGACAAGGGGTGGGAATGATTTTGAGGGATGGTGACATGGCTAATAAGTCTTTCTTGCCATATAACACCGTGACCTATGCCGCGAGAATTTCATCTGCAGTATAGCACCACTCCTCATATAACGGGGGCACAAATCCTATGTGACGCACCAAGCACAATATTCTATAGTTAAATATTGAATTGCAAATGAGACAGAGAGGGGCAAAACGCCCCTAAATGCATTTTACAACCTCATTTAAAGGTTCTGCTGAATGTAGGAATTTAACGTAGGAGGAGAAGGAGACGGAGTAGTATATGTGTAGAACATATACTACTAAACACCAAATTGCACAAAGAAATACATTACACTCTCTTCCAAATATATGTGTCTATGGTGCAATTAATGTTCCTTCACACCAAATTGCACAAAGCAATACATTACAATCTCTTCCAAGTATATGCATATGTAGTACAGTCAATATTACTTAATTGATGGAAACATCTATTGTAGCCTTTGAGATACTAGCGACCTATTTCAATGCTTGTATAAGTGATTGAATTCTCACTCGATTGATCTGCTCTGACTGGTGCACCATAAACAGGAACAGGCATCTTCAATGGAAGTTCAGGCAGCGGTGCTTCAAAGTTAAGAGCCTGAATTGCCTGTCTGATAGAAGGCCTAATAGTATCATCAGGATGAGCAGATCATATCCCCACAACCATCAAGCATCCCTACTGCTTTACATCAAAACCTAATCCCAATCTTCCATCCACAGCCTCAACTATCCTTCCCATCCCATATGGGCCCCACACCCACTCCACCAACCTGACCCTAGACTCTTCAACATCATGTTCTACAGTCTTCCTCCCACAAGCAATTTCCAAGGCCTTTTTGTTTGATGGATCCGACATACGTATGGGATTGGAGTAGACAGCTCGAGCTACTCTTGGCACATAATTAACCAGGTTGAGTGAGATGGCACCATTATAGGTAGTGGCATCTGCTTCATATGCTATGTCGCTTGTATTTGGATCGAAATGGGAAATCTGAAAGGATACTGAATTTGCAGGTGGAATAAGGATGAAGAATTCTAGTAGAGAAAGAAGCAAGATGGCCATGTGGGATAATTTAGATTTGGGTTTGGGAGGAGAAGCCATTTAGCAAGATATGTATATGAAACGATCGGGAGGATCTTATGCATATATGGCACCATAATCTTGCATGCTTTTCTTTAAAGTAAACGTCATTTCCATGACATGGCAAATATCACTCTTCTTATTTGGTGCCTTGTTTATGCAAGTTCTTTTAACTGCTGGTTCAGATAATAGTATAGTTCCTTACTTTTTCTAATTCGATAATGACAAAGAAATTATTTTGGCATGACCAAAGATGCTGGAAAGATCGCTAGAATTCATAATATGTGGGCAAGAAAGATGCAACAGAAAAGGGGAATTTTCAAAATAAATATGACCAAGGGTGCTTCTCCCAAAAGTGAAAGATGCAGATCTTGACCATGTCAACAACTAGTCAGTCGACTTCAAGCCCTTATGTAGCCATTAATTAAGTTTTCCAGCATCTATTTCCCTGCCTTATTCTTTAATCTTGACAGAAATTCGATAAAGAATATGCCATGTTTTTAGCATTTATGTTATATGGAGAATCCACGTTTTTTTATTAGTTTATTTCTTTGAAAAATTTACACTTTGCTTAGTGACTAATATATACCAATAATGTTTTCTTCTTGCGTTTGTTTCTTGAATATGCACATGAATTGATTCTCTGTATGGACTTTTCGACATCCTTCTAAGGAATAGTTTACACTGATCCATTATCAAAATTGCACTATCCATCATTTACATGTAGTTCTAGGTAATAAGCACGAAGAACATTATGGCCGAAATAGTAAAAATTTAGCATGTTGTACTTCTCATCGGTCTTTATTGTTCCTCTTGGCATTTACTCTCTCCCTCCCATAACTCAGAGACCATATATCTGTATCTAGCTCAATTAATTACCTTTACAATGGTGTGTCTGACAACTATTGCACAATTGAAATCACTTAATTTTATGGCTGCTGCTGTCATCAAGCCACTATATAGAAAAAAAAGGGTGGTTGTGTGACTACACCAAATTTTATAGCATAAAAAGGTTTTTCTCTAGAAACACTAATCGACGAGGACTCTAGGAAACTAGAATGGAATTGGATTCTGGTAGATGCTAGTTAGATAAGTTTGATCGGAGTTATCGTATATTCCTACTTGAAGTAGGAGTATGTGAAGTGTAACACGATGGGCTAACGTAGACCAGTTTCCATCAAAATTAGGAGTCTGGTCTAATCGACGAGGACTCTAGGAAACTGGAATGGAATTGGATTCTGGTAGATGCTGGTTAGATAAGTTTGATTGGAGCTATCATAGATTCCTAGTTAAAGTAGGATTAAATAAAGTGTAACACGATGGACTAACGTACTCTAGTTTCCATCAGAATTAGGAGTATGGTCCACTGAACCTCATGCTGCAGATATGCCTAGCGTCAGAGATGAGATGCATAGATAAGTTTGAAGAGTCCTACTTGAAGTAGGAATGGTGAAGGATAGGTAATGTCTTTTTACAGCTCCTAGATTTTTTGAGTTTGAAATCAGATACTAGAGTTATTCTTGCTGTTGTTGAGTTAATTCATATTTATGCTTATGTTCTTATAAGCTTGTTTCAATTATATGCATTGTTGTCGTATTTGTAGTAATCGATTACGATAGCTCATATGATTTGTATTTCTGTTGCATATATTATGTTAAGAAAAAACTCTGATTTGTGTTTGTCTTTCCTTCTTGCTGCCAACTTCAAGTGCGACCTTGCTGTTCAATTTTAGAAGTCCTGATTCCTAAAGTTAATGACTTATTTAATAAAGATTATAACGTTGCTAAACATCCAGGGTTTTACTAAGCATTACAATCAGTCTCGGAATAGTTTTTCATTCTCGGCAAGACTAATTTCTGCACTGACACCCTGTACGAGATAATCCATAATTAATTCCAAAAATGTCAGAAAAATATGTTATCAATTTTATTATGTTCTAGACTTATAGGGATATCTCCAATAATTTTATTCCAGTCCAAAAACTGTCTACATTGTTCTTGGGAGGGGTGTCTTTCCACCCTTTTTATCTAGACATATTATGCATTCTTGAATTCTACTGATCTAGATAATGTTCATAACTCAATGTGTCGACCAAACCCCTATGTTCAATCATGTGTCATCCCAACCTATATTTATGTATCATGTGATGAATACTCTACCAATTAATTACCTGTCTATGTTGAGGCGTTTTAAATGTATCCTATAAAGTTTATAAAAAAACATATCTCTGTCAGTTTACATATCTTTAATTTATTTATTTCAAATACTCTACCGAACCTTTGCAAGGCCTTAATCTACTAATACAAATTAGTTCTACCATGCTGATGTGCTTTTAAATAATTACATATGACTTATAATTAGAATTCAACAGTACTAAAAATCTTACAAGTATTGTCAGTTTTTCTCATAACCATGACCAATCAGTGTGTAAAGTCTTAAATTAGTAACACTTACATACGAACAACTGAGAGACACTATTATCTATTAAAAATATAATAGCTACGAGTCTTCATGTCATGAACCAGTCTTTAAGTTTAGAACCTATTGTTTCATCAACTTTTTATCTTTTCTATACACTTTGAACAACAATATGAGAATCAAGTCTTCTATCTCTCTTAAAACCACGATGAGTAGCAAATCCTTATGCCTTTCTATGGGGTTTTCTACTTAATACAATTACATGTAATGAATTAGTGTTTGCTTCAACGATTCTGATAATTCTATCTGGAAAGTCTAATTCCACAGGGGTTGGCACAACACCTCTGTTCTTTGAGTTATTACCTGAGATTCCAAAGGGGTTGGCACAACACCTCTTTTCTTCGAGTTATTATTTATGATTTCATAGGGATTAGCATAACACCTTTGTTCTTTGGATTATTATTTGATATTCCATAGGATTGGCACAATAAGTCATGACGGAACATTGATCTTGCGAGGTCTCTATCCTTATTTGAGGATTGTCACAACATCTGTACCCACAAGAGGCACTACAACGTTATTAGATTGATAGGCATTATGGAAGGCATACACAGTCTCAGCCCATTGTGTCCATGAGCACCGATGGGGCCCAGATCATAGATTCATGGCATGGTTCCACAAGAGAACCCCTAGTGGCGATTGGGTATGATATCTGCTTTTGAGCAACAAAGGATATGAGAGCAGAAGTTCACTCACTCCTAGCACCATGGAGTCTAATTATCTTGTTCGGATATATAAGTTTCCGATGTTTATGATGAATCATGTCTTTAGATTGTATTATAACATATTGAAGTTCATGATATAATTATTTTTGCAGTTGTATTATCTTTGAATTGTCTTATTATGCTTTATTACAGTTTTGTATCCTATTGAGTATTTTTCGGAATACTCAAAGCATTATGCGATGAAGGTTATGCAGTTGATAAGGCACAATGAATAGCTGGATAAGGAGGATTAGCGTGAAGAAGTTCGCAGTTGATATTAAATTTTCTGTTTATTGTGAGAATAGTTGTAATGGTTTTGGACCAATAAATATTTCAAGTTATTATTTTAATTGCTCATTCTTAGTTTTATTTTTAAATAGACTATCCTTTGAGTTTTGGTCACTTTGCACTTCCCTATGTATTAGTGTGAATGATGATGTCTATCAGTTACGCTACAAGTATTTAACATATTAAAATAAAATTGTTCCGATAAGAGCTGAAAATTTGGGGTATGACATGTTGGGAATCCATCAAGCGGCCTATATGGAGCTCCCTACATTTGGGCTATACCCAGTTTGGCCCATCAACTTATAATCATAAGGCTTTTTCAGTTTAATATTTGTTGCTTAGAGGAGAAAGCAAAATCCCCTAAGATGAGTATATTGCTTCTATGGTTATAGCATTAGATCTTCAAAAAAAGAGCTCATTTCAGATGGTGGTTGACTGGAATACTAGTCTCCAATCTCCATTCAATTTGCAAATAATCAAATGGAGTGTTTACAAGGATGATGCCATCTCAATTATATAAGAAAAGGATGATGCCATCCTTCTATAGCACTGAAAATTCATGATTACCGATGATTAACACTTGCCCATGCTCCTATTTCGAGGCATGTAGTGAAGCCATTAAGATTAGTTTTTTTCTGATTCTAAAACAAACGCCTTTATGCAAGGCACTAACAGGTTGTTGACAAAGTGTAGTGTCCACGTAGGTGTAAACCAGTGGGGAACATGGAATGTTGTATCGGTGATATATCACCGATATATCGATATCGGCTTTCAACCGGTAAAATGATACATTGTAAATTTGTTTTCGAGATTTTTTAAAATATCGCCGATATATAGATTTTTTTCGATATAGGTGTTTTTGAAAGAAAAAAATTAAAAATAAAAAGAAAAAAAAATGAACTTTCCCATTTGTTTCCCATCCTATGCCAAGTGGAAGGATACAGGTTTAAAATGCAAACATATATTTTGAATTATATATGTATTTTTATGCATATTTTAAAATTTATGCTTGTCTAAATGAGTATCACTCATTATCGAAATTATATTGTGAAAATATATGGTAAAAACTAATTTTAAGCCACCGATATTTTGTCTCTTTTGTCGACCGATATTTTGTCGATATCCGATATGACATTCTTTGGTGGGGAAAGGCTTTATATTAGGAAAACTAAACTAAACCTTCAATTACTAGGAAGAGAATTATTTGTCTGGGACAATTCCCAAGCACTATACAGGAGAGAAACCTTAAGAGATTCAGGTCTTCCTTAAGTATCGACTACCTTGTTTTAGACACTTTATGATCATGTATGAATTCATGTGACTGCTATCCCTTCAATGTAGTGTGTGAAATTCACGCATAGAATCGATAAATGTGTGCAAGGCATGGTGGATAGTCCTTCACCTTTGTATGTCTATCAGTTGGGTTTGACAAGTGCCATCTTGTTCCTACATTAATGGAGATGCATTAAAACTATTTTTGTAAGGATAGCCTCGAAGAAACTATGAACAATTAGTGTAATCTTATCATCAACATCGCAAGTTACAATCTATGTTAATATAAGATAGGATTGTCACCTGAATAGCATTAAGCATTTTAGGTGGTCCATAGTCCCAAGTTTTAGAGGACTATCTGAGTTGTTGTCCAGAATTTGAGCACCTACCGAAAAATCGATAATGGAATAACTACGTGGACTATGTGGAGATTTAAGTTATGATTATGCTCAAATTGGCCGCTCTGCTGATCCCATTTGGGACTCCCTACCTTTGGGCCATACCCAGTTTGGCCCAAGAACTCACAACCATTTAACATTTATTGGCGTTAAAATCTTAAAATGCCTGTTGAAAATCTGTTTTTTAGGCCGTTGGATAAGGGAAGAGATTATACGAGCCCGAGCTCCGGTTCGTGTGCACTGGCATGAGCTGGATCAAGCTGAGCCATCCGATTGAGAACCAATGGCACAAAGGTGGGCAATGATTCAAATCTGCATGCTTGGCACCTGTATTAAAGCCTGCCACTGAATGAAAGGCTTAGATTGTCTGGACTCATGCCAATTTGGTTGAGCTCAGGCTCATATAAAGGGGATTATTTTGATAATGCCTTATGTTCAAGTGTTTCACACGGTCAGAACACTACAAAAAATATTGCCAATAGCAACGCATAACGGCATCGCAAAAAGTACTCTTAAACGTTGTTACTATATCTCACAAAACTTTTTCTGCATCGCTAAATGTGCTGCTATTACTGCAAATACAATTACTCAATTCTGGCAAAATGGTTAAAACGTAGCAAATGCTCGATTTCGAAAAAACAGTTAAACCATCTCAAAAAGGTGTTTCCTACAATTGTTGAAATGTTGAGACTAGATAATAGCATCAGTTTTTGGGTACTTGTTGTGATATGATAACACTTTTCTACTTTTAGTCATGCCATTTAAGCGTTAAAAAAGGCATCCATGGAATTTGACCGTAACTTGTGATCATGTCTATTGTGCAAGGCTCATTTTTAACCTCGACTTCCCAATTTTTTGGTAAGTTAGAATCTGGTTGTGCTCAATGCTATCTTGTGAGTTATGGTCCAAATTGAACTTGCAAATGTAAACAGGGGTAGGCGTTTCCTGCAGACATGTTTTGATCACCAACTCTTCAGTATGGTCACAAATTAGGGATCGGGTTCAGTTGAAAGGGGATTAATTCAATTCCGTGCAGAATAATTTCAATGCATTCGGGAAGAAAAGTTATGTTAAGATCAGCACATGCATATGACAAAAAACTGAGGCCACATTTTGTATGGCTGCTTAGAGGTCATAATTCTCATAGGGCACACTACAACAAAAAGGAACTGTAACGGCGGATGTTTTATTGACAGATTTAAATCCATTGCTACTGAGACCCATTTCCGGCGGATTTTAACTGACAAAAATATCTGTTGCTAAATGTAACATTAACGACAGATATTTAACGACAGAAATATATTTGTCGTGGGAAGGGATCAGCGGTTTTTGTGACAGATTATAATCTGTCGCTATGCATTAAAAAGATAGATTACAAGCCGTCGGATCAAAACCCTAATTTTTCAGCCTCACCCCTGTAGCCATTTTCCCCGATCCTCTCGGGCTCCGTCAGCTGTCACCTTCTACCTCTCCAACTTCGAGTCGGAGCTCTTGCCCCGGATTGTGGGTACCCCGCCGCCAAGCTCACCATCCCCCAAGCTCCCGCCATTCCTTGCTCTGCCTCTCACCCACCGCCTCCTTCCTTGGCTCTGTCCTCGGTGGTGCATACTTCTCCCAAGGTCTTTCCTTTCTCATCCCTCGACTGCTCGGGTGTTCTACCAGATGATGAACAGAGCTTTGTTCGAGCTCTGCTCGGACGACTATGCAGACAACCGGTGCGATGATGAGGAGCAAGGACGAGAGTTCACGATCGGACGACTCGAGGAGAGGTCGACGGTGACCATGGGCCCGGGAGCTGTTGCAGACGAAGGCAAACTCGAGCGCACCTGGGCCCTTGAGCCGACAACGGGAGGAGGCAGAGCTGAAGAAATTGGATATATTGGATGCTTTCCAATTTGAGGATGTTGGGGACAAGAGATCAATTTCCATATTGGATGAGGTCTATGATATATGGGGAGCAGAGCCCAGGTGGAAGAAAGATGTTGTATTGCAGAATAAGAGCCTTGAAGTCAAGGCTGAGTTTGGCACAATCAACTACTGGAAACAACGGGCTATGCAGCTGAAGAAGATGCTGGAGGTGAGTATGCAGGGAGAGCAAGTTCTGCAGGAGATATTTTCTGGAGCAGGTGTTAAAGGAGTCGCAGGATTTCAAGAGAGAAGTCATGGAGCGAGGTACCTGCAAAGAGGGAAATTACCTTTGATACTGAGTTATTTGGCTAAAAACCCTTTCTAATACATGTGGAGCCAGTATTCAGCAAATCAGGGGAGACCATCGGTGTAAATTATATGGGAATGAATGTAACTGACCAGGTTAGTTCTTCCAACTTTGCAATCATATATGGAGGATGGAATGGAAGAGGCTTCTCATCTATCTGAGTAGACAAATTATTTTCTTCTGATTTTATAGGCACCTGTACACCATTTTTGGGTACATGGCAGGTCAATAAAAGAGAAAGAATGGCAAAGATTCGGGAGGAAATTGCTGTCCAAAAAGCGAAGGAAACAGAACTCAATAAAATGATTCACATTACAGGTAATGCAGAAGTAAATACTATACAATGTTCAAATAAGGTCTTTGAATAGAATTTTAAATACTACACTGAATACTGTTCTCACCGCACACTTATCTACTGCAACTTGCTATCTTTTTTAGAGGAAACAATGCGGGCTAAACAAATGTTAGCTACCATGTCGCATGAGATAAGGTCTCTCCTTACAGGGGTGGTTAGCATTGCGCAGGACAAACATGAGAGTAAGCATCATAGAAATGGCCCACAAACTTTCAAAACTTTATATTTTATCAAATTCGTAAAATTGGTATAAACTCGTGATATTCAAATAAAATCATAAAATGTACTCCATCTAAAAAATATGTGTCCTCAATATTAGAAAACGAAAATCAACAAAAATAAGTTTAGTTTGGTTTCCAAATGAGGACACATATTTTTGTACTGAGTGAGTATAAATTTTGGAGAACTAACAGATCGATTATTAATGTATTTATTAGTTTCAGCTACGAACTTTAGCCTGCCCTTGCAACAGTGGAGAGTGGTTTTGGGCAGTGCCAGCTAGGGTTTTAAAATTATTTAATTAAAATTAATTTTTTTACTTCTCTTTTCAATCAAATGTTTGTGCTATTTGTAGCAAAAATAGAAGAAAAATGCATAGAATCTATATTATATCTGACATGCCCAAATTTTTTTCTGATCTTATAGGAGTGCAGAAGACTTATAATAGTGGATACTAGGATCACTGGGACACAACATATTAACCATGCCATCATTTACACAATCATTAAAAGACGGGTAATTGAATAATAACCTGATAATGCAACTATTGATTAAATGAAAGGTTAACATTGTACCTTTAACAATTTGTACTAATAAATCATTGGCACGCATGCCATTATTTAGAGCAGGCCATTATTTAGAGCTTATGCGATAACTTAATTAAATAAATCTTCTAGTTTCCAACTTCTTGATCCTTGCATCCAACTAGATTCCATTTTAATTCCTGTCTTTATCTGCATCACATGTTGCATGAGTACTTCGAAGAAATACTCAGTAGGATATAAAAATCACAACAGAATATGAACGAGCTCAATATCAGTGGGATTTTGGCATCCTACTGGGTATTTAGTTCGAAATACTCATGCATCCTCTGATGCAGGAATTAAGAAAGAGTGAAGGGGAGCAGGTAAGAGCTTTTGATGATGAGACGGACGGCTAGTGATTTGCAGACAAAGACTTTCTTTTCTTTTAATTTATGATTATGTTGGACTATTATTGTTTTGTGGCCTCTGTGCCTAGAATTTAATTTCATATGTTGGAGTATTTTATTGATATAATAAACTAAGTAGTTCTTTTGTTAATGTTATGGTTAAGATTTGAGTACGTGAATATTGTTCGGTCATATCGATCCTATGCGATCCCATAATTTTGTTAATGGGAATGAGAACGATCGGGTATTCAGTCGCGTCCCAGATCTCAAACCTCCTGACAGTCTTGGATTGGTTGCTTCTGCACTCTAATCGAGGTTTTGAAATTTGGGGCATAACAGATGTATATAAGCATTCCATTCTTGATATGCCCTAAATCCCATGGCTTTTCTCTTTGAAACCATGCCATTTGTCTAGGATAAGGGCCTCATTGATGTTCATGGTTACAATAGGCGGTGTCACGCCTCAAAATCCCACACCTCAATCGGAGTGCGGAAGCCTTAAAATAAACCAATCAAAGCCGAGGTGGGAACTCTGGGACGTGACTGGATACTCGAGCACACAGGTTAATTACATCGTTGATCTACACATGAAATATGCATTATATTATCTCCTAAACTTATGATTATACTAGTGTTTGATTAGAATAACTACTACTTTAATATAGTTTTTGGTTTTTGTAGGAAACAAGAGTAATACACAAAAATAAAGAGAAAAGTGACTCGAATGGTTAAATTATCTTAACTTTGTCTACAAATATCTGATTGGACTGATTCAAGCCTCATGTCAAAGTTCAAGAAGTCAGCTTTCCAAAGCTACCAACCATGCGCAATTCGGAGTGTGGGACACAAAGTTATAGCCATTTGAAGTTTCTAAATAGTAACTACGATCGATCGGGAATCACTGCGATCGATCGCTAGAGCCGCAAAAGCACTGTATTGAAGGACACGATCGATCGGCATCAAAACGATCGATCATATCTACTGGAATTTTTGATCCGCCGAAGACAGTAACTACGATCGATCGGTATCATACGGCGTCGATCGCCAAGCGATCGATCGGAGGAAAATAACGAAGGAATAACGATCGATCGGCCAGCGAACGATCGTCAATACGTACGATCGATCGCTGTATGCGGCAAACCGGAATTAAGGCCTATTTCGACTTGGATTTGGAAGGGATTTTGAGGGTTTTCCTTCACCCCTATATATATGCCTTAAGGGAGAACGTATTGGGCACCACATATTCAACCTAGAGAGCAATTTGAGACCTTGGAGGCTAGAGCAAAGGAAGAAGAAGATGATGAAGATGAAGATGATGGATTCTCTTCCCATGCTTGGCTAAACTCCTATCCAAGGCGTAGATGAAGCCCAATAATCTGGTTGTGTAGTTTCTTTTCTCTCATCTTATGTTTTTATTCTAGTTGGTGTATGGATTTTATTGTGTAATCACCGTTAATTCAATAAAGATTTGTTCTTTGTACTCGAGAGAGACAAGAGTGAATTCTTGTGAGTTTCAATCCGAAGAATACTTGCGTATCCGAGAGGAACGTGAGTAGACTGAGGTGTTATATATCAATAAAGTTTCATTGGTTTATACTCGAGAGAGATAGATCACAATTCCATGTTTTAATTGTTTTATGTGTTACATCCGAGAGGAGAGCACTATATTTTGAGTTGACAAGTGTATGTCCGAGAGGAATATGCTAGCCAATTAGAAATCTTTATTCAAAAGAGAGAGGGAAACGATACACTAGTTATTGTGGTGGATTCGAAGCCTTGGTCTTCTCCATATTGATTAAATCTTAGCCTAGTAGTTAAAGTTCATAGCTTAATTTAGATTAAACAAAAACTGCAACTTTCTTCTCTTGAATTTGGTAAAAGATTAATCCGTCCCTGAGGCTCGACAACCCCTTAATACTCACTGAGGTACACAATTGCCTTGTGCACTTGCAAGGGTTTAATTTTAAACGATCAAGTTTTTGGCGCCGTTGCCGGGGACGGCACCATAGTTTACCAGATTCTTAGCATAATTAGTGTTAGAGTAGTTTAGTGAGTCTTAATTTAAATTATTTATCAGTAGCTTAATTTGTGTTTTTCTTTCTTTTTGCAAGGTTAAGAGAAGACGTGAAATTCTCGCCAATGAGGAAGGGCCACCCCTACCCCTAGTTTGCATTCTCTTTTCCTTATCTTTTTAGATTAATTTGTGTGTTTGGTGTTTTCTTTTCTTTATGTGATAGTATGTTGTGCTAGTTGTGGATATTTAGGGTTGTTTATCTTATTTGTGGATGTGTGATATAGTGGTTCGGGTGTTGATAAATACATGGTGAAGAAATGACTTCACCTTTCTATGGATTTAGCCATGAGAACCCATATAGGAGCTTTAATGATTATTGTTCTTCACACACACATAATACCCCTCCCTATGAAGTGCCCTACCACTCACGTTCTTTATATGTTGATTCTTACAACAGTGGTTGGGATAATCACTCTAATTTTGGGAGTGGCACATCTTCCTTACAATACACAACTCCTTATATGTCGGAACCATGTGCCCTCTGTTTAAGTCCTATTCATACCCCAGTGGAGTGCCCTTTGGCCCAGGCGTACCCTGATTTTATAAGAAAATATGTGAATGAGGCCCAAAGTCTTCATAGGTGGGAGGACCATCCTAATTCTCTTTGGGAGCAACCCCACCCTGGGCCCACTCTTCATGAGGCCCCTAGACAAGATTTCCTAAGCCAACAACTGCCTTACCAACCAGCCTCTACTCCTCAGTTTGGCCAATCATCCTTAGAAGATCAGATGAGCCAGATACTAGCCACCCTAACAGAGATGAAAACAGAGCAAAAATCCCAGGCCCAACTTGTCCATTCTCACACACAGGCTCTTGCCAACATTGAAATACAGTTAGATCAGCTAACACAGGCCATGAATAAGAAGGACGAATGCATTTTACCTGTCGAGCCCCAATATCCGATGGGCCAATTTTCTGATGAACGGATCTGTTTTTCCCCTGACTATGATGTTACATCCCTTCATAATGCCCAAAGGTTTGACAATGAGCTTGAGTGGGCTTTACATAATGATCAAGAGGGTGTAGAAATTAAAGAAGAAGTGAGTGTGTTGATCGAACCAAATTTTCAACCTTCTTCTATATCTGAGGAGTTGCAGTCTACAACACTATTAACAGAACCTTCTATTCCTGAAACACCATTCATACCTTGTCTAGATCAATCTAACTCTTTGTTTATTGAAAGTAACTTAGATTGTCTCATAGATTGTTTAGTTGAGTCACTAATTGAGGAAGCTTTCCCAATTGGGTTACTAGAAGAGGCCCCTAAGGCCAAAATGGTTGATGTGGGGGAGGAGGTTCCCTTTATATTAAAATTCTCTAATGACCTTCTTTCATGGTTAATGCGGGGACCCCTCTTTCCAAAGCTTCCCTACCCACCACTCCATCCTTTTATTCCACGATGTGCTCCATACTTAGGCAACAAGGATAGGAGTGTGTGGTGCAATCATTTAATTGATCCAGGTTTATGACTTGATAACCTGGCCCTTACAGAGGATCATGGCTCCGTCTGGCTGAAGACATTAAACTTAGCGCTTGGTGGGAGGCAACCCACTTATTCAGGTGTATTCTCTCCTTTCTCTGATTTTCTTTATTATATGCTCATTGTCATGCTATATTTTGTTCACATTGAGGACAATGTTCATAATAGGTTTGGGGGAGGGAATATTACTTATAAAAAATTAAAAAATTGAAAAATCATAAAAATTTGGATAAAAATTTGGATTAGTTTTTAGGTTGTTTGTTAGTATTTTTTTTTCAGGTTTTGATAGTTTATCCCGTAATGATGCATGTTACAATCCTTAGGAGATTAATTTGCATTGGAAGTGTGAGTAAGTATACTGGAGGATAGATACACTTAACTGAGCATACCTTTCTGTTACAGTCCTCTTGGAACAGGTGCTTGAATTAAAAAAATTCACTTACACACACTAGTACATAAAACTAGAGATTTGTTGAATGCTAATTTACAGTGGGATGTCTTTAGTCATAGTCATTGGATGATGTGTAGTTATCTGTTGAGCTTAAAAGATCATGATAGACCATTTACTTAGCTATGGCAAGGGATTGGAACCGGAAATAGGTTGAGAGTATAATACAGCCTGGACAAAATAAAGATGTGCTGAAAATATGAATGCTGAAAATGAAAATGCGAAAAAATGAAAACAAAATGAAAGAAAAGGGGCTGCTTGACTTTATAGGATTAACTTAGGCTGATGTTCGAGCCCGAAGCGGTCTCTTAAAACCTAATGCCCTAAGCCAACTGGCTGGGAATCATTGGCCTGAGTCATTGCTAAACCTAAGCATCTTGAAGTCAGGCCTTACACAGTCCTAGCGAAAAAAAAAAGAAGAAAAAAAAATGTCTATGGTGTATTATCCTCTCAAATCTAGAATGTTGGACCCGAATGAGGCGCGTAGATTTGTGCTATCATGAACCTAAAGATTACGACGACTATGTAGATTCTGGTGTTCTTTGGTTAATGGGTAACACTGGATCTGTATAAAACAAAAATTTAGAATGTATTGCTACAATGTTCTACACTTTCTATTATTTATGTTATCATGCTATATTATATTGAGCAGAAATTTCCAAGATGAAAGTGTGGAATAAAACCACTTACTTGAGGGCTTCTATATTCCTGTTGATTATGAACCAAGTACATGTGGTTGATTTTCTTAAGCATTGTAATGTGTATTTGTCGGGATAATAGGTTGTATGTTTTGCTATGTTTTAATTTTTGCTTTGTTTTTGCACTTAGGTTAATTAGATTAATAAATACATGTTTGTGGGTAGCATGGCTGCAAACCCTCATGAGACAACACTCGTCCTACTAGGGACACCTAGAAGTTTAACGGCTTGTTGCATATGCTCAATGCAATCGTGTTCCCTACGAAAGTGGTGTTTACTTTTCTGCATTAGTTCTTTTTAGTCGATTGTTTGATTTTGTTTTGTTTTTGTTTTGCTAGGGACTAGCAAAATCTAGGTTTGGGGGTGTGATCTACACATGAAATATGCATTATATTATCTCCTAAACTTATGATTATACTAGTGTTTGATTAGAATAACTACTACTTTAATATAGTTTTTGGTTTTTGTAGGAAACAAGAGTAATACACAAAAATGAAGAGAAAAGTGACTCGAATGGTTAAATTATCATAACTTCGTCTACAAATATCTGATTGGACTGATTCAAGTCTCATTCAAATTCAAGAAGTCAGCTTTCCAACGCCACCAACCACGCGCAATTCGGAGTGCGGGACACAAAGTTATAACCATTTGAAGTTTCTAAACAGTAACTACGATCGATCGGGAATCACTATGATCGATCGCTAGAGCCGCAAAAGCACTGTATTGAAGGACACGATCGATCGGCATCAAAACGATCGATCGTATCTACTGGAATTTTTGATCCGCCGAAGACAGTAACTACGATCGATCGGTATCATACGGTGTCGATCGCCAAGCGATCGATCGGAGGAAAATAACGAAGGAATAGCGATCGATCGGCCAGCGAACGATCGTCAATACGTACGATCGATCGCCGTATGCGGCAAACCGGAATTAAGGCCTATTTCGACTTGGATTTGGAAGGGATTTTGAGGGTTTTCCTTCACCCCTATATATATGCCTTAAGGGAGAACGTATTGGGCACCACATATTCAACCTAGAGAGTAATTTGAGACCTTGGAGGCTAGAGCAAAGGAAGAAGAAGATGATGAAGATGAAGATGATGGATTCTCTTCCCATGCTTGGCTAAACTCCTATCCAAGGCGTAGATGGAGCCCAATAATCTGGTTGTGTAGTTTCTTTTCTCTCATCTTATGTTTTTATTCTAGTTGGTGTATGGATTTTATTGTGTAATCACCGTTAATTCAATAAAGATTTGTTCTTTGTACTCGAGAGAGACAAGAGTGAATTCTTGTGAGTTTCAATCCGAAGAATACTTGCGTATCCGAGAGGAACGTGAGTAGACTGAGGTGTTATATATCAATAAAGTTTCATTGGTTTATACTCGAGAGAGATAGATCACAATTCCATGTTTTAATTATTTTATGTGTTACATCCGAGAGGAGAGCACTATATTTTGAGTTGACAAGTGTATGTCCGAGAGGAATATGCTAGCCAATTGGAAATCTTTATTCAAAAGAGAGAGGGAAACGATACACTAGTTATTGTGGTGGATTCGAAGCCTTGGTCTTCTCCATATTGATTAAATCTCAGCCTAGTAGTTAAAGTTCATAGCTTAATTTAGATTAAACAAAAACTGCAACTTTCTTCTCTTGAATTTGGTAAAAGATTAATCCGTCCCTGAGGCTCGACAACCCCTTAATACTCACTGAGGTACACAAATGCCTTGTGCACTTGCAAGGGTTTAATTTTAAACGATCAATCGTCACGAAAGAACGTGTAATCAACATCACCCGGAACTCATAATGAAAACTCAAAAATTAAGAATTAGGAACTCCTTCATCCAACCTCAAATAACATTGTCAATATAATAAATGATTCATACTTAAATTATTACAACAGATAAACTTAAACTGTCCAGAAACCAAAGCAATAATCCAAGGCACACAAACAGCCAATGAATAAAAGGTTCTAGCAAAAGCAATAAGATAAATGTTCTTCATAAAAGCCTTCCACGAAATCAGCTTCATCTTTCTGAGCTGCAACCGTCTGGATCACTGATCTTTATAGCCTGCATCACAGGATGCATGAGTATTTCATAGAAATACCCAGTAGGATGTAAAAACCCACCAGGAAGACAAAATATGTTGTGAAGAAAAGATCACTCAGATAAACAGGAATATACATTCTCTGAAATACCAATCAAATGTTTACATTACCTGAACAGAAAGGTCAATTATCAATAATCCCCATATGCATGCAGGGAAAGTATAAGCACAACTCCAAACAAATACGGTGAGAGGAGAAAAATGATCAGATTACCAAAGGCTCCAGGCATCCAAAGTGCAAGGAGTTTCAATTTCTGCTCGCTAAATATACCACCCATGTGGCAAATGACCAGACTCATCCTAGAGGTTCTCCCTTCGGAACCCGGCCATGTGTCTAGGATGCTAATCCCATTAGTTTTTATGGACACTATGGTCGGAGACTGAAGACCTTCCGTAATGTCAACCAGTCTAAATGTACGCATGTGCCTCCCTTCGGGCAATAAGGAATCTATGTTCCATAAATTTCGGAGACCACTAAGGATCTAGCAATGACTCATGAGCATACTATGAATTCACCCTTAGTGGGGAAACAGTCTTATAATAAACAGTGGAAAATATTTTCAGGAAGACAAAGATTTGAACACTGAAATTAAAGGTGAGTCTCACCAGAAAGACTCACTCTTTGGAGTACAAATATCAATCACTGCTCTCAATAGCATAAGGTTCCTCTCAAGAACAAGATTGTAATTCTCACGACTCACAACAATGAATAACTCACCATGGAGTAATAGTAAATTCACTCATAATTCACTCAGTATGCTTCATGTCTTACCTTTGGTAGGAGCATCTCAAATTCTGGATTTATATTATTCTTTAATATAAAAGAATGATCTAAGAAGGTTTGATCTCCGGCTGGATGCTCAAACCGACACCAAGCTGTGAATTGAGACGAGAATGACTTGACTCTTGATGACCCTGGTTCATCCCATATAATTACTTTTTCAGACTCACCATAGTTACAGTAGTAGTCTTTAATAGGTCTTATGATATGTATTAGTGTTAATTTGATCATATTGTATCATACCATCAAGTACTAATACGTAATAGTGCTTTAAACCCTAATTCCAATAAACTGTCTTATACAATACAGCCCACTGCCAACACTGAAGGAATCTGACTCTGAAATTTTTATGGTAGATAGTCCTATGAGTCTAGTTTATTACCTCACTAGAGGTTATTTTTCTGATTTTTCTACATTTAGTTATGATTTTTAGAATACCGACTGTCACTGCAGGAACAGTCCTCGCCGAGAAGGTAATACTTAATTAAACATAGTAATCTCAAGTTAATAACTCACAATCACATTACTATAACCATATTAACCCTATATACTCCCCTCCTAGGATTATTCCAGACTCCTAAAAGTTATGGAATCTTAGTTATTACCATCTTTTATATGCTTTTCAATTCAAAAATTGTTTTAGCTCTCATCTCTCTTAATAAATAAGATATTATAATGACATAAACACAACTCTTAATCATATAAGACATCAAAGATCTAATTTTTACAGATCCAAGAATAAAATATCTGACTTCCCAACGTTCAAGAGATGTAATCATTATAATATTCCCATCAAAAGTAGACATGCAAGCAATAAGATTGAAGATTAAATCAAAATACCATAACATGCATACTCACATGAAGAAACACAAGAGAACCTCTCACAAACAAACATTAATCCCATCATTATTACTGAGATAAGATGATATAGAACAAGATATAATCATTGTATAAGTGAATCAATAGAGTATGAATCAAAGAGGTTAGGAAAAACCATCCTACCAACACGACATATGCACAACACACTCCAACGTGTAGCTCTTTTGCTCCTCTTCACGATGAAACCTTTGCTCCTTCGATTGGACGAGAAATATGGATGAAGAGGGAGCTGAAAGTTTGCTGGAATTGATGGTAAAGAAGAAGAACAAAAGTGGCTAGGGCTAGGGCTTGACGTCACAAGCTTGGCGTGCAATAGTATGGGCTGCCTCCTCCTTTATATAGCCAATTCCTTCTTCAATTAGGATTACTCATAATCGATCCTTTCCTAATCCCAATTCTCAGCAAACCAATTAGAATTCCTTCTCCCAAATAAATCAAGACGTCCAGCAAATTGATTCCCAATTAGTTAGGATTGCAATCTTTTTATTAAGATACTTCTTTATCAAATCTAACTCCCCTTACAACTAGGAAACTACCAAATATGGTCCAACCAATTGGATGCCCCCTATACACAAGGCTCCACCCTCCTATTGGCTGATAAAAAGTGATATAATCACTTCCATTTAATTAAGATTTCCTCTTCATAACTATCTCAACTGAAACGATAACTTTCCGATCTACCGCAGTACTTACCTTATTTACCTCGATTAGGTCAAACCATAGATTTGCACCAAGAGTCACTCTAATCATCACGAGATCATAACATGCCATGTCACCCACGTTCACATGACTACCCTGGGTTTGTGCCACGAGGCTTTGCGCCCAGGTCCTTGCGTCTAAGCTTGTGCTCCTCGCGCGCATGTCTCCGATGTCCTGCGTGCACACCACGTACTGCACCATCTCACATAGACCATGAACCACAACTCAAAACCAAAATTAACTTACCAAATAAGGAATTCATATGAGTCTAACCCACTGAACACACACCTTGGCGCCTGGTCCCCACTCCTAGACCCTGGCAACAGGCTTGTCTCATCGCCAGGTAGTGCCCAACGCTAGGACCAAACCTCGCGCCCTAGTTCTCTGTCTTGTTAGGTCCCATTAGAAAAGTCAATCGACAAATCAAAGCACACAACATGACCAAAACAAATCAGGCAGCCAAACTTTTCTATTTTAGACTAGTTTCCTAAATTAGAAATTTTAGTCAATGTACCAATTTTTTGGGTGTTACAGGCGGAGACTATCATACCTTCTGCGATGTATGACTGGCCTAAAGATGTACGTATATGCCTTTCTTTGGGCGGGAGCATAGCAAGGTTCCAAAATATAACCTCTAATACATAGACTTTTGAGTATATAAAACCTCTCACCCTTGCATAGTCTATCATGACTTTATTATGAGTATACTATTAAAGTCTCCGAACGGTGCTTTTTAGTACACAAGTCTCTCAACCTAGAAAACTTATTTGACTACCCCTAATGGGCGAAAACTTGCAAAGTCCTTATAGAGAATTATTGAGTAAATGATACTCAAAGATAGAAATGTAAGAATATCCTTTGTAAAATAACATCCTTCCTTCCAACCGACTCATAAATGACAACACAAGCTGATATAATCGATAACTCGGATATGTTACATGCAACTAACTTTGGATGAGAACTCTTGAGAAAATGACTGATATGGAACTGCCCGTCATGACACTAAGAATCTAGAGTTTAGTCATGTAGAATATTATGTTCAAGTTTCAAATGAAGAATTGAATCAGAAAGACGGAAGAACAAGGCAATCAAAGGTTATTGAATGGACAGAAGCCGATGATCGAACGAGATATTTGAGACCTTATGACTTGATCAATTTTACAGAAATTCTTATCTAAAATTTCGTAATATTCATTAGATAAGTTATAGGCATAATTGTATGGTTTAGGCATTATCACTTTTATTAATAAAGAGGTGTACTGTCCAAACAGTACAATTTAGAACAAACAATTACCTTAGGCAATACAAGCATAACTGGAATAGGAAACTTTTGCGATAGATTCCCCTACGAGTCTAGTTTCTTACGAACTTTACAGCATATTTTTAGGAATTTTTTATAATTAATTATGACACTTTTTGCATAGGTCATTGGCGTAAAACTGGTTCTGGCTTAGAGGACTATTTTAATTCAACTTGATTAGTGTGACTAACTACAGTCTATGGTACTTAATTTATATATGTGAATGTACAATCATATCACTTATAATGGACCAAATAGAAGAACTAGATAGCTAATGCCATACACTGTTGACTCATCTACAGGGTACTGACAACACATATATGACAATGATCCTACTGACGAGCGAGGTATTGAGTCAAACAGAGGATCATCAACTTTGGTTGAACTGTAAAACTAAGCTTAATAATTTCATTTTTCATAAAGCTCTAGAATTGGACAATTAATATGGGATAGATCTAGACTCATGATCAATGAACTGACATCTGACATAAGGCCTACTTCAACTGGCTAGCAAAGTTATGATGCATGCTAAGAGGTGTTCATTAATAATTATCCACTTTGACCGAGTATAATAACTATGGTCATTAATTAGAGCATTATAGACATATATATAACATTAGACATCAAGGAAATAGGACGACTTGATCTAGACAGCAAACAACCGAACATAGATGGTAGCAAGGAAATAACACTATGGATTAGAGTTCTCATTCAAGACTAGAATGTGTAATGCAAAATTGACATAGGTGATCAAACAATACAATTCCCAATGATTTCCTCAACACAATACGATAGAATATTTCAATTGACAAGAGGATTGCTACATGGATTCACGTCACACAAATCAGCAATAGGATTAACAATCAAACATCAGAGATTAGGCATTCACAAAATTGAAACACCTAGATACAGTAGTGGAAAAATTATCCGACCTGATTGATGAATCTTCATGTTGTGAGTTACTTCTTCCACGTATGAGATCTCCTCGCTACCTCACCACACAAATTAGCAAGACAATAAAATTGCTAAATACAATGAGAGAGATCGAGGGTCTGGTCAGCCAAATACAATGGCCGGCGAGTTCTAATTCTTCTTTTAAATGCTAGGGTTTCCTATTTTCACTTGGAAAGAAATCTCCGCCATCAATCTGAATAAATAAAATTGGAAATCAAGAAATCCTCACACGTGATATGGCACCAGGGCAGAGCCAGGAAACTTCACTAGGGAGGTCAAAATTCTATAAAATTTTTCCAAGATAAATGATGAAAATAAAATAACTTGATGGATTTTTTCAACAATAATGTCAAATATGGGGAGCGGCAACATTCATTGAGGAGATGGGAAGGTGGGAAGGACTCTGAGAAAGCTCTACAATAATTACTAGTTTTAAAATATAGAAATTTAAACCCAAATATGCTTGTTTTACAATGCAGAAATTAAGGAATTTAGTACAAATTCTGAAACTTTAAAAATAGAAACATAGCTATCAGATTCCAAAATACTAGCAAAATTAAATTGGCCGAATGAGCTAAACGGCAATTCAGGCGAATGAGGCCTGAATCTTCTTGCACATGGAATTTTGTATTCTGTTGAATTTTCGTATCCAAACACAAAACCAAGCAGAATCGATGGAATTGTATTAAATCCTTCCTGATTCCGTTGTCGATTATGTTGCCAAACACCCCTAGTAGGCATTAAAGTGGTTTTTTAATTATGTTTCTCATAAAAGTTACAAAAGCTATTTAAGCTAAGCGTCTTCTCTTAATTTTTTTGTCTTTTGCTAAACCAGAAGTAAAAAACTTCCTTTACCATGCGTCAGCCAACCCATAAATAGGCCACTCAATATGTCAAAAATACATTAAATAGGCTACCCAATGGGCCCCACACAAGTAAGAGACAAGTTGAGAATTATGAGGGGCAAGGTCATTACGAAATTATCTTCATTAACTAGTCCTCTAGTATGTTAGATAAAAGGTCATATATTAGATACAAGGTCAGCTGGGGCAATTGCGACCCCCCTGGCTCCGCATATGACGCCCAAGTCAATGAGACAATAACCATCATCCATTTTATCTCCTCCACTCCTTCATAATTTAGGTAATTAAACACCAACCAATCAAAGACCATAAATAATAACACAGACCACAATGAATCAACCCTAACGTCAGACCTGACCTTGCCGCCAGACACAGCTTAGACTCTAGTGCTAGGCACAGCCTCAACGCCTGACAGAAACAAAAATCCTGAATCAACTCAATCCTACTATAAATACGAAAATATTATAACACTCAAAATCATCAATATATTAAATCAAAAGTATCGAATTTAAATTCGCACGTTACTTTCCTAATTTAGATCCACTAAGGAAATTTTCCTTTTCTTTTAATACAATTTTTCGGTTGTCACAATCACAGTGAAAATGCTTATGATCGCAGCTAGGACAGAGTGATACATGCACCCCATAGTGTACCTCATGTATGACCCACCTAGGACCCATACATCGTAGAGAGCAGTATGGCTGCAACCACATAAATATACATACGTGCATATGTGCTTATGGGTTAGGGAGGGGTGAAAGCTTAGCCATTGGCAACCTCTCTATAAGAATGTTTAGAGAGGTTGAATGTATACTTCTAATTGTAAGCTTTTCTCAGTTGTGTTGCCACAAAAAAAAAGAGGTTGAATGTATACCCCTAAGATGAGGACCAAAGAAGCATAGCGTTATAGCATTACATCATCAAATAAAGAGCTCTTTTCGGGTGGAGGTTGACTGGAAGACTAGTCTCGACAAAAATGACATATAAACAAATGCAGTATTTTATTTACAAGGATGATGCCATCCTTCTATGGCACTTGAAATACATGATTGGCGATGATTGACACTTGGCCATGCTCCCATTTCGAAGCATGAAACCCTAATATTATACGTGAAGCCACTGAGATTAATTAGTGTTTCTAAATGTAGTACAAAAGTCTTTATGCAAGGCGCCATCACATTGGTTGACAAAGGATACTCTTCACGTGGTGTGAACCAATGGGGAAAGGCTTTATATTAGGAAAACTAAGGCCCTGTTTGGTTACAGCTTCTTGCAGGAGATTCTGAAAGAATCAGTGGATTTCCGCAGAAGTCTGTTTGGTTCCTCTACTTCGTATGAATTGGTTGGAGTAGTGAAGTCGACTTTCCCCCTCAGATTCTGGGGAAAGTCAACCTTTTCCAGAATCTCCTCAGGAGGAGATTCTGAAGAAGAAGCTAATATCTAACCTAAACTTCCCGTGTTTTGCCCCTGGTGTTCATCGCCGCTCGTTGCAGCTGCCCATCTCCTATGCCACTCGTCGGTCCTGCTGCTCGTCGGTCCTGCCGCTTCGCCATGGATGGTGCGGCCTGAGCTCGAATTCTAAGGTTCTTACGGGCTTCATCTTCGACCCTTCGCATCGGAGATCTGTGGGTGCGGCGGCTCGTCCATCCAACCCACTGTGACACCAAGACAAGCCACGGGCTGTGAAGGATGTCTCGCCCCACGAGTTCATCCACCTCGAGCGCTTCGGAAAGGTACCACCTTTCCTCTAGTTCATCCAGTTGTCACATTTGAATGTTCGATATGAATATGTAACCTATATATGTGTTGAGCTGGTTCTGGATCGATGAAATGCGGGGAGGAAGAAGAGCGTAGGGGATCTCAAGGAGGGGGAATTGAAGGGGAAGAGGGTCTTCATGAGGGTAGACTTGAATGTCTCGCTCGACGACAGCCAGAACATCACCGATGATACTCGGATCAGAGCTGCCGTTCCCACCATCAAGTACCTCATGGGCCATGGTGCTAAAGTCATCCTCGCCAATCACTTGGTAGACTCTCTCCTCTTCTTTTTTGTTTTTCATTTGTTTGGTAATATTATAGTTGTTACTAATAATATTTGTATAAAAAGTACTTTGTTGTTGCTTTGCTGATGCTCAAGTTTGTAAATTTGAATCTGATCTTACGCGTAACAGATGCAAATTTTGCATTGAGTGATAAAAATTCTCTGCTCGATAAGGATACCAATTTGTTTGCTAAAGATTGTTATCAATATTATTTGTGTAACATGTCATGTATTCGATCGTGAGAGTTGGATGTGCTGTCTCAGTATGCATTGGCGAATTTTTCTTTGTTATCAGATAATCGGTGAAGATAAGTTATTTATGGAAATTTGATTATAGTATGTGAATCATATGGGCAATTGGGCACTATAATTTTTTTTATTTGTTGTGTCTCTTCCACTTTTTCAATCTCCAGTGACACCCCTATCTGTCCCAGTTCCATTACTGAGCTACCTCCAGTGTGCTATTTGAATGACTGGGGAGGAGAGGAGGATACAGCGGTAACAAAGAGAGGATGTTGGTGCTCACCTGCATTTTCCTCCTCTTGGGGTTGGCCTTTGGGGGTGACCCATTTGCGTTCTTTGAGTGGGAGGTCTCCTACATCACTGCTTCGCCTCTTGGCGTCAGCCAGAAGGTACCACCATCTATTCCCTTCTTCTGTCAACAAGGCTTTTAGCTTTTCTCTGGTTTCAGTTCCAAGTCTTTATCTTTTTAAGTTCCTTCACTGTTAAGTTGGGGAAAGGGTTGAAGTGGAGGTGGGATTAGTAAAGACTCAGCTGCATCTCTCAAGGTGTACATGTCTGATTGCAAAAGGTTTGTGTCTTTCGTAGTGTGTATTACGAGGATGTGGGATGTTACCAAGGTATGCTGTGGAGGGGACTCGAATGTCTTGTATTGGCTGTGTGAAGCTCCATTTTTCAGTAATTAACCCAACTAGGAAAAGAGAATAGCTCATTAAGTGTGGAGGGCTATTTGACAATCAAGCGTGATTAATTATTTTGAAATTAGCCTTCTTTTGGTCCTCCTTCAACTTTCGCATTTGATTTTTGGCATTATTTGTTACTTTTTTATGAGTGGGCGGAAGTTCTCTGTTTGATCATTGTGGGTTTTGGATGTGGCTTATTGGATGTAAATTTCACACCATTCTTTTGAATTTTTTTAGTGGGCGGTACCTTTATTTTAAAGTAGGTTGTGATATATTCTCTTGTGGTGCATGTTCACAATGAATTAGGAATAGGGGTTCATTTAAGCTTCAAGTCATAATGCATTAAGCAGTCAATATGCATGGCATAATGTCTTTCAACCATTCAATCAGGTTACTGGAACTCTGAGTATTTGTATCCTGCTGTTGTATCTTTTATGTACATTGCCTGCCTTAGTTACTATCAGAATACAAACTTTTTGGGTAGGCATTAGGATTGTTGTCTGGATGTGGTAAGATTGGATATTATGTCTAGCTAAGTTAACAACTTGTTTTCTTTTTGAAAAGGAAATTTGCATTTTATTAGTGATGATATTACGGTGTTAACCATTTATGGTTCAATGACAGGCGATAGCAATCAATAAGCAGTTTCCAGGGCCAATAAGAAACTTCCTATATGATCTTTAAAATGGTTGTCACTAAGGCCCTCTGCATTTTCAACATGATATCTTTCATCCTCTGCATTTTGTAGACATAATGACCACAACATTTGTTCATGCAGGAACGGTATACAGCAGAGGAAAAACTCTTGGCAGGATGGCGTTCTAGGTACCAACTGCCCAATACCAGCTGGCTGGAATTGGACTTACCAGTTTCAAGTGAAGGATTAGATAGGAAGTTTCTTTATTTTCCGTCTACCAAATTCCAAAGAGCATCTCGTGGATACGGAGGCTTCACTATAAATAATAGAGATGTCATCCCAGTTTCTTTTGGTACTCCAGAGATGGAGATTTTACACTGTTTATTGGGGACTGGTATATTAGTTGACAAGAATGTTGTATATCAGTTGTATGTGTAACACGAAAACAGTTTGTGTCTATGTTGTACAAGTCAGTGGTAAATGAATTGAATTGTAAGCCACGTTGTTATAGTTTGTGATTAAATGAATGGATGAAAATTGCTTGCATTGTAAAGGCATCAGTTTGTAAAGCAATCAGTTTTTTGTGAACAATGCGTCAATTAGTTCATATGGATTCGTTTTTTCTTCTTGGTACAAGAAAAACAAAAAGGAAAAATAACTATGCAGGACAAGATCTAGTCATGCTTTAATCAGTTCAAAAAAAGGTTTGAGAAACCAAAAGCCATAAAAAATGGTCAAGACATAAGCAAGCTCCAAGGCACGAGGGGTAGTTTTGTAACTTAAGAGTCCAAAATCTGTTTTCTGCATATGTTACCAAACGGACTACTCACAAGAAAGTAAAATTTTCCTTTTGTCTAACCAAACGCACTTGACTTCAAAGCTAAAATCTAAGAAGCAAAATACCCTAGATTTTGCTTCTTCTGCTCACAGAAGTTGTAACCAAACGGACCCTAAAACAAGCTTCAATTACTACGAAGAAGATTGTTTGTCTGGGACAATTCCCAAGCACTATACAGGAGAGAAATCTTAAAAGATTCAGGTCTTCCTTAAGTACTGACAACCTTGTTTTAGGCACTTCATGATAATGGATGAATTCATGTGACTGATATCCCTTTAGTGGGTGAAATTAACGCTTAGAATCGATAAAGTGCGAAGGCATGGTAAATAGTCCTTCACCTTTGTATGTCCATCAGTTGGGTTTTGACAAGTGCCATCTTATTCCCACATAAAAGGAGATGTAATAGACTATTTTTGTAAGGACAGCCTCCGAGAAAGTATGAACAATTAGTATAACCTTATCACAAACGTTGCTATTTACTTTACGGGATGAGTTTACATGAGATCGTTCTCATATAAGGAGCATGAGGCCAATCTTTATTGCCGTTAGATTCCGATCGGAGGGTGGATATCAAATCAGTGGGTAGGTGAGTGTGTCACATCAAGGAGTGGGTGAGATCATTATGGATATTTATAGCCGTCAGATCAAGATCCAACGGCTACGATTCAAAGTGGCCTCATATAAGTAATATGAGAGCGATCTCATTTAAACTTTTCCCTTTACAATATTGGTGAAATTAACACTCGAATAGCATTATGTATTTAGGTGTTCCTGTTAGATGTGGTGTATAATATCTAGTATTTTTGGTGAATAAAATTTTATTTTTAGAATTAGAGTACAAGTACTGAATTCTGGGTTGTGTAAATGGAACCCATCTACTTTAAACCTAAGCAACCAATCTCTTTTACCATCTCCTCACAAAGCCCTAACTTGGAGAGGAAAAGGGGGAAAAAGTTGTGGGTGGTGGTGGAGCTGCATGAAGGGGATTTCGGCATGTCTGCTGCGACAGAGTCGTCGCCGGCGGCGAGCGGAGGTGGAGCTTCCCCTCTGGTCCCGTCACCGTGCTGGAAGCTCCGGCCCTCGGTCTGCCAGGGACGGCCTAGGCCGCAGGTGGCTGGCAGCAGCGCTGGTCGAGTGGCGACACCGCGGCAGAGAGGAGAAGAGAATGAAGAGAAAGGAGGAGGAAGGCAGGAGGGTCGTCGCTGATGGCTCAGTGGCTGCCGGGCGGTGACGGAGCCCCTACCAGAGGCCCAAAGAGCAGCGGACGGCGGCGGCGGACGAAGCCCAGTCGCTGCCAGAGCCAGCTGACTGCCTTGTATGATTGGCGTGTGGGCTACGAGTGCTTCGCCTATGCAGTTGTGAGGCCTAGGGGACAAATGTAGTCCGGTTCGTAATGGACTCGTCAAAATCTGAGCCTTAGAATATGACAGAAGAGGGTAGAATAGAAATAGAGGTGAATAAAAAATAGAAAAGAAATAGATGTGAGTTGTTGTTGGTCGACAGTTGAAAATTCCAAGCAAGTGGGAAGAAGTTTTGAAAATTGGCCTTCCACACATTTGGAGAAATGACGTGATCTTTGCAAACTTGGAAAGTGGCTTGCTTAGACCACATTCCTTTTCGCCTTTGCTCTTCCTTCCAAAGCAAGCCCTCTCTATTCTGATCGACTTCTACATTAATGTACTTTGCCAGGACATATTTCACTTGGAAATGGCAATCATAGTCTTCAGCTCTTGAATTATATATATGGGTGCCTATTCTGCCACCTACCAAAATTGCATGCGTCTTGATTCTTTTGGCAAGTTTTAAAAATTTGAAGTATTTTTTATTACTGGGGGCACCCATGCTCTCCAAGCGACTTTTGCAAAGCCCCCATCTGTAAATATACAAGTTCTTGGTATTAGAAAGGAAATTCTTGCATTTAATAGTTCTTTATGACAATTAAACACGCCAAAGAAGAAATTAAAATATACTATATAAATAAATATATTTCATAAAAAAACCAAAAAAAATCTCCTCTCCATGGGTGCCCTGGCCTGTAGGCTCAACCTACATGCATATACTAACAAAAGATATTGACGCATAAACATCTCACACCCTTTGCCCTCTTTGAATTTCCCTTGCCCTCTTCCCTTTTTGTTCTATTTTTTCAAGCACAAACAAAATAGGTAGGCACGAACAAAATAGTTATATTAAATTATAGGCTGAACCCTAAAACAGCTAAGACAACTGTTCAATTATTGTTTCAACAAAATTTATTCTTAAATTAAATAAAAAATATAATAAAAATAGGGGGCTGCTCTAAAGCGACTGTGGAGGGAAGAGAAGGTTGAGACAAGAAGAGATGGTCATTGGTTATTAATAATAAAAAAAATTAGAGGAAAATGGAGGTCATCCTTATCGTAGAAACATAGGTGCACCAATGTTTCTCCAAAATAGGTGCAAAAAGGCAGGCATGTAATGGCTAATATTTTTTCACAAAAAAAGGTGCTCATCCACATGACGGATATGACAAATGGGGGCCCATACTACATGGGGGCTCATGCAACTTTGGTGGGTGACAAAATAGGCGGCCTATATCTAATTGCAAAAAGTTATTTTTTTGTTTGAAATTAAATTCCAACATATATCAAAGTAGTCAAGTTGGTAATGAAACTATATACACATTTTGGAAAGGCAAAAGTTAGTGTGTATCAGGTGCATTGTGAGCTGTTGGCTATCGACTCAGCTGCTTGTACTAATCAAATTGAAATATGACAGTTCACTATCCCGATGCACACCTAGCCAGAGCTGCATCAGGTGCATACTAACATGACTCTTATAAACATCTAGCCAAGGTAACCCACCATCCTGCGCGAATTCATATCCACTAGCAAAGTTTTGTGAAGTTTCATTACCAGTGGATCCGAACATGCTGAAGCACACAATCGAAAAAGATTGAACCAACACAACTAAGTCTCAACAAACCTTGAAAAGCAAAAATCCATTCTACAAAGTTGGCGTTTGGTCAGACGATGACTGCATAAAAAATTCCTCAATGTTAAAAGATATTAATTTTTTTTATAATAACGAGAAAGGTGAAATGATAACACTATATTGAAAAAATTGCATATATATATATAGAAAGAGAGATAGAGATAAGATCTCATGTAAGGAGCATGAGGCCAATCTTTATTACCATTAGATTCTAATCGGAGGATAGATATCAAATCAATAGATGGGTAAATGTGTCACATCAAAGAGTGGGTGAGATCATTATAAATATTTATAGCCATCAGATCAAGATCTAACGGCTTCGATTCAAAGTGGCCTCATATAAGAAGAGAGCGATCTCATTTGAACATTTTCCATATATATTACTGACAATCTTCGTGATGATGTAAGTACTACTGTTGCTTAGATGTTAACTTAGCTTCGTATGGATTCTTGCATCAACTCATATGTTCCATTCTTGCATTTCCTCGAAGGATATAATTGTCAATTTGCAGACTGAGGTGGTCAGAAGGACTTTCCCATTCAATTGGTTAATTTAAGAGGCAATCACCCGGCATAATTCGTACAACCTACGTCTTATATTCCCCACGCGTCAGTGATCTATATGTCATCCGGCGCCAATCCAAATTGCGCCATATACAGCCTCGGACTTTCCATTTCGATGCGTTTACACCAAGACCACCCTCACGAAACAGCCATGGTTTCCAAAACCAGTGGTTTCCAGGCCACCAATACCACTTACTTCCTTCTATCCTATAAAGGCACTCAGATGCTTAGACTGAACTACCAACAAAAACGTTTTAGACTCAGCTAATTTCTGTTGGCAGCTACTGATCATCAGGTAGTTCCATGATAATTAAACTATATCTTCCATTTGTGTTTCGCCCTTTGCTATGTTGTTTTTATGAATCTTACACTCTTTATCGTTATTTTTGGTCAATGTGGTTTTATTGTGTGAGTGTCCTTGATCTGGATCCAGGACTTGGAGATTGAGATGGGAAGAGGGAAGATTGTTATCCGGAAGATCGACAATTTGACGAGCCGGCAAGTTACCTTTTCGAAACGGAGGAACGGATTGGTTAAAAAGGCGAAAGAGCTAGCGATCTTATGTGATGCAGAAGTTGGTGTTATGATCTTCTCCAGCACTGGGAAGCTTTATGATTTTGCAAGCACAAGGTCAGTAAAAGGTCATTTGTTCATTTTAGCTTATGTATGTTTCTTTGTGTGTTTATGATATAGTATGTGAATATTTCAAGTTATTTCATGGACGTGCACACTTCAGTGGGTTTTCATTTTCTTTGGAGAGGTGTCAAAACATATTTAGCCACACTTTTCATGTACATACCCATCAACTAAACAAGAAACGCATACTACATATTTATTATACATTTATTTTTAAAAGACAGGAATTGCACTCGCTTTAAACACAATCAAGTACAAGAAAGAACACCTAGAGTTAATACTCTCTCTGCATTGAATCCGAATAAGAGATAGAACAGTGTATTACGTGGAGTATTATATATTGGAGTATTCCAATCCATAAGTAGGAAACTCAATATTAAACCTGATATATATGGAGTTTATGCTATATCAGCGAACTTTGATATATGTTCATCAACTAAACAAGAGGTTTTAGAATGCAACATCATCTTTTAAACAGGTTTTGATTCCATGAAATATGAAGTTCAGTAAGGACACATGAAAGAGTCATATTCACTAAGAGGTCAAAATGATATCAAACCATTCATATTCATACATAGTAAGCATTGAAATCTATAAATACTAAACAATATTCTCGTCCAAGTGCAAGTCCAACAACTATATGTACATATCCACGTATAGTTAGACAGAACTCTCACCATACTACAAACTACCTATATCACAATGTAGCCTACTTAAGTTGCCTGTCCTTGCAACTTCAGCCTCAGCTACTTTGAATCCTCTGAATTATGTGGTCTACTTGCAACACAAGGATGGATGAGTCAATAGAACAATTAATCTCAAATATAGCAAAGCAAAGTGTCCATTTCATTACCATTATTGGTAATCGTAATATTGATTACTTCATGATCGGAACTAGCTTGGGCATAGAGTGTTGGCATATAAAATATATGAATAAGATTTTTGTTTCTTAACATCTTCATTTTTGGGAAACTTGATTATCTTACATGGTATCGGTGCTCAAGGTTCTAGGAGATCTTGGGTTCGGTCTTGCTGGAGGAGTTTATACCCAAATTGTATTCCAGATGCTGCCCTTTGTGGACTCTTGCACGTGAGGGGGGTGTTGGACTATAAAATATATGCATAAGATTTCCGTTTCCTAACAGCCCAAGCTTTTGGGAAACTTAGGTTATCTTACATAGATAGCAACTTTGGTTCATACTTAGGTGAAATTTTTCATCAAACATAAACCGTTCAAAACCAATAACTTTTCTTTTGTCAAAACCATAGAATTCCGATAAAGTACATTGCAACTCTCATTTAGTTTCTTAGAATTTTGAAGTCTTCCTTCTTAACCATGTACTCCTGGAATTTGGGTTTGTAAGAGAGCCGGTTGGGCTGAAGTTTCCTGTCCTTCCTTGTTTTGTACATATCTCTAGACTTGTTGAAATTGTTAACTCTCTATTAATCTACTTAGTTTAAAGTTTACCTACTAAGGGGCCATTTAGATCCTGAAAAATCAGCTCATCTAGCTTAGATTTTGGGGTAATCTAAGCTAGATTGCCCAAAAACCATTTGGGGCTTCATTTGGCATAATCCAAGGGCTGAATGCAGATGGGTCGATAGACCTCAAGTTGGATGTGATTAAATTAGAGTCAAAGGCCATATTCAAGTCAAAGGCAATGATTTTTTTTTCATGCCCCAAACAAAAACAACATCTAACAACAAAACCATCATTCAAGGCAAAAGGCAACGATGGCCTGAATATAATCCTCTATCCACAACATCCACAAATGGCCAATTCAGGACCCAAACGGCCCCTAAGAGAAGCTAGTTGATCTATCAGCTTGAATTAGTCTAAAAGAATTGTTTGTCAGGTGTGTACACTCATGATACAAAAGATTGATTTTATTTTTGTGGCATAACATCTACTTTTCATGAAACATTCACAAAAGTTTAAATTGCTTAATAGACCTTTATGCTTCATTTGATCTTTCATAGTGTACAAGATCTCTTCAGCAACTGTTGATACTTCACTTCTATCTCCTCACCTTTATCAAATCCCTCATTATTGTTCTAAATATTGTAAATTGTAATCACCACCAGAATTTGTAATAGGACTACAATCACTCCTAGAAGAAGAAACTCATTGTTATTGCATGTGTTAGAATTAGGCTGAATATGATGATTAGGAGCATGGTAATTATTATCTTCATTATATTTATATGAATGATCCATCATTAACCGTAAAATTACAAGAAACCAAATTTGTACAAGCACTTTTATTTTTTATATTAATCCATTAACCATCTGATGTCAAGTGCAAATTATCTCGAGAACGAAATCTAGAATCTCTGAGACCACATGTGAGTTTTGGTTATGTAGGTAAATACTTATCAGATGACATGTCATGTGGATTTCTGTGTAGTAGTAGAGGATCTTCATATTTCACTATTAGCCATAGCTCTTATACTCAATTTTAACGCTAAAAACTCCTCGAGTCGATTCCAACCCTTTCTTTTCCGACTCCATTGCCACTCAAAAGTAACATAATTTCTCATTGACTGCCCGACTGACTCCATTGACTACCCAAGTAAGGCTCCAAAAACTCTTTGAAGTCTGTTAGCTTACATATCTCATAGTGCATGATAGTTTATTATTTATCATAGTTTGTACAATATAGTTGTATAACAATGTGTAGCAATGTTTTTCATAAACATGATAATTTACTTAATATTCTTACTATTTGCATAATAATTTCTATACTTAAGTATATAAGCCATTTTGATTCCTTCGATTCTCAAACGTAACTTGCCTCAAATGGTTGTACTGTCAAGTCCGAGTCAATAGTTTTTTAAATTCTTTTTATTCATAATAAATATATTAGAGCAAAGCCCAAAGAAGGGTATAGAGAATACAAATAATAAAACATTAATAAACTGATTGTATATGTTTTTTAATCCCCCACCCATTTTATTCTTCTTTTTCTTGCTTTTGGAAGATTTCGATCTCCTTGATTCGTTTTGACTAGATCTTCAAAGTCATCGACTTATCGTCATTTTTGTCACATTCTCACTTCTGTCTAAAGTTCTGAGGAGGGCATGCTCAGTTAGGCCCTAACAAATACACTATGAAATTGATGATGCCTTCTAGATAGATTTCGTGTTGGATGGATGGGATTGCAACAAAGGAATACCAGTATATAACACCGGTGATAATGGATTGGAGAGTCCAACCTATAGGAAACATTGGGCCAAACATAAGTGGGTTTGGACCCATTCGAGTCCACGACAAGCCCAGAAGCTAGGACTCAAGGAAACTTGTTGTAAATGATTTGGGGGCTGTTTGGGAGGCCATTTCCCACTTCATTTCCCATCATTTCTCACCATTTCCCACCAAAAAGTATTTGGCAGGCTATTTACATTTTCATTTACATTTAGTAGGTGAATGATCATTATGATCATTTTTATTCTTTGTGAATGTCCTCTTGTCAAATGGGTTTTTAAATGAGAATTTTGTGATAAATGACCATAATTACCCTTCCATCACTCATGTCTCCCTTTTGAATCCCCAAAACCCACACTTCAATCATTAAATGAAAATAAAAAAATTTTCCTTTCCTACAACATCAAATGGCCTCCCAAACAGCCCCTTGGATTTAAAAAGCCTAAAGTTGTGGGATCTACCACTGAGTTGTCTTGAACAGGAAGGGAGGAAAATCTAGAGATTTGGTTCCCATCAAGGGCATTTTTGGGAGGCCACTTTTATGCTCCAAAAGCCACTTTATAGCCGCTATAGCACAAAATTGTGTTTGAGAGGCATATTTTGTACAAAACCAATTTTGCTATAAGAAAAGTGGCTCCCCAAAATCGATTTTCTAAAATCTAGAGACTTGTTGTAAATGTTTACGCCATGTGCCAAACACTAAATAGCATTGCTCCCCAAAAGCTCCTCACACTGCCATCTCTGACTTATAGGTCCAGAGTATTTCTAGTTTCATAAATCATGAAAACCACACGCTCTGGTCCACCGACCCTCTCATCGACACCCTGAGTACTGGTGAGCTTGTTAATGAACCAACGAGCCAACAGAAACCTTAAACATAGAACCCTCTGTTGGAACAATTATCTAATTTGCCACCAACCAATAGACAAGATTATGTAGAAATTACCAAATTATTGATGTAGAACAATCAATAGAAGAGAATCAGCCCTTGCAATTATAAAACTTCCTCCTTTTGAATACCAAATCATCTGAAATAAGAAATTCGAACTCAACGCAATCCGAGGCACCCTGTAGGACTGTCCATGAACGAATATTCGCCGCCCAGTGCAAGGCTTCACTGGCGATCGATCAAGAGATACAACAGACCTCTCTCGAATCTTGATGCACTCCAAAGAATTCAATCACGAACCCAAAATGAGTGTGTTGGCCACACACAAAATCAATGCAAAAAATATGACTCGAAGAACACCAATCGAGAACTCAAATCAAGATAGTGAAGAGAAAAGAAGAATGGTTAAGAGCATCTGGGGAAGAAGAAGACCTATTTTGGGTTAGATTTCTAAAAATTATGTTCTAGAGGATAAATAAGGAAAATGATTAATTGAACTGTTTCTTTTTTTTCTTTTAAAACACATTTATTTCTAACATTAATTAAGCTTTTTTTTCCTTTTAAAACACAGATATTTCTAACATTCCCCACATGTTTTAAAAAAAAATATCATCAATTCAAGACTCAAAGTGGGCAACACATATACTATGTTTTTTATGAGAGGTGCCTTCTGGGCTTGAACCTCCACCTAGTTGATGTACCTTCATCTCCCTAAGCTCTAAGTGAACATAGTCTTGAACTTGAAATACAGGAACACATAGGAATGGGAGCATATATAAAATAAGTGTTCCTTCTATAGTCTTTTTTTTCAGGTCCTTGGGTCAGTTCATGTACATTTTTTCCTAGCTCTGGATTTGAAGAAAGGTTTGTTTGTTCTTGTGTCAGCTCGTGTACCCTTCTTTTGAGCTAATAACTTTTTGTTACGAGCAAAAAATTGTGATAAAAGAGTTATCTAGACAAATGGTTAGGTGTGGCCAAGTCCTTAGGATAAGTCTAGAAGGGGCAAGCAACCAGCCTCTTAAAGCACCATATCTCACTCCAATCCCTTCAAACACAAACGAGGCCACGCTGGATGGCCACTGGAGCAAGGTTTAAACTCAAGAACTCCACTCTAGGAAGCATGGATACGACAATTTGGGCGCCATATCTGTCTTTGATATGTTTCATATATGGATCGCATCCGATACAGCTGCCTACATATTCATGCCATTTCCAAAAGGAAAAAATAAATAAAAAAGCATATACGTATTGAATACTTTTTAGATACGTCCTAGATGTAAAGGAATTAAGTAGTAGAGAGATAGAGGAACAAGGAGAAGGAAGACAATAGCAAGTTTAGGTGGTTCGGGAAAGTGACCTACAAGCTTAGAAGCTCTATTTCCTTACATTGATATTGGTCACCTTGATGACCTTTTATAAAACAAGTTAAATAAATGCATATGTATACATAGCCATATTCAAAGATTTTGACGATCTCTTTGGTAGTCAAAGACTATGCGTACATGCAACCATATTCAATAGTGCCAGCTACATGTGTGATCTTGATGACTGATGATATCTTGGGATATGGTATATTGTATCCAATATCTTCAACACGAGATAAGTCCCTCAGATCTCTTTGGTAGTCAAAGACTATGCGTACATGCAACCATATTCAACAGTGCCAGCTACATGTGTGATCTTGATGGCTGATGATATCTTGGCATATGGTATATTGTATCCAATATCTTCAACACGAGATAAGTCCCTCAGATCTCTTTCACGGATCCGGAGATGGTCCTTCCATCACTGGCTTCATTAATCATCATTCGTGCAGATTGTCTTTCCATTATTATTCAATAGCCTTCAGCAAATATACAGCTCTTCCATAGAGAAAGTCTTGCTATTTCATTGTACTGAATTAGCCCCAGAAACTACGCCTGTTTTCCATTTCAAACCCATCATACCCAGGAATCTCAGCTTCTCTACCGGCAGAAATCTAGGTCTTACTACCAGCCTTTTTGCTACTTCAAAGACAGCCGAGTTTAGCTGCCTTCTCTACCAGCCTACCCATCTCGTGGTTTCAAATGGAAAGGGCAAACAGAAATTTGGATCTTCCTTTTTCTTCTTACTTAGATAACTTGCCTTTTTGCTACTTCAAAGACATTAGTTACATTGTAGAATGAATGTGCTTTTAATTATTATTTTTTAAAAATTTTCTTTGCATTTCCAATATACTGAAAATATACTTAAGCTCTATGTAAAAATGATCAATGAAAGCTTAATAAACATGTAAAATGGATGTTTTTGTGATTATTATTTGCTTTTGCACTTCCATATAACCTACAATATACTTAAGTTATATATAGCTTCCATGAGGCCGAGTTTAAATGAGATCGTTCTCATATGGCTTGCATAAGACCAAGCAATCTTGAGCTGTCAAATCAAGATCTGACGGCTATGATGATTCACAGTTACCTACCAAGTGATTTGACATCCGCTGTCAGATCTTGGTCTGACAGATGGAGATGGCTTGGCTCATGCAGTTACATGAGAAGAATGATCTCATGTAAACCACTTTCTATATATAGTATCCGGTTTACATGAGACTTGTCTCATGCAGCTTATATGACTAAGTCATCTCGAGCCGTCAAATTTTGATCTGACGGTATATGTCAAATCATTGGGTGGATGAGTGTAAATCATCACCCACCCTTGTAGCCATCAAATCTAGATATGGCGTCTCAAGATTACTTAGGCTCATGCAAATACAAGCTGCATGAGACAAGTCTTATTTAAACTTTTTATATATGTATAAAGAGAGAAAGAGAGGACCGTTTATATGAGATCGTTCTAATATAAGGAGTATGAGAACAGTCTTTTAGGTCGTTGGATTCCGTTCCAATGATGAGTATCAAATTAGTAGGTAGTGAGTGTGACCCATCATTTGCCTTATATCCATCGGATCAAGATCCAATGTCTACCACTTGAACTAGCCTCATATAAGCCAAATAAGAGCGATCTCATTTAAACTTTTAAAACATATACATCCTATATCATATCCTATCCCCGTACCCGTATTGTATCAAATCATATCGCCATATTCGTATCCATGCTTCTTAGCCTCCACTGATAGAGGTGTGGTCCTAGCCATCATTCCAGCAGCATGTTGGTTCGTATAAAGTTGGCATTTCATATGGGTCTTCAAGACTTGGATTGCTGAGCATTTACCTTGGAATGCCTTGGAATGTCCCGTGAAATTTGATCTTCAACTATTTGATTGTTGAGCATGGATGGAGGCTAGTCCAGTCTAAATATTCATGAACAATTAAGCGATGGAGATGTCTTCACTGTTTCAACATCCAAGATGGTTTGTGAATATTGGATGATTGAAGAAAGGGCTCTGGCAGACATCCAGGAAGACCGTAGATACCTTAAAGAAGTCGAAAATGTTTCCTCCAAAGTGTATAGTCTAATTCATTGAGTTAAATGACGACGGAGTCCTAATAAACACCGGTGAAGAAGAAGAAGTGGGTAATGGAGGGAATTAAGTTTGAAAAGAAGGGACTGTAGCATTCATGTTTTTTCCATATCCAGCTGAAACACGACTTAAAGAAACCCCCTCCCCCCTCCTACAGTGCAGTGGATGTTTTGCTTTTAATTACGCCCCTTTAGTCTTCCTTTCAGTACTCATTCAGAGAGCTAGACGTTGCATGTCCAAGATGAGACTTGACGTGGACATTGCATCTGAGTCAATTGGTGATACGTGTTAACGATGTCATTGTAGACATTTCACTTGTCATTACGTTATTTCTTCCTAGACCAACTAGGTCACATAAAATTTGCAACTCTTGCATGCCATAAGGTGGCTCACTATTACAAAAAGTAAATAACCCTAGATCTACTAAGTCTACATTTTTACGTTCTTTCCAAGGAGCATTCCCAAACCTATCTGAAAAATCTAAATGATGTTTTTCTTCAACATAGCAGCATGAAGTCACTACTAGATCGATACAACAAAGCGAAAGAGGATCATCACCAAATGATGAACTCAAATTCAGAACTTAAGGTATTTTTCTGATCAATGAGTATTCTAAATTTTGTTATGCAATCTGCCTATCTTGCTCTCAATTATATAATTCAATTCACTTATGCAACAACCAATGAAATTTTCGTTGTAACACAAGCTGCAAACTTATTATTTGTTTGAATTTATACTTGTGGTTTATCAAGTTTTTTTACTACAAAACTCTTCCTTGGTTCACTTCTATGGTGAATTGGTGTCTCCTATATTTCTTCTAAGATACACTTGTTCCTCACATCCAATAGATGAGGAAAGTCGTCCAATTTTAAGACAAGGAAAAGGTAAGTCGTTAGATTCATTAATAAATTATGTCTAATCCTTCTCTGCTAAGAAAGGTCCAAAAATGCCTTCTGCAAGCTGATTCTTTTTCCAAATTCTCTTGTTAACTTCTCCTGGAGTGCTAAAATTTGAAGATGCATAAATACAATAGCTTAACATTGTACAGTTATAAGAGTGATTGCCAGGATTAATACACAATTGCTATCTAAGAAAAAGATAAGAGATTGACCGAGAATAGGACGAAGAAATACAGTATATAGCAGTATGTAAGGAAGTATATTCTTCAAGTACAACTGAATATGGCAAGAGCATGGTAGACGCTCATTGCAGGGAGAGTCGGCTCTCTTCCTAGCAGAGCTAAAATACAAACAACTTCTCAGAACAATGCTGATTCAGACTTAATGAAAGTACACTTCTAAAGAAACCTGTTCCATCTAAATGGAAAGCCAGCCATTTAACATAAACTTGTTCTTCAATTTCAGACATACAGTTAAGTGGCTGCTTTTTCCAGTATAAAGTCTTTTATTTATAGTATATCTATGTATTATTAATTTTAAGGGGTAGAACAACACATCTGCAAGGCTATGAGGTCAAGAACTGCGGGCAACATTTGATGACGTTGGAGACTCAGCTTAATGATATTTATTTTCCATTAATTTTTTTTCCATTGATACTCTAATGTTGAGGACCAAAAGTTCCAAACAAAAATGGTAATAAGATTGCAGTACTACCGAATCTACTTGAGTGCTCAATTCCGTCAAAATAGTTTTGCATTTCAAATGCAAAGTTGACATTTATACTGTTTGCTTGTAACGTGGGAGAAGTCAAAATCTTTTCGAAATTGCACCAATGGGAAAAGTATCGCCAATACTAACTTCGTGCAATTTTCTTTCTTTTTTCTTTTCCTTTTGCCCTATCTGGCCGATATTTTTCTTGTCATTGGCCTTAATGCTGACCAGTGGGACTGAAATAGAATTCTCTTATTCTGCTCCATCATTACAATGATCATACATACGTATTCATCTAGGTCCTCTTCAGTCCTCTATTATATTTTCGGTGAAAGGGCAGGACAAAGGAAGGTTAAACATAAGGAAAGAAAATATACAATGGGAATGTAAAGAAAGGTCTCAAAACCTCACTATAAAACATCGGCAATTCAAGCTAAAAGTTTGTGTTACGAAAAGCCTTACATTAAAAATATTTGTAGGCAGGGGCCACTCCAGCAAAGAAAACTCCGAAGTGAATTGCATTGGTGATTCTGTTGAATGCTCTGAAAAGAACTGCAACATAGAAAACCAAGGTGACATGCTGTCTTAGAAATTTCTAAGGAGCGCCAGTTAAAATCTAATCTCCTTTGAGGATCAGCTAATGAGTCCATTTTAAGCAACAGAGTATTCTCATTCAGTTACTCAATCTTCTTCAAAAGAATAAATAAATAAAAGAACAACATATCATGAGTGCAAGAACCATTGTAGCTCATAATTCCAACTGCCTTGAGGCTCAAACTCACTTATCCAACATTGGATTTTGGGGATCTTGTCTTAAAAAAAAATTATCCTGCTTAAACCAACAGCTTGATCAATCCTCTGTCGCTTCATCTTTCAAGAAATGGAGAATTCTAAGCTCTAGACGGCTGGGAAAACAGGCCACGTAGAAGCTATTTAAGTTACATATCAAGGCTTGATTTCTGCACCTATCAATCTACTCTAACTCGTTAATTTCATTCAGGAAATCTGGTATTAATGTGTCTTTAATGGTTACCCCAGAATCAAATATAATAATGTGTCTTTGCTATTAATGTGTAGAGCACTTACCCACAATATTCGCTGGTACTGGAAGCTATACCTCAAGGCGAAGTGGGAAAACTGTTTTCTATTTGGCAACACTGTAGTATATGAAGAATGTCAAAAACTCATATTGCACGATACAGACTGCAGAAAAAGCAATGTTCCATGTATTTTCAGCTCTCATACAGTCTCTGGATAAAGAACTATCATACATGCTGAGAGTGGAGGTGCAAAATCTGTGTCCTCAAAACCAAATTGTTGGTAAAAGGTGCTTCCTGAGTATGATTATTACAATTCATTGTCGCATTCATGTTCCTGAAAATGTCTGGAAAGGAGAAGGTAGTAGAAAGACCGCAATTCGTTGATTCCAGACATAGCTTATATACCAGAGCCAGAACTCATAGGAATTCTTAATTGACCTGAATTATCTGACAACTTTGGCATGATTAATTTATAGACCGTCAAACTTTTTAGTTAGTAGAGATGCTTCTTGCCAATCAATATCAACTACTCAGGGCGTCATGATATTCTGAAAAAATCAATTTGAATCCAACCAACAAATAGAGAGGACAAATCATGAATAATATCAAGTTCCAGCTGGCTTCTTCTATTCAACTTCCACCAGCTCTTTTTTGAACTGTCCCTCAAATCTCATGTCATAATCCTCAAATGAGCTCAGGAAACTCTCTACCGTAAAAACATTTTAAAGAAGACTGGTCCATAGCCTATCCTAATATAATACCGGCTTCACGAACCACATCAAATTATATATCCCCAGTGAGAGATTAAAATTGAAGCAACTAAGTGTTGTAAGTCTATCCCATTGATTCATTCTCTTTATCATTCTCCACAGACAAATTCTACCTTCATCTCTCATCCAGTATATGCCATTGTTTTCAATATTCCTCTTCAAGCAACAGACAAAAGGACCAGTCTCTCTGGAGTATCTATTTTCTTATTCATACATTTGGGCATCATGTCCATCAACTCCTTCAAAACAACTCCATGGTATGTGACAAATTCATCATCTTGAGAAAATACTGCAACTTTTCCCACAAAGCAATCCTTGACTCTGTAGTGCAGTCACACAGACAAGCAAGTCGATCAGGGCCAGATATCCTTCAGTCTATCAATGACTCACAAGCTTAAGTTGCAACTCTCAAACTATGTTTGTGACCTTTAACTCTTTGCTTGTTCCAACAGAAGTTCTTCAGGATTATTGCTAAATCTGTCGTGCTTTATTCCGATAGATGCAGTGTATAAATTATTGGCCGAGAACTTCTTGTAGTTTGTCATAAGTCCATACTATATAATTCCATAATCTCTGACATCCTCTCTGATGCTGCTGTTGGATAGACTTTCCAATAACGGTAATAAAGTGAAAGCAGAGTATATAGCAACAGAATGAATAATTGATGCAACCTCTCACTTCAAAGTAATCTGAAGTACGGAGTTAGCTATGATAGATTTTGTTAGTGAATTATTTAACACATTTAAGATGGTAAACTCAGCTATGAAGAATTAACCCTCTGTAACTAGCTAGCAAAAATACATTCGGTACCTGATTGGAAATTCAGGTTCACAGATTGACTGAAACAGGTGTAAGTATTTCAGAGAGGAAATCCAACACAACCACAGGCAATATAATCTGTAAAAGAGTTTAGAAATTGGTCATTGATTCAGTCTCGGCCGTATGGGATCATAGTCCATTTCGTCTCTTTCATGGTGAGTCTTCAAATACCGACTATAGTAAAACTCCATATTATGATCTCCATTGTCACTTATCCAAAGACTGTACTGCCTATCTTACCCAGGAAAGTAGATACATAATGTTCTTCAATAACATTAGCAGCAACTCAAGTCAAACTGCAAAAGAAATCTGACTAGCAAGAGATAAAACATCATAAGTGCCCAGTGATAAACATTTCTCTTTGTTTCACAGCCAAAGACTACAATATTGCCTCAACACATTCAATTGCTAATAGTTTCCTATCTCAAAAAGAAGTTTGTTAGTTTCCTTAAAAGCTCGAGCTATATCAGTGACAAAACAAACAATAAATTACTGTCAAACCAAGACCAATTCCAAAAACCTATTCCAACTACAAAACTCCCCAGCAGATGCAAGAGGACTCACAAGCCCACAGTATGGGGACAAGAACCGAGCCAACCTCTCCACATGATACCATGATAAATTTTAGTTGAAGAAAAGAAGGAGAGGGAGAAGTCAATTGGTTATGATGAATAATAAAACAATTATAACAAATTGATGAAAACATTTTAACAGTTTTCGAAACAAAGAAAGACAAAAACAAAAAACAAAATAGAAGATGATGCAATACTTCATAGAGCCATCCAAATGCATGTTTATATGCTCAGAATGCAGAAGCCCTTCGAACTACGGAAAGTGAAGTCAGACAGGAGCAGACAAAAGTAGAGGAGCTAGCCAATCAAACTTAGGCGACCAATAGTGCAATCGATCAGCTAGAGGCAAAAATAATAAAAAAATTATTACTACTCTAACAAGCTCAATCAAATCCCAATATCTCTAAATCCTATCTAAATCACACACATAATGCACAGACATGTGTTGGTTCAAATTGAGACCTAGAAACAACAAAAGCTGAAGCGACCAAGGAAGGCCCCTCTTCTCTTGTTTTTTTCACTATTGCACAGCTTTTGATAAGAAAAGAAACACAATGCAGATATAAGATTTAGCCTGTGAGGGTAAACAATAAAAGAAAAAAAGCAATAACGAACCAAGAAAAGACATTAAAGGTTTAGTCATGACCTTATGTAATTTAAGCTCATAGTATGTGGCAGATCAATGACTAAACGAAGAGCAAGAAATTTCTAAACTTGAGGGAAAAAGAGAAATGGAAGAAAAAGGTCTAAAATAAGTATAAAGAAATTCTTTTTGGAATCAATAAAATAACAGATATGAGGCCTCAAGTTTTATTATAATAGTGTTAAGATTCTATTTTTCCAGTGAAGTTAAAATTATGTCACAACTTTACACTTAAAAAAACACCAATTCAAAGTAAAAGAAATTTAGGAGAAATGGCTTCATTAGAGCAACTTTTAATCACAGCGTAGTGAGCTTTTGGGACCAAAGAAGTGTTGATGGCAATCTAAACAATGCATAGAGGACAGGTTCATAGAGTGAGAGAAGAAGAAGACCACTGGAGGTCCACGAAGAAGAAGTAGAATAACCCACACAGGGAGAACATTTGCAGTCTAAATTGCATTACTCGAATGACCCCAAATTCAGGAGATCACACATAGTAAAGGATCTTTCAATACAAAATTGGTTCCACAACTATATGTCTCTTTTACGTTATCAAATATAAAAAGTTGTAGTATCAGCCATTGATTTAGTAATACATTGAAATGATGGATGGATGGGGTCACATATCCAAATGTTGCCAGATTATATGGGCCTCTACTCTCTGTGTCTATGGTCCTCTTTCAAGACCCCTTGGTCCCATCCAATTTCGTTAAATTTCAATATTGTACTTCTTCCATTTAATGAACATTTTTTCAACCATATTTTGCTGCAATTAGACTTTGGGCTCACTGTGTATATCGTACTAAAATAGGACCTTCAGATTTACTAAAAGGTTCAAGACCCTATCTTTTTGTATTTCTAATGCAATGCTACATTTCCCCTACAATAGGCATTCAATTTTGTTTTTCTACACAACGCTTATTAATTCTTCTCTACCCTCAATAGAACTACAAAATATGGATTTTTTACGAGAAGTGTGATTGAAGAAACCAAAGTAGGTCAGTTTCTCGAACCATTTGAACAGGCAAATAAACTCCTCTAATAGTTAAGACAAACTTACTCAGAGTAAGGGACTCTGTTTTCTGATTCTACTTTGAAAAAAAAAATCTAGAGTCGGTTCAAAATGCATAGACACTTAGAAATTGACTTTGAAGTCTAGCATTTTTTACTCTTGACTGGAAGGAGAGCTTTAGTGACATTATAGAGTTTAGATCGGTGTCAAATTTTAAAACTGGTTCACTATAGTGCAAACGTCCAGCCCCTAAGTTTGACGCTGAATAATACTTCTTATCTTGAGAAAAACTCCACACTCTTTACATGCCTAAAAATTCTTTCAGCTTACAGTGATAACTCTTTTCGTGTGGCTTGCATCTTGACTCAAAGTCACAAACTCTTGCTACAAGACCTGAAATTGTTTAAGATTTATATTGCGTTGGACTTTGACCTTAGACTATCTTTTCTCAGTTTTTGAATAGGGAGGTAGCAAGCCTGAGGCAGCAATTGCAACAGCTACAAGAAACTCACCGGTATGACCAACCAATCAATACTTTGATATATACGAAATTCTCTTTACTCTTTCTAACTAAACAAAGGACAGCTAAAAAACAATTGTAAAATGGAAAAATACTTTTACTTACATGACTATGCAACAGATACAGCAGACTCGGTAATCAATCATTTGTGCAGAACTACAAATCTGCAAGTAATAGACAAATGGCATAAACATACATGTTGAATACATAAAGATAAAGAAGGCAAACTATTAACTAAACCTTTGTATTATCCAGGCATCGATCTGGAATGTGGACAGTTAAAACACTATATGTTGGGGAACAACAAGAATTCCATACGGCAACCAGAAACTAAAAGACCGTAGCTCTTTAAGATTGAACTTCCCCAGTTTAATCACCTTGCATGACATCTACAATTTTGTTAAATATAAAATACCTAACCCATCTGGTAAAAAGTAATAGATATGCATATTTAAGTAAAAAGTGATTAGCTCTACAATTATCAATATCAATCCAGTTATGCATTACGAAACATACTTACTGATCAACACAGGCAGTTAATGGGGGAGGAGCTCTCAGGTCTGGCCGCCCTGGATCTACAAAATCTAGAAAACCAGCTGGAAATGAGTCTACGAAGCATTCGAATGAAGAAGGTCTGCAAACAGCCTGCATGACGATTACTCACTTTTTTTAATTGCTGAAATTATCATCTCCCATTAACATCTTCACATTTGCAGGACCAGCTATTCACCGACGAAATCCAAGAACTCAATAAAAAGGTCTTCTCGATACCAGTGACCATTACATCCATGTCCTTGAACTTCAAATAATACAATCAGCATATCTAGCTTTATTATTAATTTAGCTGATTGTTGTCTGTAAGCTCCTAGCTCATTATTTGTGAGGAATTGTCAAACCTAATTTCCATTTTTTTCGTTTCAGGGGAAACTCGTTCATCAAGAAAATATAGAATTGAACAAACAGATAAACCTCATTCGTCAAGAAAATATGGAGCTCTATAAGAAGGTACTTTGTAAACAACCTAATATTCAAATGCCTTAGTATGAACTACCTAACATATAAAATAATAGTGTGTGAATAACACCATTCATTAAGCAACCTAACATTATCAAATTCCAGGTATATGGAACAAGGGAGTCAGGTGGAATCAATAAAAACCTACTGCTACCAAATGGTTTCCTAAACAGAGAGAAAAATGTACCTGCGCATCTCCACCTATGCCAACCACAACAGCCAAATTGTGAAACGCCAACTAGGGCTATAAAATTGGGGTAACGTTCTCTTCTACTTACATCACCTGATAGAAATTTTTTTAAAAGTATGATATGGAGACGGGCAGCGATATCCCTACATCACTGACATACAGATTTAGGTGAGTGGGTAAACTGATATACATGTTTAAGTGAGTGGGTAAACTGATGTATTGATGTCCCCCACTCACTGACATAGACATAGGATGTGTATATCAGTGGGAAAATGATGTAGAAATATCATTTTCCCATGAAAACTGATATTCACTTGTTGTCATGAAAACTGCAGCACACTTCAGTTGAATTGAGAAAATGAAGCTGTGAACAGCAAGTTTTTGTGACAGTCTACGTCAGAATGCTAAAAGCCTAAAACTATGATTTGAAGGTTGTCGCTTCCAATATGCTGCAGGTCTCTAAACATGGTGAGCATGACCAATGGGTGTGATTCAATTAGTATGTAAAATTATGCATGAATAATTGCACAGTTAGTGCCTGGTGTTACGTAGTTGTTTGGCATTTCAGATTATTAAACATTAGGACTATTAGATGTTCTTTTGCCGTATATCAAAACTCAGGGATAAAGCATAAGGCAAATAACATAATGTTTAAATAAAAGTGTACCTTTTTTCTTTACCATATATAGATATGATATAATCCAGCAATATAAATAACACCTAGGACTTCTTCACTCTTCTTGTTAAGAATAGATTGGAAACCTTAGATTGACAAGTATATATATATATAGCATCATGGCGACCCTTCCCATCGAAAGGACACTAATAAATGGTCTCACACACACCCCTTCATAACCGACTAAAACATGACTATTCATTTCTTCATGACTTTTGGGTTTCCAATGGGTCCACATGTGGGGACATACCAACAAGGACAATTCAGTGAACTACCATCACCAAATTCTATTTCCTCAATATAATGTGAATTTGACTGCTGATTGTACAGTAAATTTTCCATCAATACTTGCAAAAACGAAAACCACCTTCATAAACTATAATCAGGAAAAAATATCATCCTAAAGTGTAGTGCAACTTCTGCCAATAACAGGTACCAATATATACCAAGAAGCATGTGGAATGTAGAAGAAAAATCATCGGAAAATGATAATGCTACACCAAATCCAAACAACCATGTTTCCTTCGGTCAGTGAAAAAGTGGACCATGTGGGCCACTTTAACTGTCCAACAGATATAAAGGTGTTTGGTGTACAGTTGTCAGCTTTCGTGTAAAACTTCACATAATTTACACAATATACACAAGGGCCAAAAATTTGAAGCATCTTACATATCAAAATAAAAAGTAAAAATTTGAAGCATCTCCATTTTAGTGACAACTGTACACCAAACCCATACCCCTTTGTCACTAAAATGGTGACTTAGGTCGGAAGTTTTCAAAAATCTTCTTTATACTCCCTCCTTCCCACATGTTTTTTTAGGGTTGTCCGAGTCCTTAAGAACCTCATTAGAAGTAGCAGGGCAACTGACCTCTTAGAGCATCGTATCCCACGGCCAATCCCCTCGGATGCAGGCCCACCTATCATACGCACGCAAGAAATTGGGATATAATCCTGAATAGGAGGCCAACGGAGTGGAGGTTGGAACTCAGGACCTTCCACTTTGGAAAAGCCAGCATGCCCTGGTCATCACACCAATTTTAATATCCCACATTTTTTAACGCATCCCTTTTATAATTTTTTATTCATGTACCTTTTTTACTCTGTCATTATTACTGTGAGAAGGATAACATCACATTGTACTATTGATATGGGACAATTGATGCTCTATCTTCTCATGGATCCACTGATTCAGCTTGGGTATATAATAGAACATGCTTTGGCCTCCCTTTCTAATTTCCAAGCCATCAGTTTTAATTTTGTATGCAGAGAAGGCGATTGGTTGCCCATTTATCTTGCTCATTGAAGTTTAGTATGTGGACAGCTCCAAGGAATGGCATGAGGATTGATTTACCTCATCTTGTTAAAATTGCTTTGTTTTGTGTTTTCTTGTAGTTGTCATTATCTCTTAGTAAATGAAGCTTTCATTTTCATTAAAAAAAAAAAGATGAAAGTATAAAATGAGACGGATGGAGTATAAGTTTCTAGTAAAGATAAGTCTTTTCAGCACCCAAGATTTGGTTACAGCCTAACAGCTCCTCAAAAACTCCCAACGGCCTAAAAAAGTTCTTTATATACTTCCTCCGCCCGCCCATTTTGATAGTCCTTTTTCAAGAAATTATTTGTCCCACTTTAGTTGTCTCATTTTTTGTCCTTCTCATGGTGGCTAGTGATAAAAAATGTTAGATGGATTCTTACTTGTAGGTTGTCTTAAAATATATCACTTGTGCTCAAATGTGGATAATTAATTAGTAAACTATAAGACTTTTGACACCCACGATTTAGTCAAGAGCACCCCACCTCGGTGAAACCCGAAAACATATATAGGAGGTGCTACCAAGTGAAAGTTGGGTGTTGAATATCTTATGCGTTAGTACCTATGATCAACTTCACGATTCCCATACCACGAGCATGTACTATTGTTTGTTCAACAACATTTTTTTCCGCTTGTCGCTTGCTTAAAATACGTCAAAAAGCTATAAATTACTCCTTATGTCCTAATATAATAGGTTGATTTGTTTTTTTCCAAATACACAGAGTTATAGATTTGGAAAAACTAAATCGGATTATTAATGTGGGAGGGAGGGAGTATATCACTGCAATTAAATTACGGTTCTAATAAAAAGGACTTAAGCATTGTTTGGTAACCCATATATGGTTCATTTGTGACCCATTTGTGGTTCGTTTTCCATGAAAGATGTTTGGAGAGCTTCCTCACCTGCTTTCCCATCATTTGGGGTCAATATAACATTTATGGAGAATGATGGCCTGATTGTCCACAAATTAATACTTTCCCACAAATGCCAATCTCCATCATTTCTAGCCGATTTGAGGTCAATTCACAATTTCCCAAAGAAGAACCTCATGAGGTCCTTCTTCTACAAATGGTTTTAGTGTATGGTAGGAGATTCTTTTTTTACATGCTATCTGCCCCTCATCAATACCAAGGATAACATTTCTCCGCCACTGAGCTAACATTATGTCCATGTGCGCCGTCGATTTGATACACTTCATGATAACTTATTAATAAAAAACACAACCAGTTCTGATCTGGGGATACCTTTTTTATATATATAATATACAAAATATAGGAAAACTTAAGTCTTAATTAAAAGAGCACAAAAGAGTTATTTCTGCGTAGTTTTTCTCAAAAAGGCACTCAAGCGACCTAAGTGCTCATTGCCATTCTCATATGCATGTTTATAGAAACATTTACCGTCATCTCTAAAATAATTTGAGTTGAGAAAACAAAAAGCACCATCATCATCAAGCTACATGAAATTCATTAACCTACGTGATGTGTACTTTTAATTAAGAAAGTATGGTTCGGCCTTGTAAAGGCCCCCGAAGGGATTGTTGGAGAGATATAGTGCTCTAAGAGGCCGGTTGCGAGGACCTTCAAGACTCGAACACCCACCTCGTTAAAAGAAAAACAATGACCACCAAAAATCAGAAATATTCCGGTAGCATCGTATATGCAATTTATTAATAAAATAAAATAGTTCAAGAGTAGTCTTCTCTTCCCTTGTCCCTCTCACATATATGTACTCATACCAATATACCACCATCTATAGAACAGGTATGAATAACATCTCTCAAGTATTTGTGAGCAATTACCTATCATACATGCATTACTTTGTTGTTACAAGAGCTGAGAGTTGGCCAAAAGCATTCCCACCTTAACAAACCACTTCTCATCTAACCTGAGCTGATCTTGAGGCCGAGGCAGCAAACCTTGATGAGAAAGAGTTCTGAAGTTCTTCAGCCACTCCACCTTCATCAAAATTCTGGGAATAGCTAAGTGGGTCATACCTGAATCTGCCCACCTTAGCTCTCTTGCTTCTGAACAGGTCTTTCAAGCAAAAAGCTTTTCTACTTCTTTGGAACCTGATCTTCATGCGGCCCCAACAGGAAAGCAGTCCCACTGATCTCTCATCTTCTTCACATTCGGCACAACTGGATTTCTCCATGACTCTACAATCTATAGTTCTCACCCCTCCAGCAGGGAAAGGAGATTTCCCCAAGTGGGGTTTCCTTAGAACGATGATATATGGTTGGCGGTGGTGGTCCATTCTAGAGAGATAAAAGGGCAAGAATATGAGTTGTTTTTTGAGTGATGGGAAATGTGACAATTTGGCTTGCCTTTTGGAGGTTTTGTTTGGAAATGAGAGTTGGCAGAGCAAGAATCTCTGATTGTATTTGAATGACGAAGGTCTAGTGTCCGAGAGTCTAGAAGATGACAATAGGAAATTCTTTCTGTGGCTTGTCTTGCTTCAGTGACGACTGACGAGGGGCCACTGAAGAGATAGCATGACCACGGACAGTTGCTGAGTTGCATTTGCTAGAGATGAAGGGCCCTCCATGTCTTGATTTACGCTAATGGTTCTCTTTAGTTAAAGGTTTTTAGGAGCAGAAAATCTAGATTTTAAAGATGAAACTGGATTTTTATTTTAAGGTGTTTAGTTGGAAAGAATTTAGGGTTCGATGGTAGGATTTATAATTTTCACAAAAAGATAGGGATATTTAATAACAAAAAAAAGTATCTTATCATGAAACTGTATTTTTTTATAAATATCCTTATCTTTTTTAAAAAATTATAGCAAATGTTATATGAAGAAGTGAATCCAAATTTATTTGAGAAATCTCTTTTTTTAGAGATTTCCCCAAAGACTTTTAATGCTACCAATCGGGCCCTATATGTTACATCAGTTGGTAGATGTAAATAAATTTGCATGTTCTTTTGAATGAATATAGTTACTTCTGATAATTCATTAATGTTTTAAATATATATTAATATATCATTGAAGTATCCCAAATAATGGCGCGATATGGTATTCTAAGGGCCCGTTTGGTTGGCCCAAAGAAGCTGGATTCTTTTAGAATCCAGCTTCTTTGGGGAAATCTCCTCAGGAGGAGATTTCCCCAAAGAAGTCACATGAGCTTCTTGCAATGGCAGTTGATGTAATTTCTGAAAATTGACAATGGTACTTTCAAAAAAAAAACACAGAAACAGAGCCATCATGATTTAAAACAGTCCCTGTCAGTTTTTGAAAATTACACCACATGCCATCATTACTTAAATTCCAAACCAAACACCAATTCTACTTCATTTTGAAAATCCAACTTCACTACTTCTAAAAGTCATAACCAAACGGACCTTAAGAGGCTAGTTACCTTGCCATTTCTACTCAAGTTCATTTGATTAGGCCATCCTCGTTACTAGTAAAAATAAAATACCCCACCTGTTCCAAAATATTGTGTATATTTGAAAAAAATTCTCATTTTTATTATACCATGAAGCCCACAAGGAAATCACATTACTCATTCTCCCTGATATCCTGTCTAACTCGTATGCTTGCTCACGAACCAGTTAAAATAAATCTTTTTAAGTCTTCTCCAATTTTAGAAAGTGGAAGTCGTCTGATTTGATAAAATGTACACAATATTTTGAAATATTAAATATTTTTAAATATACATTATATTTTAGAATGGAGGAAATATATGATAAGCCCAATAAAATTGCCAATACAACTTAAGAACACAATGTACTCTTTTGATAGAGTAAAACATGATGGAGGGAGTAAAATTTTATTCTGTAAATTTATACTGTATAAAATAAATTTGCTGTAATAAAAATTTAATTTGCTTCACCTGAATGGAGTTATCATCATCTGACATTTTTTTAGCTTTATTGGACGTGGGTATTTCTTGCTTGTCATCGCTTGGTTTTTTTTTTTGGTGACTTGCACTTGTTGTGTACTTCAAACAAAGGGCACATGCCATGACTGCGGTTTGCAGTGGCCGGAATAGGCTAAAAGTGCTTCAGTTCAGACTCAGCTGTTATGTCATGCTCTTCACATTCCTGTGATTGGATGTTTGGAGATATATCTCGTACAACACAATCCAAATACTGAAATGTCAATCTCCACTTGTACTTACACTCGAGTTATCATTCCCTTCTGACTTTAGGATTCTTAAGAATTCAAAGCGGAAATGATTGCTAAGCTGTAGATCACATGGCTGAAGTACCTCATAGTTTTTCTTTAAAATATATATAAATCTAAATAAAATAAAGAACATTACACAGCTCACTATGTGATATATTATTTATGTTAGAAAAAGGCGTTATTTAGTTATGATTATAATTATATATATTATTTAGAGTAACTTAATCCTGATAACTTATTTATTTTGATACGTAGAACGAGGATTATTCATCTGTCAGACAGCTTCTTAAAATTTATAAAATGCTTTCAGTGACAGATTTTGCCCGTATAAATTCACCTACGAGATATTGAAATCTACAAATTCAAAGCGCGCGCTATGCTCATGCCTACCCACCTGTTAATGTTGGTGAAAACTTTCGTGTGAAGGAAGTTGTCGTAGGTTCGAGCGCTCCCACTAAGGGTATATTTGAAAGTTCAAATATTATTTTTACCTATTAGGCGTTAAGGTAAAAATTTTCACACTGATTTATGAAAGATAAAATCTATTTAAGAACTGAAAATAAATCACAGTGATTCAACATCGACAAATGGGGCACGCCCGAGAGGTGAACGAAACCAGCTTTTCAACATCGACAAGCAACTTGCCGCTAATGTATGGTTTTATCATATTACCTGGTTTTTCTTCTGACTTCTCATATGACCTGGAATCGGCACCTAAAGTACCGAAAATGCCCTTTTTTTTACGCTTTTTATGCATTTTGTATCCGAAATGCTTCATTCTTCCCAAAATTAACGATTTATAGGATCATCAAGTTGGGGAAGAAGATATTCCGGCAAAGATCCATCCATAATTGCAGTTCAAACCATCGTCGGCGCCGTCCAACCCGGAAAAAAAAATTTCATGCCCAAAAACTGTAAAAACAGCGGGAAAGACGAAAAAAAATCTATGATGAATGGATTTTGATGTAAGAGCAGTGGGAAAGCCCTCCCAACTACAAAAATTAAGATCTACATGTAAAGAAACACATATAAAGATCACCCATTGGTGTTCGACTGCTCCTGGACATGAAATAAAAGGATAAAAATGGGCAAAAACGTGAAATACTCGTCGGCGGGCGACAAGTTCCATTTATATATCTTTCTGTGATACTAATGAGGTGGAAGAGGAGGAAAAATAAGGAAGAACGAAAAAAAAATGGGCAAAAACGGATAAAAAATGAGCAAGTTATGACATTTTGAAGATTGTCATTTATCGTGTTGTCGACGACACGACTTGATTCAAGTCGTGTACTATTCAACACGACTTGAATCCAAGTCGTGTTATATGCAACACGACTTGAATTTAAGTCGTGTTGAATAGTACACGACTTGAATCAAGTCGTGTCGTCGACAACACGATAAATGATAATCTTTAAAATGTCATAACTTGCTCATTTTTTATCCGTTTTTGCCCATTTTTTTTTCGTTCTTCCTTATTTTTCCTCCTCTTCCACCTCATTAGTATCATAGAAAGATATAGGATGGAAAAAGAAGAAAAAATAATAAGAAAGAAGAAAATGAAATAATAAAAATGGGCAAAAACGTGAAATACTCGTCGGTGGGCGACAAGTTCCATTTATATATCTTTCTGTGACACTAATGAGGTGGAAGAGGAGGAAAAATAAGGAAGAACGAAAAAAAAATGGGCAAAAACGGATAAAAAATGAGCAAGTTATGACATTTTGAAGATTGTCATTTATCGTGTTGTCGACGACACGACTTGATTTAAGTCGTGTACTATTCAACACGACTTGAATCCAAGTCGTGTTATATGCAACACGACTTGAATTTAAGTCGTGTTGAATAGTACACGACTTGAATCAAGTCGTGTCGTCGACAACACGATAAATGATAATCTTCAAAATGTCATAACTTGCTCATTTTTTATCCGTTTTTGCCCATTTTTTTTTCGTTCTTCCTTATTTTTCCTCCTCTTCCACCTCATTAGTATCACAGAAAGATATATAAATGGAACTTGTCGCTCGCAGACAAGTATTTCACGTTTTTGCTCATTTTTATCATTTCACTTTCTTCTTTTTTATTATTTTTTCTTCTTTTTCCATCCTATATCTTTCTATGATACTAATGAGGTGGAAGAGGAGGAAAAATAAGGAAGAACGAAAAAAAAATGGGCAAAAACGGATAAAAAATGAGCAAGTTATGACATTTTGAAGATTGTCATTTATCGTGTTGTCGACGACACGACTTGATTCAAGTCGTGTACTATTCAACACGACTTAAATTCAAGTCGTGTTGCATATAACATGACTTGGATTCAAGTCGTGTTGAATAGTACACGACTTGAATCAAGTCGTGTCGTCGACAACACGATAAATGACAATCTTCAAAATGTCATAACTTGCTCATTTTTTATCCGTTTTTGCCCATTTTTTTTTCGTTCTTCCTTATTTTTCCTCCTCTTCCACCTCATTAGTGTCACAGAAAGATATATAAATGGAACTTGTTGCCCGCCGACGAGTATTTCACGTTTTTGTCCATTTTTATCATTTCACTTTCTTCTTTCTTATTATTTTTTCTTATTTTTCTATCCTATATCTTTCTATGATACTAATGAGGTGGAAGAGGAGGAAAAATAAGGAAGAACGAAAAAAAAAATGGGCAAAAACGGATAAAAAATGAGCAAGTTATGACATTTTAAAGATTATCATTTATCGTGTTGTCGACGACACGACTTGATTCAAGTCGTGTACTATTCAACACGACTTAAATTCAAGTCGTGTTGCATATAACACGACTTGGATTCAAGTCGTGTTAAATAGTGCACGACTTGAATCAAGTCGTGTCGTCGACAACACGATAAATGACAATCTTCAAAATGTCATAACTTGCTCATTTTTTATCCGTTTTTGCCCATTTTTTTTCGTTCTTCCTTATTTTTCCTCCTCTTCCACCTCATTAGTATCACAGAAAGATATATAAATGGAACTTGTCGCCCGCCGACGAGTATTTCACGTTTTTGCCCATTTTTATCCTTTTATTTCATGTCCAGGAGCAGTCGAACACCAATGGGTGATCTTTATATGTGTTTCTTTACATGTAGATCTTAATTTTTGTAGTTGGGAGGGCTTTCCCACTGCTCTTACATCAAAATCCATTCATCATAGATTTTTCTTCGTCTTTCCCGCTGTTTTTACAGTTTTTGGGCATGAAAATTTTTTTTCCGGGTTGGACGGCGCCGGCGATGGTTTGAACTACGATTATGGATGGATCTTTGCCGGAATATCTTCTTCCCCAACTTGATGATCCTATAAATCGTTAATTTTGGGAAGAATGAAGCATTTCGGATACAAAATGCATAAAAAACGTAAAAGAAGGGCATTTTCGGTACTTTAGGTGCCGATTCCAGGTCATATGAGAAGTCAGAAGAAAAACCAGGTAATATGATAAAACCATACTTGGCGCCAGGTAATATGTAAAAAGCCCCGAAAGTTCCGACTAGCCGGGGGACTAAAAAACCCAAAAGTGGCTGTTGTAGCAGAAACATTATTCTTCTTAATATCATCTTTGATCTTTTCAGCCTCATTATTTTATTCTTTTCTTCTAATACATAAATCATGTGACCTGAAATGGAAGACACCTGATGCAGGATCAAGGCACATGCAACCACAAAGCTGGAAAGCACAACACTAGCACCCACCAAAAATTTTATTTAAAAAGGACCTAATACTTGCTGCAATTGGCAGACAACCAAACCCCGAAAGAGGAGACATCCATCACCCACTTGGGAATGACATAAACACAAGTGGCTACCACCTTATTCACAACACAAACCACACACGAAAGGTAAGTAGTAGGGGCGAAGAATGGGTGAATAGTGGGCGGAGAGAAAGCTGACTCATGTTCATTGTGCAAGGAGGCACGACTGCTCCATGGTAGAGAGCTGCTCCCAAGTACGCTCGTCGCCCTCCACGAATACTCAGTGGCTCCAGCCCTACCACAGGCCCTAATCCCATACCCCTAGCTGGCAGGGCAGGAGGCCACTAGCCAGGCAGGAAGCAAACCCGTTGTCTCGTTTTGGCTCCAATACCATTGAAGTTTTGGAAGCTTAATATCTGTTCAATTTATTAATGTTATTAAAGTTGGGTGACACTGAATATTGCACCACCCAAGCACCACGCCACCAAGTGTACACTCATTTGTACTTCATTCAATTAAAAAAAAATTGTATCAAGGTGCAAGGGAGATTACTTGCATCTAAGTCCTATGTGAATGCCGAGATTTTTCCATATTACCTAACAATAAGCCCGGATTGCCATATTAGATGGTTTTATCAGGCTCATGCCATATAACCTAGTTTTAGGACCTGATCTTCCCATTTTCCCTCCTAAAACCCTAATCCTAAACTTTTTCTTCTACCTAGTTTTAGGTTTTACACTTCAATCAATCATATTTCCTTAATTTCTGATCCATTTTCGCCTATTTTTTTGTTCTTGTTTATTTTCACTGCCATTTCTTCTAATAATGATATCATAAGGATTTTTAGGCATTATCTAAAAAAATATAGCAAAATCTATGATAAATAGCATGTTGTGTGTCAACATAGTTAGGCTATCATTATCATAAGAAAGAGGAGGAACAATAAAGAAGAACACAAAAAGAATCGGTGAAAACGGATAAAAAAATGGACATATATGAATCGTTAGAGTATGCCCCAAAAAAATAACTATCGTGTTATCGATTACACCATAGCACGATACCCACCCCTATCGTGTAATCGAATACATGATAGCCACTCCCATCGTGTTTTCGAGGCAAGGCTATCGTGTATTCGATTGCACGATAGCACACAATACTATTACACACTTTAACGAATCATATCTCCTTCATTTCTAATCCGTTTTCACTATTTTTTTTCGTTCTTTCTTATTTTTAGTGTTACTTCTTATCATGATAATATCATAAGGATCTTGAGACAATATCTAATAAAATGGGTGAAGTGTGTAATACTATCATATATATAAAAATACACGATAGCAACTGCTATCATGTAATCCAATACACGATAGCCACCCCTATTGTGTCTTCGAAGTAGTGCTATGGTGTAGTCGATAACACGATAGGGGTGGCTATCGTGTAAATGTGTCTTCGAGGCAGTGCTATCGTGTAGTCGATTACATGATATGAGTGCTTTCGTGTATTCGAATACACGATAACACCGCTATTCAATTACACAATAGGTGTAGCATTTCTATCACTCTCTGCTATGGTGTATTTTAAATTACAAGTAACAGATTGTGAGTAGTGTCAACAAAGAAGGGGCAAAAACGAATCGAAAAGAAGGGACATATGACTAGTTAAATACACAATAGCAGTTCAATCATAATTGAAATACGTGTATATGAATAGAATAGGATAAGTTTAAACATTCATTTTGCAATTCATATTTTGTGTATTTTTAATTAAAAATAACAGACAATGAGTCATGTCCTCCAACACACGATCATTCAACTACAGACTCGATATAATTGTATCCCGTGTGTTCAATAACACGACTAAGAAAAAACTTGTTGACTGGCATTTCTTACAAATGTACTTTGTATATGACATACTTGAATATAAATAGAAAAGAATAAATTTACATGTGCATTTTGCAATTTTAACTATCTATTTTGAATTACAAGTAAGAGACAGTGAGTCCTGAACCTACTCAAGGAGAGTCTTTGTCAAATTCCTTCTCAATCTTTCCCCCTGAGCAGAATCACAGCCATTATAGGCCGAAATAGCATTGTTATGACCATCTGATCAAATACTGGTTGTTCTATCCCTGATGCCAATTGAGCCACGTACATCATTACATAGATTTCGCAGTCGATAGAAGTCTATTTGAAGGGTGCATCCTTGATCTGGAGCAGCTTCCATTGCTGAGCTCCCTTCATTTTGAAATATTTTTGGAGCAGATCATTCAAGAACTCCACTACAAATCTTGCAGCCTCCTTGTGGTGTGGGTGCAACGCTGGATTCCCCCTAGAGGATTGTAGAATCGCCAACATTGCATGGGGAAGTGTAGAATCAGCAAGTAGAATTTTTTGCAAGTATGGATTGGGAAGAAAACATATTGCAAGTGTTTTGTGATTCCCTTAAGCAAGCTCTCTACCAACACTACAACAAAATTGGGCATTATCGACGGTTTTATTTCTATCGCTAAAAGAACCGTGGATAAAGATACTTTTTTACGACAAAAAATGATCCGTGGAGAAAGGTACAGCATTTGCGACAGATATTTACGACAAACAATAAACTGTCGGTAATAGTAGCTATTCTCCACGGTTTATTATCCGTGGTTAAAAACACCATGGGTAATATATATTACCCACGGTTTTTTATCCGTGGTTAAAATGTCCGTCAAGAAACCCTTCTAGCTTGAAAACTTAATTATTATTTTTTTAAAAGATCTAGACCCTTCTTTTGAATGGCTAGTATTACACCTCCTTTACCCTCCTCCCCCCTCTCTTCTCCCAATCCAACCAGCTACTCTCCGCTCCATTCTATTCCATATTGACCTAGTCCCCTCCTCGTGCATTCTGCTGATCCCCGTCACCTCAAACCTCACCTCGACCACCTCATCTCTCTCCTCCCATTCCTATCACCATGAGGGAGATCCTCCACATCCCGTGCGGCAACCAAATGGGCGCCAAGTTTTGGGAGATCATCTGTGCTGACCACGGGCCGCTACTCCGACGACTTTGACCTCCTCCAGCTTGAGCGCGTTTAATGTCTACTACAACAAGGGCATTGGTGGAAGGTTCGTGCAGCGGGTTGTGCTCATGGATCTTAAGCCGGGAACGATGGACAGCCTCCGGTCTGGGCCATACGGGCAGATCTTCTGCCTGGACAACTTTGTGTTCAGACAGTCCGGCACTGAGAACAACTGGCCAAGGGTCATTACAATGAGGGCGCTGAGTTTATCGATTTAGTGCTCAATGTCATTCGCAATTAGGAATTTAATAAACAATTGTGCTCAATTGATTTATTTAGATGCATTAATTAAATTTAATAGAGTTATGTTTTAATTTGTGTCTAAATTAAGTTTAATTTTATTTATGTAGGTTCAATTGATCGCAAAATGGCCAAAGTGAAGCCATTAGGCGGGTTTTGAAATGTCAGAGTGACCCAATAGTTGACATCACGTGCAGAGACGATCTAAGCCGCTGATTTACATCTACAAAGAAGAAGAGCGCTGATTTAAAGTGAAGAGCCGTTCAGATTAGATCCAATGGATGAAGTTGTTACAACGGATGAGGTTGTTACAGTGGGTGTTTATAAAAGAAAAAAACAAACAAAACCGACCTGAGCCATACCTTCCGCTCGAGCGCTCATGGCGAAAGCAGATGGCGAGGCCGACGGCTAGGTTCGAGCACTCGACGGCGACGGCGGTCACGATCGATGGCAGGGTCATAGGTGACGGCGGCCATGAGCGAGGCGATGGCGGTTCCGGCGAGGAGCTGATCGTGAACAAACAGGAAGAGAAAGGTCATCGTCGATTTCTAGGGCATAGGAAAACAATTACTCCTGACAGGTAAAAACTCGTTATTTTTTGTTTTATTACCTCGTGAGTGGCAGTTTTATGAAAATTAATTGTTTTATTTTGTTGTAAATGCCTTAAATGAAAGCCCAGTTAATTCATGACTTTGATAAGTGCTCTTTCGTAGAAAATTATTTTGAGTTAATGTCATGAAGTGCGTAATATATCCTGCTTCTCCCATTAACAGATATTTCAGCGTCTAAGTATCAAAATTTGCTCAAAACTTCCACACAGCTCTTAGTTGTGTGATTAAAATAGTTGAACCTCGGGCTCGAGTTGCAGTCGAGGACCTCAAGGCTGCTGTTACGAAAGTAAATTCTCTTGAAGAGGATAAAGCCATCCTTCCTTGGGATGATGAACACATACCTGAAGAAATTGTCAATGTGAAGCCAAAACCAGGGTAAATTTTGCACTCTAGATTTCTTAGTTAACCATAGACAATCTGGTATATAGTTGATATGATATTGGGAGCTTTAGTATCCAGCTTTAATAGAAATATGTGTCTGTATTTATGAATTAGGAGTATTATCCAAGACTCTGAGTTTGAGAATATAGGCGTCAGAGAGTTAATTTTATCTAACGGAATGAGAATATGCTATAAGTGCACAGACTTTCTTGATGATCAGGTATTATTGCCTTTTCAATAACTATGTAGATAAAATATTGTTTTGAATCTCTATATACGTGTATTGGAGTACATGCCATAAATAGTATAATCAAGTGAGATATCATTTAGATTGTTTCATCTCGGTTTTGATCAGGTTCTCTTTACTGGGTTCACATATGGTGGCTTGTCTGAATTACCAGAAAGTGATTACTTTTCATAAATTGATAATTTCTTTCCTTCCTTGAGAGAACCCCGATCAATTTTATCTTGATATTGGAAGATTCTCCATGGGATTCAGAATTAGAATTCTTTCTTATGTGGTACCATATTTTCTTCTACTATTTGCCTCCTGCAATTTCAAAGATCTTCTATCTATCACCGAGAAACGAATTCTAATTGAGACTCTTCTCCTCTTCTAATGAGCAGGTACCTGTCTTCATAGCAGAAATAGTACCTAAGAATCTCCGAGGAGGGCTGACGGGCTGACTACAGTGAATCAGGTGAAGTTGATTGTGTCATAAGTCATAGAAAACAAAGGAAAAAGTAGTTTCCCGTGTATGCAAATATGACTTCTAATTCACAACTGTTTTCTTTCTCTTCAGCTTCTGGTCTGCACTGGAGCATCTTTTGCCTTCATAATGGGGACCTTTCTTACCTGGCATGTGCTAGCACTAACAGGTAATAGAATTGTCTTGGATTAGAATTGTATGAATTGTGATTCTCTAAATGAAAATGGTAGGAGCATCAGAGACGTAGGAAATGATGTTTGAGATATTCAGTGAAAAGATTTCATAGCTGCATTGCAAACACTTCGTGACAAAAATGCTGACATTTCCCATGAAGCAGCAGATATTCAAGTACTGATAAAATTTCACATCTTATTTAGTTGTCAAAATTACCATGGCTTATCACTAATTAATCCATGTGAAACAGGATTTTGTAGATACTCTGAGAGACCTTCCTCAGGCCAAAACAAGACTTGTTCTAGAAACAATATACCCGATCAGTGATCGTAAGCACCTCTTTGATAATTAACACTCATTAAAGATTGAACATATGCATGATTTTCTCAGGTTTCAGAAACAGATAGCATTAACTGAGTTTTAGTGCAGGTTGGTGTTGGCAACCTCTCCTAATTACCAAATTTGTATTATCATAGATATTCCCTATGAACATAAAGGGAATAGCAGGAAGCTTGGTGACGCTGGTGTGTTGGTCAGGAGCCTGGGTTGTATCATACACCTTCAACTTCCTCATGACATGGAGCTCATCAGGTGAGTTAGTAAAGAAGTTGCAATAGATATTCACTTAAGTAACCCTAGGACAATTTTAATATTCCTTGTCAACAAAAAAACATGCTGAATGTCAAAAAATATACAAGCTGATTGTCAAAAATTAAACAAGCTAAATGTCAACAGTTAACTTTTTGTTTCATGCAGGTACATTTTTCCTTTATGCGGGTGTTTCTGTGGCAGCTATTCTATTTGTTGTGAAGGTTGTACCAGAAACGAAGGGCATGACGCTTGAGAAAATACAAAGCTCCCTGAACTCCTAGAACTGGAGAACCTATATTGCAGCAATCAGATGTCAGCTAGCATAGAATAGTCAGAGAAGCCAACATAAGTTACTTGTCAAATGAATGTTTTTTGTCATCACTATACATGATCAGTGCTTCTATACTCTGAATGGGTGTATCAACAAAGACAGAGCCGGTGCCAGATTCTATACTTGCATGTGGTCATATGCCACAAAGGATTCTTAGAACAATACTCCAACTGGGAGATTCTGCAATGGCAAACTTGCCATTGATTTCACAGGCAATTTGGCAATCCCAAACTTTTGAGACCCATTGTGCTTAAATAAGTTTAACTTGCATTTTCTAGTGGATTATGCGTTTCTTTTACACTCATTTGCATTGTGCACAGATAAACTTCTGGGTTTTACTGCATATCCTCTTCCCTATATGGATCCCAATGCCAAGAACCAGTGCCCTTCTTAAGGGAGTCGATTTTGCTTCAGGTGGTGCCGGTTATGATTCCAAAACTTCATTCAAATCTGTATGTACTCTTAACATTATCTACCTTTGAAATTGCTCATCACTTTTATATTTCTCATTCTCTTCATTTATTATTTTTTCTTCTTCTCCGTGTAATGTATTAGATCCAACCTCTGAGGTAGTGAATGTCCTCATATTTTCCTTACTTTTACCCAAGCTGCAAGATATGAAGAGGGCACATCAGTATGAGTCATGTAGAGAAATACACAAAATATAAGAATAATGTAAGAATATATAATCACTTACATGATATGCTACAACTATAATCGCAGTGCTATCCTGTAATCGATCGAATACATAATACTAGTGCTATCGTTTCCTTGATTACATGATAGAACTTCTATTGTGTAATCGATTACACATTAGCTTCGTTATAGTGTAATCAATTATTCGATTGCCTCGCTATCGCTATCGTGTATTGGATTACATGATAGTAGTGCTATCGTGTAATGGAATATACGATAGCAAGGCTACCATGTCTGCAAATACAGGATAGCAAGGCTATTGTGTATTCGAATACACGATAGAAGTATTATCATGTATTCGAGGACACGATAGCCTTGCCATCGTGTAATTGATTGCACGATAGCACTATTATCGTGTAATTTAATACACAATAGTTGTGCATGATAGTGGAGCCATTGTGTATTCGCAGACATGAAGATAGCCTTGCTATCGTGTATGACTTGCTATCGTGTCACAAATGATGATAAATTGTGTTCTTCCTTGTTGTTCCAAAGATAAGCTCCAGTTGTTTCCTTTAGTCACCTCCTGATGATTGAATGTAATCATCTGCCAAGCGAACATGTTGATCTGATGGTGATATCCTCTCCTTATTTACACTGAAAATCTTCTCCACATACAACTCTAACACTGCCCTCCTTTCTGTCTTTTGAATGTTGAAGACACATTTCATATCTTCATCATCCCCCAGTACGTATGGTATGTGTAGAGATGCAGAAGAACTAGATATTTGAGAGATAGGTTGTCATTTTAGACTTGAATCCTAATCTTTCTTGAACTTGAATCAATAGATCTCCGAACTTCACTTGTTTGTCAATGCTTATTAGCTTCACTTTCCCACCTACATACTCATGACCACTTCCAAATACTCTATCATAGTGTAGATAAATAACAACTTCTTATATTATGGCGCGAATGAGGGCAAGCCTCAATCAAATGTTCACAGAATACGGCTTAGGGCGGAGGTCAGATGTCTGAAGGGGTGCGACTGAGGGTGGGCTGAATAGCACAACTGAGGGTGGGGGAAGGATGAGTGAAGGGGCGCCCCACGCGGTCGTTTGTTTAGGCTAAATGGCCAAGTAATATGGAAAAAAGTTGAGTTTAAGGTTTCTAGAGGACAAAATGGGAAGACCACGTACCAAAATCAGGTAATATAGCATTCCGGCCTCATTGGCTAGGTAATATGGAAAAACCTCGGGCATGCCTTATGTGGTAAACATAACCTGAAGGTTAAGTATATTTAAGAATTGTACATGATAAAATGTGTTATTCTCCCGTAGAACTTGATGAAAATTAATTTCATTAATCTTACACTCAATAAAAAGTATCAAATCTGAAAGGCTTCGAATAGGAGGCAGTACTGAGAAGCATAATACAAGCTAGTAATATTTTCAACATAAATTGCAATTCAACTATTAGAAACTAATGAGAAATTCAAGCAAAATGTTATGTATGTCACATTTATGCCACCTCTACATTATCTTAACTAAAGGTTAGACTTATGAGATGGAAAAAACATTATTTTTTTGTTATATTGATTGCAATTATGTTATTAAGTACTGTATAGATACTGAAATTTAGGTTACTAATAGTGTTGTCCATGTTTCTAATTTAGCACTCAGACAGCGGAGTGTCTGATACATATAAACTTTACTATGTTACTTAATATATCTTAATAATACGGCAACCATCCAAAAGTTCTCTCCAATATGGTGATCCTAATTGCCTACATTTCTTTATATAAAAAAAATAAGTTTTAGAAGTCCATTCTATATACACTCTCCGTCCCATGTTAAGTATCATATTCGATTTTTAGAAATGAAAAAGAGTAGACCCTTGTGAAAAAGTTCAGGTTTCTTGTACAAAGACGGCATCAGTAAAGTGGTGCATATAGAAATAAGTCAGTGCTCTTGGCAGATACTTCCAGTTTATAGGAGCAGTCGATTGTCAGGATCAATGGCACATAGTTAGACTAGTGTATGTTAGCCCTGGCATTACTTGCATTATGGTGTGCTAACATGTGCACCGTCGATCCTGAGAATCGGTGGCTCCTGTCATATTCATGTCAGTGCTCCAACAGTGGATGATCTCTCGGCAATGGACTTTTTATTTTTGATAATTGGTAATGGGCTTTATTTCGCCAAGCTCCCAGGCTAAGGGGCCGTTTGGGGCGTGATTAAAAGCAAAACATCCAATCTGGATGTTTTGCTACACTGTAGCATCTGGATATTTTATATATCCAGCTGAAACACCTCAGGATGTGTTCCAGCTGGATGTAAAAATCCACATGGATGCTACAGTAGATATCCAGAATCCAGTCTGGATGTTTTGCAATAATCACGCCCCAAACGGCCCCATAGTACAACCGTTTTGGACTAGGAATCCCCATTGTGTGAGATTGGATCCTAACTGCACTTGTGTTGTCTCGGCACGATGATTAGATATTTATTTTTTGTCACTATGGTCATGTTGTCTGAGGGCAGTGCTCGCCCTTCGCCGAATCCATATGATTTGGCAAAATTCACCAAGTCGGCAGGTTTGGGCCTTTTTGTTCTGCTTCCACAGATGGGCCGGGTTGTTATGGGCCTGTTTTTTACTGTTTTCAAATTGCAACCCAGTTCTTTAACCGAGGTGGGTCACATTTTCTGCGGTGCTTGCTTGAGTGATGGGTCGTTAGGATGGACGGTACAAAGGGCATGGCGGCATGCCTATCGTTCATCACAATCGACGACTCTATGGAAACCAAATTAAAAAACCGATCTTCCTTCCATTCCCAGGACATCCGTTAGCCTTCCCCCTCTCCGCCACCGCCCCGGAATCTTTCGCTTCTTCGACGCTCTCGTCGGCGCCTGCGAGATCTTCACCGAGCGCCGCAACTGGAAGTCCAAGGGAAACGCCCTCGCCAACGACGAGGGCACCGCCCGCAACACCACCCTCGCCAACGCCAAGGTCACCGCCAGCCTCTACGCCGTTATCCACGAGGTGAGACGCTTCGATTGCTGTCTGGTCTTTGAATTTGTTCAATTTTTGTGTAAAAAGTGCAATCTATGCACGTTTTCATTGGTCGGAATTCAAAGTTGAAGCTGTTTTTTTTTTGGTGTTTAATGGGTGGAAATGGGAAAAGTAGTTGGATTTTATCTTCTTTGTGGTGTTTCCTTTTTCCTTCTTTTTGGTGTTTCTGGTTTATTTTGTCATCCATTTTGGACCAGTTGATGGCAACTTTTGTATAACAAATTATTGTTTTCTAAAAAAAATGAACTTTTTTGGCCAGATGAATTAGGGATTGATTGTTGTTTCTACATGTGACTGTTGTTTTCTGTGGATTTTTTTCTATGGCCTAATTTCTGATGGAAATTGGACCATTTGACCATGGGTCCATGGCGTGGATGGTTATGCTTTGTTTTTTGGTCCCTCTCCGCCCTCGCGGAAGACCCCTCCGCCTGCCCACCCCCGTTCAACCCCGCCGCACTCCGCTCATGACAGCACGTGGAGGGGCGGATAACCTTCTCATTCCAACCTATGTTTACCAAGTCAAATGATTAAAAAGTAAGTTTCAAGTCTTTTACTTAACAAACCCTCATAACAAAACTGCCAGAATCCTATGGTCTTTCGTCTTTTTTTAGTTTTCATCATTCTCTTTTTGGCTTGCCTTAATAATTTAAGGGATTGTGCTACAAGTATAGCATGAGGTAAGAAAAACTGCGCATGTTTTATATCTACTGAAGACAAAGTGTAGCCCATGTGGCCAATCCACCCATTGTATGGTGATTTAAACTCACCCTTCTAGGGAAGAGGTCTTAGCTTTAATGTAGGAATTTCCTTTGGCGATCAAAGTAGAAGCATTTATTTCCAGCAACGGGTGACAATGTAATCAGAATCTAGTTATGACCTTATGAAAAGAAAGCAAAAAAAAAATATTGCCAGGTCATGAAACCCACTTCCTTTAAACAGTTAGTCTTTTTTTTCTAGAAAAGAGCAACTCAAACCTGTTCAAATAAATAAGGATTTGTCACATAGTTCGGATTAGTGTTCTCTTACTTCATTCCAATGTTGAAAGCTTTGATATTTGGTAGAACCCATTGATGAAGATCACCATCTTCCACATGTTCAAGAACCTCCTTGAGACGGTATTTCTCTTCTGGATCTACCAGGCTCTGAAATTCTCTCTTTTAAGTCCCAATTGAAGAAGCATTTCTTAGATAGATAGCCGTCAACAATTAAAATTTTTCAAACAACGATATGTTAATATCAAAATATCTTGCCTCCAGTGATTTTAGTATTTTAGTTCTGTTAGTTGTCTAGAAAAGTAATCAAAGACAGATAGAGCACTAGTCTTCTCTTTATCAATATGTAAAACTAGATTATGTGGACAGAAACTTCCTTCAGCAATCCTGGCAATTGCTGATTTACGATGATCAAAGACCATCACCCCGATCAATAACAGATAAAAGTGAACAAAACAACCATGAAATAAACACTAAACAACTTTCCCTTTGCTCAATTGAATATATGTGTAATCAAGAAAATGAGGAAGAGAAAATTTTGTAATCTAAGAAGCAGAAGATAAAAAACCAATCGAACGATATATGTATATTGAAGAAAATGCAAAAGCAAAATTAATTTAAAGCTCTCACTGGGGAATCTGCTTTGCAAGCGAAACTCCAAATCCTTTTGGTCCAAAGAAACCAAGAAGGTAGCACATCTCAAGACCTTCTCATTTTAATTTCTCCACCCTAAAGAAAGGAAACAAGAAAATGAGCAATTTCATATAATAGTCTACTTCGTGCATTAAATAAAGAGTTACATAAGGGGATATACTCTTCACTTGAAAGGCTCAACTATAGAGAAGGGTAGAATAAGAAGTCGACAATTCAGACGAGAGTGGTAGAGATGTTACACCCAGAAAATCGGTATGAGATTTAAAAATATGCTTAGGAAAATCCAAAAATAATTAATATTTTTAGGATTTTTCTAGGATTAGTTATAATTATTTTCGTGTAGGTCGTCGGTGTAGGAATAATTTTGGCCGAGAACACTGTTTTAATCCGATTTGATTAGTGAATCTAATTAATGCCTAATATGCTTAATTTCTGACACTTAATGATTTCATATACCTATTAGCATGATACCTTTAGTTTATTATAGAACCTTATGAGTCAAAAGTTTAGTAATTTTAGTATGAATCTGATTCCGTACACTACCTAACCCTGAAGGTTTTGTTATTTCTATTGTAATGAACCCATCGGACAATGAGACAATTAATCACTGACACTCTAGAACGTACAACCACCTTACCAAGGTCGACATGACTCTCATACTTACTGGTCAGTACCCAAAGTGATCAAATTGCAAGCTTTAGGTGTGATAATAAACCGATATAACATGATTTTAGATGATAGATGACATATATCAAGGTATTGAGCCCTTATCCTAACTTAGATCTTCCAAAAATTGGGACAATTTACTCCAGGCAGAACTGCCACAAGTCAAGATCATATCAATAAAGGACACCAAATTGAACAAATTCTTATCTAGGTCTAATACATATAACCACGAAACCGAACAAGTGTACAAACACAACATATATCCATAGATTCCATGAATCATCACATATCAGATCATGACAACAATTAATTCATGAATTGGAATTGATCACACAGCAATTTTAGTACAAAGACAATGTATTTGACATCAGAATTCAATATCTAGGCATTTACATAGTTGAAAGAAAACACAATGGAGTTGTGGGAAAAATCATCCTACCTTGAGTGTTTTTATGTAGTCTTTCGCTTCATCAACAAAACCGTCGTTCACTCAACGCTTTGCCGCCCTCTACGGTTAATTTAATGGATTATGAGAGCGGGAAAGAAGGGAAAAAGTTGCTGGTTTGAAGGTATGAGAAGAAGAGAAACTCAAAGAAGGAAAAGAGACTTGGTCGGCCCGGCCAGCCCTTTTTAGATGCTTTTATTCTCTAGGGTTTCCTAGTACAAGTAGGACCCTCTTTTGCACTCTAGATTATCTCTCTTTTAATCTTGACCGTCCATCAAAAACTTCCTCAAAACAAGCCTGGCGCCCCGTTCAATTAGGATTCCATATCTATTTCAAAATCAAATTTTCTTTCAAGATCTACCCTATCTCCAAACCTGGTAGCTACCTGATCGGTTACACCCCCTTTGGCTTCCCTTCCCCTTTTGGCGCCCTCTCTTGATTGGCTGTTCCAGATTATGAAAATATTATCTTCTATTTCCTAATTGGCGCCCATAATTTGCAATATCCAATTCGGTTATACTATTTTGATTTACTTGTTACTTTCTATAATTATTGCTCGTAATTCAACCACTCACCTTCCCGGAAATCTCTCCAACGGCTAGAAATAATCGTCCCACAATTTGAACTTATCCAAAAAGAGACCTGGTGTCTAGAAGCGCTGGCGCCCAGGTGAGTCTGACTCCCTGTAAAATTTGAAATTGAATTTTACTCAGTAATTACCACCGTTACCAAAACTCTAACTAACCAATTTACCCATGTTCACTCTCGTTACTCTCTACGTTGCACAGCCTCTACGCCAGCTCCATGCCTAGCCTCCGCGCCCGGGTAACCTGTTTGAACCTAGTCTTCAGCTAAACCACTTTATAATGCAACACAACAAAACAGCTCATATCAAGATTCAAATGGGCAACCATACTTCCATATTTATTAATTCCGGAATTATATTCCCTCTCCCATAGTAATTGTCCACTTCTGACAAAATGTGATTTTTAAGGAAGTCAATTTAACTGTCCACTATCTCATTTTTCACTATCCACTAATTACTACTCCTGATGTCCGTTATTAATAGATATATTTGGGTTTTGGAATAATTCTATTGATAGCTCATTTCCAGAAAAACTACATGTATTATTTATTTATTCGGGAGGGAGGGAGGGAATGTAAGTCTATGAGAAGGAATAGACAAAATAGGGCAATATAAGCTGGACAATCTTTTTCCAAATGCTGACAATTATGGGATGGAGGGAGTATGTTTATGTGTTGTGTTTCATTAAATTTATATTAATAGAAGTGAAATTGATAAGGATGGCCTTCTCAAATGTGCTTCTTGTGTGGGTTGAAGAAGGGGATATTTAACATGAAGAAGAAATTTTATCTGATGGATTTTGGGTCTGGTTATGGAAGAGTGTGACTGTCCATTTTTTCTAGTTAATTTCTTTGGTAGACCAGTATAAAATGCATCTGTTTGAAGCAGGAGATAGGAATTATATGTTTGTTTTTTGAAGATAAGAGGGGTTTCGCTAACAAGATGTTTGCTAAGCAGATACAACGAATGTAGTAATGTAATAGACAGAACAATATGCACATCGATAAAGTACATAAGAGACATCAGCTGGTTTTTTTATAGGATAAATTATGTTATTTAGTTTTGGTATTTAAACACATGGGATACACCTTTTCTTGTTACAACTTACTAATTTCTTTTCTGACACATTTGAGAGACAACAAACCTTCTTCCTCCCAAAGTTCTACAGGCCCAAATCGAATCTAAGACTAATTCCCTGGAAGGGTGTGTTTCAAACCACCACACCAGTGGGTGGATTGGCCACATGGGCTACACCTTGTCTTCAGTAAATATGAAACATGAGCATTTTTTCTTGCCTCATGCTATACTTGAAGCACAATCCCTTCAATTATTGAGGCAAGCTAAAAGAGAATGATGAAAACAAGAAAACAAATGAAAGACCAGACAATTTTGGCACAGTAGTGTTTATCATAGCAAGGTTTTGTGAAGTAAAACACTTGAATTTTACTTTCAAATCTCTTGTTATTATGTTCGTATGAACTGCGGACATCATTCCACTTTTATTGTTCATTGCAATAAATACGAAGCTATCGTGTATTGATGTGTAAATCTCATTGGAATTGTTGCAGCAGAAAAAAATTACATGTAAAACATAATCCATGTGGAAGAGATATCTATGGGCTATAAAACATGCACTCTACTCCCTCCCCAATTCAAAATCCCCTCCACATGTAATATGTCGATGTTTTCGATCAAAGGCAGCACTTGATGCCCTTTCTAGGGCTTCAGAAGAGAAAGTTCCCAATCTTGTGCTCTACAATTATCCCTCACCAACTGGCGCTTTTGCTGCTCTTTTTGCTCATCTCTACCACTCTCTTCTGAATACTCGACTTCTTATTCTACCTTTCTCCATAGTTGAGCCTTTCAGGTGAAGAGTATATCCCTTCTTATTTTTTATTTAATGGACGCATTCATGCAAGCTATTATATGAAATTGCTCATTTTCTTGTTTCCTTTCTCTAGGGTGGAGGAATTAAAATGGGAAGGTCTTGAGATGTGTTACCTTCTTGATTTCTTTGGACCAAAAGGATTTGGAGTTTCGCTTGCAAAGCAGATTCCCCAGTGAGGGCTTTAAGTTAATTTTGCTTCTACATTTTCTTCAATATGCATATATCGTTCGATTGGTTTTTTATCTTTCACCTCTTAGATTACAAAGTTTTCTCTTCCTCTTTTTCTTGATTACACATATATTCAATTGAGCAAAGGGAAAGCTGTTCAGAGTTTATTTCATGGTTGTCTTGTTCACATTTTATCTGTTATTGATTCAGGGTGATGGTCTTTGATCATCGTAAATCAGCAATTGCCAGGATTGCTGAAGAAAGTTTCTGTCCACATAATCTGGTTTTACATATTAATACTGAGAGGACTAGTGCTCTATCTGTCTTTGATTACTTTTCTGGACAACTAACAGAACTAAAATCACTGGAGGTAAGATATTTTGATATGAACATGTTGTTTGAAAATTTTCTGCTACCTATCTAATGAAATGCTTCTTCAATTGGGACCTAAAAGAGGGACTTTCAGAGCTTGGTAAATCCAAAAGAGGAATACCGTCTCAAGGAGGTTCTTGAACATGTGGAAGATGGTGATCTTCGTCGATGGGTTCTACCAAATATCAAAGCTTTCAACATTGGAATGAAGCAAGAGCTCACTAATCTGAACTGTGTGACAAACCCTTATTTATTTGAGCAGGTTTGAGTTGCTCTTTTCTAGAAAGATGGTAGAAAGACAAACTGTTTAAACTAAGTGGGTTTCACGACCTGGCAGTTTTTTTTGTTTTTTGTTTTCTTTTCAGATGGTCATAACTAGATTCTGATTACATTGTCACCAGTTGCTGGAAATAAATGCTTCTACATTGATCGCCAAAGGAAAATCCTACATCGCCTCACGCAAGGATGCAGCCAATAAGTTGCTGGGGAAAACTTTCAGGATTCAATTAGGGCGAGGTCTTTATGGAGATTGTTTGGTATAGTTATGGTATTTAATAATAGTCAACCAAAATCTAATTAAAATTTTTCTTCTCCAATTAAAAGCAAAATGTTGAGAAGCTTTTTCTCAGAGTTACTGACTTTGATTTTCCTAATAAATTTCAGGGAGTCAGAGCTGATGAAAATTCCGACTTGAGCAATGAACTTGGCATTGAGCTTAGCAAAAGGAGTGCTGCAGCTGGAATGAGGTATATCTGTCGTATTGTCTGCTAAGCTATGTACCATTAGATTTTTTTTCTGTGGCAAGTGTGCGAGATAGAAGATAAAGTACTTAGTTCCTCTGAATGCAGGCCTATTGGAGCAGTTGTTTACATGCAAAGAGGGAATCTGAAAATGTCCCTCAGGAGCACAGATGGTGCTGCTGACACCTCTGAGGTTGCCAAGGTATTTTCCTCATAAATAAGGAAAATTTTAAATAGGAGAACAAAGTGATATTAAGTCTCCTCCAGATTCTTACTAGATTAGAAATCTGAAATGTGGTATTCTGCTTGTCTAATCATGGAAGGCATATGGTGGGGGTGGCTCCTCTCGGTCAAGCTCTTTTATCATAAGGATGGACGAGTACAACCATTGGATTCGATAAACTCATCTTAACATGTCAAGTTGTAGATCGATTATGTTGATGTATTAGAGCCAATTGTTTGGTGTTTGGCTAAAGAAGTATAGCTCCTCAAACGTGGTGGTCACATAATGCATTGTCACGATATGGTAATGGTGCCTTGGATAGACGTATCGGATAATACCTGATTTTGACAGCGTTTTTTTGTTGGTTTATTACGTTTAGCAACACAGTCAGAATGTATTTGAAGTCTTCAGGTAAAAATTTCTTACTGAATTAGTCTGATTTTGCATGTCTTTCATTGTTATTTGTGGAATAACCTTACGGGGGCGTAGGCTCATGGGTTGTTTTCCCTTCGCACATGCTGGTAAGCAATGGCAGTCTTTAGGCATCCTGGATCAGAAGTCCACAGTCAGCAGTTGCATCCCTCTCCTCTTTGAGATTTGTAATTTACGGCTTCATTCTACCTGGTGAGAGCATTGTTCTTGAGATTTCGTAATTTCTTGTGCTATTATCCTATTTTCATTGATTTTGGAAAATGAGATTGTGACATTGCCCCCCTTGTATTTGTAAGTTGTTCTACTTCTCTTTAATGTTTTGGGTTGGTCAAAAGGGAAAAATTGATGGGTTTATTTAATTGCCCCAGGTCCTCCAGTTCTCATTGTCCTTGACCTCCGGAATGTCGTGAGTTTTCAGGATGCAGTGCCTAGGGTTCAATGTAGCCAAAATAAAAGAAGAAAGAAAACGTCTTGTTGCAACCATGACAATTTATGAGAGTTAGGACTTGATAAATTGGTAGTCATTAATGGGAATCATGGTCTTTATTCGTTCGAGATTTTAACAATGAAATTGCCGGTAACTTCAAGATAACATAAATGCATCAGGTTTCATGGTGATATAAATGTGATACTATAGACTTTTTGAAAGGTTTTAATATACTTAACGAGACCTTCAAGTGCCTAAATTACACATAATTCTAATCCCCTTTTCAATATCGCAAGAGAATAAATAATTTTAATGAACTTTTATGCCCTTTCGGATTGACTCGGGGACCTCTCAAACAACCGACAGAGACCCAAGCAGCCTATGAAGGGCTGGATTGGTGTTTATAGTACTTGAGGCATCGGGAGAGCTTGCGGCAATCCATTTGTTTTTCAAACATAGTGTCTTTGAAATTAGTCAATCTGGGAGTCTTTTTCTGTTTTTCGTTGCAAACAATTTTGGCTTGCTGTAATCTGTCAAAACAAAAGCAGATTGCGATGATACAATGTGTTTCTTATTTGAGTTTGGGTCATTTAGTTAAGATGAATACTGTCATCTTGTGATATGGCCATGTAGGCATTGTGATGATGCACACATGTTATGGCGTTCAAACAGTTTTTTTTAAGTAATGTGTTTTGCTGCACGCTTGCAAAAAAATGTTAGGGCTGACTAAGTGATTTGTTTCGTGTGTGGTTTGGGGTTTGCTTCTAGTGAAAATGGTCCTTTGGAGTAAGTCGATTTTATGTTGAGAGATATATGATTGACAAATAGATTAGAAGCTATCCCACGAGGTTCTATGAAGCAAAACCAAAAAGTAATGGATGGGCAATTTGAAAATTGAGCAACAAGGCATGTGAAAATGGTTCCTTAGAGAGATACTTCTTTCTTGATTAGGGATTTGAGGGCCTAGATATGGTATTTGCCGTCAACACTTATGATGGATTAGGGGTTAATGAAAATTAGAAATGGAAAATTATTTTACATGAAAATAATTTTTTCACCAGGTTAGGGGTTAAAGAAAAGCAGGACCATGAAAATTTGCTTTTCCGGAGGGCCCAAAAATGGCCCAAAATTTTCAAACCTTAACGGGTATGAAAGTCATTTTCCGGATTGAAAAAAAGTTCGGGGCTTTGGGCTCCTCCTCCCTCCCTGCCCTAGCCGCTTTGAGGGTGAATCGACCTTGCCGGGGCTTTGTCGTCGGACCTCGACGCCTCTCTTCTCTCTTGGCCACCTTGTCTCCAATGCGGCACCACCTCGTTGATCACTCCGTATTTCCTGCTGGCACCATCGAGCACCGTGCCTTCCTTTCGGCCTATACTTCTAGATTGGGGGAGGAATACGAAGAAGAAGAAGAAGACTAGGAGGAAGAAGATGAAAAGCAACTTGGTGATTCGCTGGAAAGATCTGTCACAATTGGAGAGAGCATTACTGCACATGGGCTTTCAGCTTCAGTAATGGGACATTCATGACCTTGGTGGAGGAAGTGGAAGGAGATGGTAGTAAAGAGATTTTTAGCATGAATGGCATTGGAGCTGGTCCTCTTCTTCTTGTCTAGAGGTCTTGAGATTGATATGGCTGATGCCGCCTCTGAGCTGGCGGTAAGGGATGGTAATAGTAGTGGCGGGGGCAACTTCCGGCCGTTTGATACCAATGGAAATGCTGATGAATCTGATCTGGAGGATCACTATAAGAGGATGGTGGAAGAAAATCCCTGCAGTGGTCTGTATCTAAGGAATCAGTTCCTGTATCAGGTAAAACTTGTTGTGACAGACTGGTTATTCCAAAAGAATTGATCTTCCTTGAAATTTGAAACGTCTAATTTTTGCTCGTATATAATGCATCACGGATTAAAAAGGACTTTCCAAAAGCTGAGGAATTCTACTCATGAGTATACACGAAATTGTGTCGCAATATGCAAAACTGATTTGGGAGCTCCACCGAGATCGTGACCTGTGAGCTATTTTGAGCTTGCAGTCCAAGCTGCCCCCAGATGATTGGTACCAGTTTTAATTGTTTTTGTAAAATAGAACAATTAATACGGGATGCATAATTCTGGTCTTTTTAGAACATAGCTGCCCTTTCAATTTCATGGATTAGTATTAGATTTTTTAGGATATTTTTGTTTTGCATTTTCTGGAACCCCTAACTAGGCCGAAAAATTGATTTTCAATGAAATTTTCATGAACACTTTTTATAACCCCTCCCTACCAGCTTTTTTTTCAAGAAAATCTATTTTTCCATGAAAGTTCATTTTTATGGAGAAAAGTATTTTCGTGAAAAATTTTCATTTTCCAAAACCCGTGACCCACCCTTAAAGATTCCAGAGTGGGTTGATTTCGGGGGTCTAGGTAGATTTAACTTTGCAGCATACTGGATTGAAATGGAAAGCTACGCAGGTCATGAAAGCATAAATGAACATTAGAGTCAATATAAACTTTGCAGATATGCAGCAAATGTTGCTCAAGAGTTTCCTAATTCTCCCTCTGTTCTAAAATTGTAAAAAATTGTTATTTTTATTAGACTATGGGGCCGGGAAGGAAGTCACGTTCCTCTCCCTCCTTGGTATCCCGTTCCACTCAGCTGCTCGCTCACGAGCCTTCTGAACGCTTCCACCACTCTCCTTGCAACCTCCAAACAGTCTCGCCAAGTTTGTGTTGAATCGATCTCCACTGCCTTCTTCTATATCAATGCATCTCTTGCAACAAGCCCAGGTCTTTACGAGGAAGGAGGTCCATTAGTAGGACGAGAGAGCTCGGGCTGCTATGGATAAATTCAACAAGCATGTGGGGGGTGCCTATTGCGCAGGGCTGAGGAATTCAAAGACGGTGACGATGTCGAGAATTGACCCAGATGGAAGATCACAGTGGATCCAAGAACCCAATAACAAATCAACCTATATAGTAAATAATTGACAACTATTAATCAGTGAAAATAGACTAAGAGGTATGAATAAATAAAAGCCGATTAGGGTGTATGATACAGACCAGAGAGCACTTTTGGCCGGAGCGGATGTGGAGGGCACCCTTAGAGCGACCTGGTTGAGATGGCAGCAAGGGCAGTTGGAGATGGTGGTGAACAAGGACGACCATGGATTTGTAGAAAGATAGAAAGAGGCATCCTTTGCTTTGACACTTGCAGAGTTGGAACTGGGAAGAACCAAAGACTTCAGTTTTTCATATATCCGCTGCGAGGCCCTCACATGTGAATTTATCAAAGAGGCCAAATATACATAGTATTTTAGAATAGTGAAAATTTTCAAATATACATAGTATTTTAGAATAGTGAAAATTTTCAAATATACACAGTATTTTAGAATGGAGGTAATATATTATTACAAGCAGTAGTATCCAAAGACAATAATGAATGGTAAATATAAACAATTGGTGGCACTATCAAGGACAAACGAGCAATTCCTCTCTCCACCAAAGGAAACAAATGCTGCCTGCATTAAATGCTCAATATAATTACTAAAAATTAACAATATCTAGAATATATCCTGATAAAATATAAAAATTTAATGTAGCACCAAATATAAGTTGATGGAAACATATCTATTTGCAGTAATAATCATAATCATCATAATCAAGTAGCGCATTTTTTCAACTATTTGGAGTCGGCGACATGGATCTTACTCTTCTATTCAAGCCTATTTTTGGCTACCTCTTTTCACAATGGCGAAGTTATCTATTTGTAATACAGGTCGAAGAAATATCAATTGCATATTTGATATGGAAGCTGCATTTTCATGGAATTTGTTCCAATTTTGAGGGAAGGTAGAAATTAGGCACTAATAGTTGTGTAAGATATGAACATAATTGATCTCTTTAAATGTGAAAGGTGGGGCAGACTGGGAAAGGTGAATGTGAAGCCAATATGCATAGACGGGAAGATAGATGCTCCTGTCCAAAAGTACCTGTCTGCATAGAAAGTCAATATGCATCAGTTCATTTTGGTTTTCTAATGCATATGGGTAATTTTTGACGGAGGGAGTATAGCATTAAACAAGTGCTATGGTCAATTTAAGTATAAAATGCAAACCAATATGCATAAATGGGAAAGACAAGTTGGGAAATGGGGATTGAAACGTCTAAAAATGACAGATGATGGAGGGTAGTAAATGAGATATTAAAACATTTCAATACATAAATAAAGTTGTGATTTTTTTTTGCAATTATTTTGGAAATAGCCTGTTTACTTGGAAAATAGGCAAGCCACAACTATCAGAATAAGAACTTCCGTTAACTAGATTGAGGAGTAGAGAAATTAGGCTGCATAACCCATGATACCACAATTTAATTAACAGCATACAGAAGAGTGACAGTTCTCACAAGGCAAGGAGGCACTTCGAATCATGTTCTCCGTTCCTTTACAATAGACTAAGAAAAGTCATTGGGTAACACATTTTTTTCATTGATGGGTGATGCATGTTTTTTTTAATTGGAAGGTTATGCATGTTTGTGTACTGAAAATAAACAATGCAAGAGAACCAAGTCTAGAAAACAGCTACAATATTACGTAAGTCATGGTAGTGAACCACGTCTAGAAAACAGCTACAATATTACATAGTCGTCATGGTATTGAAAGGCCGACTGACCCAAGAATCCTTCTTTCTCCATAAAAGTAAATACCATCTCCCATGATAATATGATATGCTTACGTGCAACAAATGCATGATGTTGTCTATAAAAAAGCTAACAGGCAAATGTTGAAAAGATAAAATGCCTGGAGTAAAATTTGTGGAGGTCATAGAAGTCTGGTTCAGCTGTGCATGACTAGCTAAAGCATCAAGGATAAGTGTAATCTTTAAGGTTGAGGACTAACAAAGCAAATAGAAGTAAACTAAAAACATAAAAAGAAATGTTAGGCATGTGCACCAACATAAGAAGAAGTTCCTAGTGCTAGTTTCAAATAGAAAAACAATTTTTTAAAAAAAAGTTTGTTTTTTTACCATGAAAAAGAAAAGAAGAGGAAATTAAGTGTGCTTCTGCAAGATTTGGAATAAAGAGGAAAGAAAGAAGCCACTTACATGATGCCAAAGTTCTTCAGTGGCTCCTTGGAATTTTTTCTGCATTATATGTAATGTTTGGGATGTGGGCAATCTTGGACCACTCCTTCCCTCCCATTTTGCACCTCTTTCTTATTTTGGGACAACAGAAGATTGGCAAAGTGTGCAGTTCCTTGAAGGAACTCATCCCCTTTGGTAGAGACCTTAAGGCAAAAAGAAATTTCTAGATTTTGGAGGGTTGTGTGTCTGACTAGATTGTTAGACAACTTCTTCATCTCATCGTCAGCATTAATTGACAAATATTTAAGCTTCAGGAGGCTTGGCAATTTATCCAGCAACACTGCTGATTCATATAATTCCATTTCCTCGATGCTTTGTGGGATGGAACCCGCCCAACTCAGGTTGGGGCCTCCCTTGATCTCAACCTCTTTGAGTGTTTCTAAAAAAATTGTGGGTAATGCTTTCAGCTTGTCAAAATCTCTGATTACTAATTTGAGTCCTTGACCCTGAGGGCAGGACCCGATCCTTAAGGCAGGTCCGCACACGTTTCCTCATCTTGTTAATGATATTAATATCTTTACGCACTTAGGTATTTTTTTTAGCCTAGTATTAGTGTTTAGGGGTGGCGTTGGTAGGGGCATATGCAAAAAAGACCAATATATGCCCCAGTGAGAAGATTAGAAGGGATGCATGTAAATGATATCAAAAGAAAAGAGAGAGAGAGGGAGTCCTAAGAGAACTTGGACGGAGTTAATAAAAAAAAATATGACGTTATTATCTCTTACAAAAGAGTTAGCACAAAACATGTTTGAATGGAAGCGTAAGATCCTTGTTGCCGATCCCAAATAGTTAGAAAAAGGCACTACTTGATTAGAATTATGATTATCTTTTCTTCACCACCATATCTAGTGAAAAATGGTTCCCACTCTTCCCAGATCTCTGTATCTCTAAACTCAAGCCTCAACAGTTTGGAAAACCCATAACATTTGTGAACCTATTTTAAGATGTGTAGCCATTGGCAGATTGCTGAGAGCCGTTAAGTCCATGCAGTTTGGGCAGCTTGAGATCTCTACTATGAGTGATTTGGAAAAAAATGGGGAGAACTGCTTTCTTTTAGCTTATCACATTAAGGGTCCATTTGGTTGCCCAAAAAGAAGCTGGATCTCTGGGAAATCTCCTCCTGCTTCTTCCAGTGGCAAAATCCGTAATTTCAGTGAAAATCGTACGAAACCGTGTTTTATTTTTTTTACAAAAAGCCCTCATTTTTCGTTAAAATTATAGATTTTGCCACTACAGGAAGAAGTAAATTCTTTTGGGAAAGGAGATTTTCCAAAAGAAGCTGGATTCTTAGAATCCAGCTTCTTTTAAGCCCAACCAAACGGACCCTAAAGCTCATACTTCAAGCTACGGAGACGGGCATGATGGTTGTTGTCTTTCCTTCTTCCTCTGCATGCAATAATGGGTCCCACACCAAATTGTCCAGTTCCGAAAGCTCGAGATATTCCAATTTGGACTCAAACAGCTCACAGCTCAATTTCCTCAGCTTTGGCATACCTTGTATCTTAAGACTTTGAAGTTGCCCAAGGTTGTGAAGATTCCCTAATCCCGCCCAATTTGGCCAGTGGATAAGTTTGATATTGGTAAGATCGGTGAAGATGGGGTCCTCCAGCAAACTTGGAACTTTTGAACCTGGATAATTCTGAATTACCAATTCGCAGAGGCTTGAATGGGGTCGGAGACCTTCCAGGACTCCCTATATGATACTCATCCGTGCGCTTCTGCAGATTCACCTTGCCCCCATTCCAAACGCAGTCCAGTAAGAAATTTTTTGTTGACAAGATTAGCATTGACGGCTTCTTCTTTGTTTCCCACCTTCTCTAAATTTACTATGGTAAGAGCCCCGCGAAGGCGGCTGAGATCTCTCAACACCCTAAGGTTCTTTGATCCTTCCAGATCCATTGTCTCAATGAATCTCTTTAACCTTTCAAGAGAAGTTAATAATCTCTCTATTCCTGTTGGAAGTTCCAAATGTGAAACATCCTCAATTCCAAGATGTTTCACGCTCGTCATTTAGGTTTAAGACCTGCAGGTGGCTTAGGGAAGTTCCTGATTTTGATAATTTCTTTATCCTGTCTCCCTCAATTTGAGATATCTCCATTAACTTAACTATCACGCCCCAAATTTTCAGTTTCCGATAGGAATAATATATTTTAAATTGCTTAATCAGTTTCGAATAGGAATAATATATTTTAAATTACTTAATACTTGAGGCGTCACAGATATGTTGTTCAGCGCATTTACCTGCCCAGCAAAGCACTCAGACGGTATGCATTGGACTAGGACACAGAACATATTTCATTTTGAATTTGTTTGACATAATTTATGTTTCTGCTTAAAGTTAGGGCCTCTACTTTCCTCGTCAAGTTGTCTAATCTAGTCCTCATGTCTGAGTCTTCTCTAATCTCATACATACCTCCTCTCTAGGTACCTGAGGTTTTTCTCTATGATTTGCAAAGTCCCATTGTTGAGAACTTTCAACTAACCCTTCTAGAAACTTATAGGTTGCACACCCCCAAGATCAAGAAAAGTACCACCGTTCATGGATTCAATCATGTTACGGTGTGTCTAAGTGAAACTGTTATAAAAATATTGAATTAAGTCTTTAAATCTCTCCCAACTCTTAAAGAATTTTTCATGCTCCTCAATAAAATAAAAAATTTCTCTTTTAGAGCATAAGTTTTAGCCATTGGGAAAAATTTAGAGAGAAATTTCAGTACCAAGAGTATCTTATTATTTATTGACCCATAAGGCATAGAATTTAACCAGGCTTTCTCCTTATCCTCTAAAGAGAAACGAAATAGATGTAGGCGCACAGACTCATAAAAAAATTAGTAAATTTAAATGTTGTACAAATTTCGAAAAAGTCCTCTAAGGATTTTCTCTATCTAGACCATGAAAATTAGGCAAGAGTTGAATAACTTAAGGTTTCAACACAAAATGTTGAATACTATGCAACTCATGGTTTGTCTAACTCATGGTTATCCTCCATTGTAAATGAAAGATTAATTTCAGTAGCACTGTTTCTCTAATGGATTGGATTCAAACCTAACAAAAAAATGTGTTTAATTACGTGTCCACGTGGTCATACACTACTCACAAATTCCCTCTCTCTCTCTCTCTACCTAAACTAGTTACAAAAGATAAAATTAATTTTGAAAACTTGTTTCCCAACATGTCCTCGGCAACGGCTCCAAAAACTTGTTGTGTTTTAGTTACTCGCAAGCGCACAAAACGATTTGGAGTATAGATATGCAAATTACAAGGTCGATCCCTCAATGACTTGTGTATGGGAAAACAAGACTAATTTAAAATAATTAACTCTTAGATTAATTATGAAGAATTGGATTATCTAAACTAATGGAAATCAATTAATTGAACAATAAAACAAAGCTGACTAAATTATCAAAAACACTTAAACTAAACAAGAAATTTAAACTAGGCAAGAAATTTAATTAAGGGGAATTTATTAAATAATACAAGAAAAAAAATCCATTTTGAAAATATTGTTCAAATTAATTCCTGAACATGGTATCTGACGAGCCATGCAGGCGTCAGCGTGGCGCTAGTGCCTGCATGGCTTTTTTTTTAAACCGACCTTAAAAGAACCGTCGTCCTTTACAACCTTAGATGTTTTTGTCCCATTTTAAAAGACAATCACTTCAACGATACATATCTCTCTCATTTCTGATCCGTTTTCACCCATTTTTTTCATTCTTCCTTATTTTTAGTGCTCTTTCTTATGATAATAATATCACAAAAATATTGAGTCATCGCATGTTATTTATCATAGTTTTTGTGGCATTTTTTCGATAGGATATCAAAATCATTATGATATCGTGATAACTAAAAAAAGTACTAAAAATAAGGAAGAATGAAAAAATGGGTAAAAACGGATCAGAAATGAGATATATATATATATATATATATATATATATATATATATATTTGATGTTTGTCACACTAAAATAGCTCAAAACAAAACAATAGGAGATTCATAGGCGTCGGTTGAACCTACACCTTTCTCTTTAAAACTTTGTCCAATTTTAAAGGGGGCTATCATTTCAACGATGCATATCTCTCTCATTTCTGATCCGTTTTCGCCCTTTTTTTTATTCTTCCTTATTTTCAGTGCTCTTTATAGTCATCAAAATATCATAATGATTTTGATATCCTATAAAAAAATACTATAAAAATTACGATAAATAGCATGCGATGGCTCAACATCTTTGTGATATCATTATTATAAGAAAGAGCACTGAAAATAAGGAAGAATGAAAAAAATGGGTAAAAACGGATCAGAAATGAGAGAGATATGCATCGTTGAAATGATCGCCCCTTTAAAATGGGACAACAACATTTAAAGTTGTAACAGGCGACGGTTCAATCGACACCTCTCTTAAAGGCATTTTCTCTTACCGACGCCTTTCGGGTCGGTTTAAAAAAAAACCGCGTAGGTGCCAGCGCCTGTATGGCTCGTCAGATACCCCGTTCAGGAATTAATTTGAACAGTATTTCAAAATGGTAATTTTTTTCGTGTATTATTTAATAAATTCCCCTTTAATTAACTACTAGAAAATACATAAAATATTAATAAGCAAAAAGACTAAGGCATCGGAATCAGCACATATTCATTTGAAAGAGTAATACCCATAATCATTAATTATTTTCACAATTTATCTCATAGCAAAACGAAATTTAATTACTCTAACTACGGAAAATATTACTTTTGCATACATGAATTACCATTAAATATATGTTTTCCTGTGCTTAAATAGATTAGATTCAAATCATTAATTATGTCCACTAACAAAGAGTAAATCACAATTAATATCCTCATCTAATTATAAAAAATACAAATCCAAGCATGCAATTACAAGAACAATCAGGTGAACAATTTTTAAATTAAGCACAATTAATGAAAGATAATCAATTCTCTTGGGCCTAGAACTCCTATAAATTACATGGCTTCATCCTAGCCTTAGCAACAAGTTTAGCTACTCAATTTAATTAAACTAATGACAAGAACAGAAATCAATTTCATTAAAAGAAACAAAGTCTTACAAATGTAGAAATAATAATAAGAAGAAAAACCTTTTTCAGCTCTACGAACTGACCCTCCATGACTCTATACAGAAGCTTGAACCCATGCATGGCGGCAACTAGAGGAACAAACGGAGAATAAAGAAATTAAAAAAAAAAAAACTTTCCCTGTAAAAAGAAATTACTGTTCAAACTACTGTCCTTCTCCTCTTGCTGTCCTTGCTCTATTTTTATAGGCGGTTCACAAAAGCCCCAAAATCAGCCCTTCCAAATCAACTCGTCTTCTAAATTCAGCATGCTTCCCAATCCGAGCCTCTGTTCATCCAATTTTGAGCCTTCCATATCATGGCATGCCCAAAGTCCATCATTTTTGTTCTCCTGAGCGCAAGCTTTCCAAATCCAAGTCGAGCCCCTTCCAATTGGCGATGAACCTTGCCGGATCAAGCCCAGAGCTCTCCGTTTACAACACTTCTCTGCAATGCCCGAGTGCTCAACCACCCTTCTCTCTTTTTTTGTACTTATCCGTTCCAAAATACTGTGTACATTTGAGAAAATTTTTATTTTTATTTGACCATGAAGCCCACAAGGAAGTCACATGACTTCTTCTCCCTTATATTTCGTCCAACTAGTCTGCTTGTTCCCAAACCAAATTCAAGTCAATCCTTCCAAGTTTCCAAGAGGAAGTCACGTGATTTGACAAAATGTATATAGTATTTTGGAATAATTAATATTTCTAAATGTACATAGTATTTTGAAACAGATGGAGTATTTTGTTTCTTAACCCATTATATTGCTCTCAGCCGACTGATCTCATCTTTGTGGCTCTTCACTTTAAATCAGAACCCATCTTCTCTTTACTAACAATTAATGGCTCAAATTATTCCTGCACTTGATTTAAGCCTTTACATGAATTTGAGCTTTAAAAACCCACTTCAACTTTTCTAACCGTCAGATCTATAATTTTTTCACACAAAAAATTGCTCGACATGCTTCAATTCGACGATCCACATCTGAAACTCTTGAAATCTATATAAAAATAATTAAATTTAATTTAAATACATAATAAAATATAGTTCATTTAAAACGATTAATTCATATAAACTACTTAATTAAAGTAAACTAATTATTAAACTATTAATTACCAACCTAATACTAAAACACATGCCTTTATTGTTATTTTAAAAAAGAAATGACACTAGCAAATAAATATAAAGGTAAATAAAATAATGTATATTTTCTGTATATCAACCATGAAAAGTGTAAAATGACAATCACACATAAGATAGACTATCTATAAATGAAATTCAAAATGAAAGAAAAAAATAATCTGATGTGTTTTAAAGGTCCGAAGCTATATTATAAATATTCCTAAAATAAACTGCAAGTCTAGAATCTAAACGACGAACTTCCACTTCTTCGGTTCACTCTAATCTGTTATCCACTACTCGCTATCTATTGTGAAGCCTGCACCGGAGGATACGTGAGTATTCTTAGAAATACTCAGTAGAATGTAAAACCATAATAGGAATAAAGCAAGGTAATAAGTGATAATGTAAATAGTGGAAGAGACAATTGCTGCCAAAATGATATAAATCCATTGAAAAGAGATAATTTAATACAAAAATCGAGAATTGCTAATATCCAGATGAAATTATCAGACTCCACAAGACAATGCTAGGAGTAAAAGTAATTATGCTATCAAATTAGTGCAGATGTTAGACGGACAGCATAACCCATACGCCTCTAGTTTTTTTTTTAAACCCTGCCATGAGTCTAGCGACGTGGCACAATCGGTGTTCATGGACACAATAGTTGGAGTCTGTATAGGCCTTCCATGATGCCTGATAATCTAACTAAGCGCACAGGGTGCCACAAAAGGGTAAGGGCGAGGTGGGTCTCAATGTGTGAGACTAGACGGGTCTCTAGTGCTCATGGTTTTATGGTGAGCATATTATGATTCAATAATGCGTATGAAGAGAAACACACCAATGTTATGGGAACTCTTCAACAAAATCTCACCTTCGATCTTGTCCGTGCGCGGACCAATATTACTGATATTTCAAGTTGAATAACGTAACAAGAAGTTGGAATTAACTCTCATGCAAAGGGATGCAAACCGATAACTCAAACGAGCAAATAACTATACGGAGAACATGAATGTTGTGTCAATTCCTGAGGAAACGTACTTTCCTAATTCTATTTGATTCTGCTACAGATAAAAATACCAAAAACATTAATACAAACAATGAAGAATTACATGCCATTGAATTAAGTAAGAATCCCAAAGAAAGACTCAGGGTGCGCTACATATCAAGGCTTTAACAATACGATTCTAGGGACAAGAACTCTGATTGGGCATACGTCGTATAAACAGAAAGGTCAGAAAAGACAAAAGGGTCACAAGACGATGGGGCTTTTAGGCCTAAAGGCCAGGTTGTGACTTGCATACTCATAATAATTTAAGATGTAATAAGGTCTCTCAGGTCGGTCTTATATGTATACATTACTAAACTAGTGTTACTCAAGGGTCGATCAAGGTTTCTGGAACCCGACTGCAAACTTGTAGTTCAACTGCAACTAAATTCTATAATAGGGCTTATGTAATCCGTGATACATCAGCCTAGTTGGACAATTGGATATGGTATTAATATGTACTATATATTGGCTGGGATGACACACAACTAAGCAAAAGGGTTCAGTCGACTGCTAGGCAGGCAGTAGAGGTTATAACTTTTGCAGAAACATTATATGACAACTCATGGATTGTGACATCTAAAACTGGATAACAAGATCACATCGATGGATGATTGCAGCAAAGAAAACGTCATAAATTATGGGTTCTTATCATAATTCAACACATGCAAGCAATAAGACATGTCAAAGTGGCATTCGGCCCCAAAACTAGAAATGCTCTACAACTTATATCAATTTTTCTATGCATGAACGATTCAACCAGAAACATGTCGTCAACTAGACTAGAGCATAGAATGATAGACACGTCAACTCCAATAATAATTGCAAGGGTATTTAACTGTAAACACAGAAGAACCGAAAAATGCAACAATACAGAATGGTAGACTAGATATTGCGTAAAAGCATCCTACCTGGAACCTTTCATTGTAAATCCTTGCCTCCAATGTCCCCAACTCCTCCTTCGTCGCGTCTCTAGTCCGACCAGCAAGGAGGAGAGAGAGATTGAGAGAAGTGAGGGAAAAAGGGAGGGTCGGCTGCTCTTTTTATAGCAACATCCAAGGTGTCCCACTCTTGATGGAGTTAGGATCGTCATTTCCTATTCAGTTAATCCTCTCCTTGATCAAGTCCATCTGGTCTCAACTGTCCCCTTCCATGCCTATCATCCAGTGTCCATTAGGAACCCAGCCCAAGGGGTTTCCTATTTCCCGTCCATCATACTCCTCCAATCCAACTCCAACTTCAAGTGGGAGTACATGATCTCCTATAGACTTATCTCCTGCTCTCTTATCAGGAAGCCCCATCGATCAGTACTCTTAGAGTCCAAGTCGATCAGGCTTCTAGATAATATATATATATATATATATAAGAAAAGTTTAAATGAGATCACTCTCATATAGCTTATATGAGGCCAATTCAATTTGTAAACATTGGATCTTGTTCTGACAATTACATATAGCTACTATAAACTCACCTACCCACTGATGTGACACACTCACCTACCCACTAATTTGTTACCTACCCTTGGATCTGAATCTAACGATACAAAAAATTAGCCTCATACTCCTTATATGAGAACGATCTCATGTAAACCGCTCTCTCTCTCTCTATATATATATATATATATTTGCATCACACTAACTTACAAACTGCTTTTTGAATATCATTCAAATATGTAAACGATAAATCAAGATATCTCAAATGCACTAACTTAACAATTGAGTTGATCAATTTGACAATGTCCAACCCGTTTAAAATCAACACTCTGATCCGTCGCAGTTGTTCCAGAGAAATATGAGCATCAACAGTACTAGACAAAGAAGATTTGCCCACAAGTGTGCGTACGTTTCCTGCGTAACTCAAACCATTGATACAAGCACTAATTTGCTTATAATCGCTGGTAGTCCAGGTACAATGAAGAACTTTTTCAGCATTTAACAGTGAAGTATCTTTGGAGTCATGAACAACAGCTAGTTCTCCTTTTGTCACAAACTGTGCAAGGTCATGGACCAGATCATGCATCTTGCACCGCGTTACGTTCCCCAACTCATCGCTTCTTGGCTCTTGAAGGAGGGAACGCTCTAATATCTCATCGAAGTACTCCCTAGCTATGTCTCCCACTTCCCTTTTTCTATCATGTGGAATGTAGCCTTGAGCCACCCACATTTCAATTAATTCTTCCTTTTCCATTTCGTAATCCTTTGGAAATATACAACAGCAACGAAAGCACTGCTTGAGGTGTGGGGACAAATGGTAGTAGTTGAGCAATAGAGCCAGTAGAATGCCTACTTTAGATTCAGACCATTCCCACATTGGGGAATTAAGGACATTCTCCCACTCTATCGCTGTCCTTTTAGTCCTCAAGACACCTGCAACGGTATTAAGAGCTAAAGGTGTCCCTTTGCATTTTCCCACAATTTCCATTCCTATCTTCACAAATTCTGTACCCTTGCTTTCATCAATGCCTTGAAAGGCATTTTTCTTAAAGATCAACATACAATCCTCAAAGGGTATAGAACCTAAGTTGTACATGTTTGCTATCCATAACAAGGGCAGTCTTTGTAAGGCGTGTAGTGACAAGTATCAACCTTTTGCCCCACATTTCTTAAGAATACTTATCAGCTTTTCCCATTCTCCGTAATCCTCATTCCATACATCATCCAAAACAAGTAAATATCGCTTGTTCTCAAGTTTCTCTTAATGTTTTTGTAAAATCTCTAATTCAACTGCAATGGGAGTGTTCTCTTCTATAATCTCAACAATTTTTCTAACTATCTTTAGCACATCAAATTCTGTTGAGATGCACACCCAAATCCTCTCATTGAAGTGCAACTTTACTTCGTGGTCATTAAAAACAAATTGAATAAGTGTTGTTTTTCCATATCCCCCCATACCCACTATTGATACAACTACAATGTCTGATTGCTCAAAACTACTTTCACCTATTAGGTTGTTTTTTATTTCTCAATTTCTCTACCGAATATATCTGACGTATCTACCAGAGATGGTGTCATCCTGGAATTGTCTGTTAAAGTAGAAAAAGTTTTTCCATCCCATTCCTCGACAAATTTGAACTTATTTTTCTCATCTGCAATCTAGTCCAACTATATGTTTATATCCTTCATTATATTCCCAATACTATGGCACAGAACTAGGTTTTGAAAACAAGTGCACTGAGGAAAAAGATTCCATAGCGAATTGGGAGTGTTATTGGTGTTTAGCTGTTGGGATCTGATTTTCCACTCGTCAAGCACATCATCCACTTCATAAGCAGCATATTTGACCTTATTGAGCCACTCTTGCATAGCTTCTTCTTTAAATCGCCTCGTCTCAGCATCATGCAGAGAGGCTCTTATGGCATTGAGTGTATTAGGAAAGTTTCTCGACCTCTTCCTTGGTGCCACACACCAATTTTACTTCTTGAGTAGCAAGACGGGCCATGCTTTCACGCGCAAATGGAATGAGAGCATCGGCCATTCTTGAGGAATTGTGTGACAAGGATGTAGGCAGTATGATAAGAAGAGTCATTTGGCTGAAAGATGTTAAGGACTCTTTGAAATGGAGTTGGTTACTTCATCCCTTGACAACAACCCCCTGAGATAGGGTCTTGCCAGCAACCTTTGGATTGACATTCAAGTTTTCCTTTGTAGTTGCACTTTATTCATTCTAATAATGTTTATTCCCTTTCTCTAGAAATTAACGCATCCCTCCTCATAAAAAAAGCTATGCATCTCTTTGTGAGTACACTATGTTCCTTCTCTCCCTAAAGTTACTCAATTATTCCTTTCTTCATTTCCACTTCCAAACTAGTGAGACATTCGTTTTTTGGGGCAATTAAAGATAACGTCATTAAACGATTTTTTATATGGATAACTATTGTGCCAACTTTTTTTGTTAAGAACATCATTTGTTTAACAAAAAGACTAAACTTCCTATAAAAGAAATACACTTCAGTCAATCAGAAGCAGAACTGGCATAACGAGCTCTGCCATGGCCCATGGCCACCGCAACCTGTAGAGCACAGAGATCTGCGACCAACATTTGAAAACTGCCGCTTGCTAGAGTTCGCCGCAGTCAGCTTAGATCTCCACCAGTGCCACCCTTCACTGTTGTGCCACTTCTATCCCAAGAGCTCCTCTTTCCCTCTTGCCAGAGCACTGCCAAACATCACCTATGTCGGAAAAGTGCTCCAGACGTGTTGCTGAAAATTTCTCACTTCTACCCACCAGAACACAGCTTATTGGAGCACAGCCTCTGCTGTCATTGAAGCGTGCCTCCACCAACCATGGGCACTGCCACCACCCAAAACAAAAAAGCATAATCATGGTGTTTAATGGGCCGTTTGGATCGTAAAAATGAGAAACATCCACTCCCAAAAATCCACCAAGATTATCCACTAAACTAGAGGTGTTTCAGCTAGTTAGTGGATAATCCCAAAACTCCACCTGGTTGGTGGATTTTTGGGTGTGGATGTTTGAGATTTTTCACGATCCAAACAGCCCCTAAATAAAGAGCATGATTATGCAATTTTGCATTTTGTGTTATTTAGATCTTTTTGGAGTTGTGTTGCTATGTTTGTTTGATCGTGATAAGAGAACACTATGTTATCTTTAGAAAATGAAGTTAAATCATCCTACTTCGTTATTTCGACAAGCAAGATTTTGAATCCATGGGACATGCATGTCGAATGACATTCTTAAAGGCAACAAAGGAAGTCTTTTAAAAACCAGCCCAGCCCAGCCCAGCCCAACCGGTCGAATCTCGTCCAACCGAACATAATGCCCCATAAAAACTGGACCTGGCGATCATTCCATCTCGTGCCCAGGGCATTTTCCTAGAACACTGGTACTCGGACTTCTTTCTTGCCTCGTTCATGGAATAAATAACCGCCGCTCTTGCTTCTTTTACGTCATTTTCTTATAATGAATGTATTCTACGTTAGTCCCATTTGCCATTGTAAAAAGAAAGCCAGGCATGTCTTTATGGTCAATGAACTGGGATGCTTAATAAAGCAGGTCCAGTTTACCTAGAAGACGGGCATGCAAGCTTTAGGAATGGATACCTGACCTGAAATGAAATCGTTTTACAAGATTGATTCAAGCTATATTTAGTGGTTCCTGAATATCAACATAGTGCCGATAGATGTGTGGGCTCCGAGGCAGCCAAAGATAGCTTGAGTCACATTTTAAAAAGCGGGATGGAGAAGAATCCATTCTGCAACATTTGTTCAATAAGTCAATGACCATGGTGATGACGAACTAGAAAAGCTGTATAATCTGACCATACACCGAACAGCTACTAGTGATGCACTATTTATGAAATGGATGGAGTGCATGTAAAAACCAGCTGTAGACTAGAGCCATTGTCATCTTTGAGTACCAATCGTTAATCGAACTCATTAAAAAAAAGCCTAATCAAACTAAGAATAAGAAGGCCGGCAGATGCAGATCATATGTATAACTGTCGTATAATCTGGCTATTGACAATTCAACTGCTTAAAGTTGCAGAGAAAGGTCTCATTAAATATTCTCAGTTCGACAAACAGCCGTGTACTGACAGGTTAATCACCCCAAATGGCATCTTGGTCCAAGACATGACCCTGTTCCTCGTTCTTTTTCACTTCATTCCATTGTAGAGCAGATATTTGACCAAATGTGTGAGTTCAACATACGGCCACCACCTTCCGGTTTAATTCCGTACAATCTTTTTGTACTGAAGTGATACCTTCCAAAGCCTTTCCTAGTTCAGTCTCCGACCCCAATTGATGCCAATTTGCCTTGTTAATTTTTTGAAGTCATGTACCCATCAGTTTGTATGGCCAACCATAATTATCAACCGCATTTTCTTTGGCTATGCAGACATTAATCTTCAATGGCGCAGATTGCTCACATAATACAGAGAAGAAACCATCTCCATGTTGCAGAAGACAGTAAACTCATTCCCATGAGTCAGTATTTTCAATCCTCCACAAGCATTCCTTTCTCAGAGGAGAATCTGTAAATATCGCTTTAATGAAACACTGCACCTGGTCAAACAAATTATATTGCATGAGAATTGAGTATATGCCCACAAAGCACAGCCAATATACACATACGAACCGATATAGTCTAAATCTATCACATCTATCATAAGTTTTGATGCCAAACCATAGTACCATACCATTGATAATTATCACTTAATTACTAAAATATCGATCCTGGTTTAAATTTAGCATTTACAGGAGCAAACTAACATTCAAGGACAAATTACAGAGAACAGAGCTGGACATGTCACCAAAATAAAATTACAAGAAAATCCACACATAAGCAAGTTCTGAGCATCAGTTCAATCAATGACAGAATTAAGTACACATAGGATATATCATACCTCCAGTGACGTGAAGCCACAGCTACAAAGATGTCCACTCTCCCAACTCGATGTAATGGATTTCAAAGGCATATCTAATAATTCTATAAACCATAAGCACAGGATCAGTGTCTTGTACATGGAAACTTAACCAAGAAAAAATAGTGGAAATCTTATCATGGCACCCACCAGCCATTTTACGGAGTTTACATAAAGATGGGACCTGCTTCTCAAGCTGAGGCCATATGTTATTCTCTGAAACTTTCTTCTCTTCAATGAGTGACTCCAACAAGGAAGACACATTTTCAAGAATACTATGTATTAGATTTTGAAGCTGCAAATATTTAAAACAAAATAAGAAATATTGACTCAGCACAACACATTCAAATTAGTAAAACCAAGTAATATGCATAAAAAAGTTATACCTGTAACGTTTCCTCCGCAGCCATGTCATCTAGTTGAATTATGTCTTTTGTTATCCTAGAGAACACTGAATCCAGGACTTTGCACATTACTTTCTTGTACGTTGACTGCAGCAACACTGGATCCCAGATAATACGTACTTTTTCAAGGATGAAAACAACCTGTGCCAAGATGCGGACAGCTCAAAAACAAAATGATTCATAATAAAAGGAGAAAGAAAATGTGCAGAGAGGCAATGAAAAGAAAATGTGCAGAGAGGCAATGACGTCAGCAGAGAGGTATTTTAGTAGTGCAGTTATGCTTTAATTTTTGGACATCTTGCTCCCATGTAAAAGCAGACTGGTTTTCATTGTTACTAGCTTTGTAGTGGAAAATGATGATGAATTATCAAAAACTACATGAAACTGCCTCAGCTGGAAGGAAGTACAATGATATAACTGCGATAAACATTAAGGGCAGTAGGGTGGATGGGCAGAAGGTGGTGTTAATGAGGCTAGAGTTGGGAGGAAGTTGGACAAAGGGGGCACAAAGACCTTCTGTTGAGCACCTGCTGTGTAATTTCTGCAGGCAATAGATGTCAAGGAAAGGGAATAATCGAATCTTTTAGGAGTAATTTCAGCAGAACCAAATGAGAGGGCCAATGCCTGGCCTTATTTGCCCATATTATACCTAATCCAACAAGCAGAAATTCCTAACTATATGAGAAAGGACATGGACTAGCTTAACGTATATAAATACATAATGGGGAATGGACCCAATGGGCCATGGTTGCCATAATGTTTGGATCATAGCATCCCACCACCGCATCGACATCACCTCATTTTCAAGGTGGTCTACTTTTCTTCATCCATGGACATAGAAAAGCTTACCAAATGAAGCTATAGAACTGTAGCGCTTGGGCCCACTACTGAGCAATGAGTGGTTTTAGCTCTTCGTTGATTTTTAAAATTTGCTTAGATCTTCTTTTGCTCAAGAACTTCTGGAGAATGTAATTCAAGTTTGCATTTAGGATGCTTGTCTTGAACTAGCTTTAGTGGGTTATCACTAAAATTTTCTTGCAGAAGAGATTCGACTTTTAAAAGTCTTTCCTCGCTTGCTTGCAGATAAAGGAGAGTTTAGGACAACCGTTCAAAACGGTATAACCACTCTAAGCACTTAGTGCAAAAAAGAGTAAAGTCATTTCTAAGAAAAAGATGGAACTTCGTAAAAGTAAAATTGAATTTCTTGGATGTGAAATCGAGGACGGAAGAATTATTCTTTAAAACCAAACCAGGCTAATCTAGCATTACCTGCGAGTGTGTTTTCCATATAAGACAGTTTTTGCTCATCGCTCCATTCTTTATAATGAATACCAAGAGCTATATCAATGGCTGATTCCCATATGGTTAGAATAATCAAGAAATATATGTGTTGATAGAGGAAACCCAAAAGGTTTTCCTACAACAGCTAAAATGGCTAAACTCTCTACCTGAGATGGTAAAGAGAACTCCGGAGCATAGTGCTTTACATAAAAGCATTATAGCAAAATATTCGGATGAAACAAATCTTTTTCTCAAATGGATTATTCTTAACGATTTTTCCTCTTTGAAAGAAAGAAACAAAAAACAGGAAGCATCTTCAAGCCAAATGGCAACGGAAGAATCTGAACGTATGAAAAGCATCAAGGTTCAAAAATATTCCTATAAGCCCTAAAGGTAACTGTTATTATGTTATTTTTAGAGGAAAAGAGACTGGCATATTCACCACCTGGGAAGAATGTCAACCTCTTATTAGTGGCTATAGTAATGCGAGTTATCGCAAATACAAGTCACTAGAAGAAGCAAATAGTGCCTATAATATATTTCTAAACAAACAAGATGTTTGATTTTGTTGGAGATATAGTAAGAAACTTAGCCACATTGTTGGGATACCAACAAAGGCAAAATGCTTACTTCGTCCCAAATTTCTGTCCCTTTACAGAATTTGGAGACATACATGGACATCTAATGCATACATCTAGATCTAAACCAGATGATACTGCATGCATGTTAAACACTATTGTTGATTTCCTAATACTATGTGGTGACAATATGCAAAATATGTCTGAATTAGCCGAAGATCAACATAAAAAACTGATCAGGCAAATTAACAAATTACCTAAGGAATCATCTTTTGATAAGCAAACAGGTAAAATTGTTAAAGTTCTTGAAAGACTTGATAAAAAGTTTAAAGAACAACCATCTAGAGATGCAAACAACAGCAACTCAGATGTACTTAAATCTATTTTGACTAGATTAGATAATCTAGAACAAAAAATAGAAAACAATATAGACTTAGTACAAAATCTATCTACAAAAGTCAATATATCACAGCCAACTGATAAGAAAATTATCGAAATGGAAATAAAAAATTCTGTTGAAAAATTAACAACAAGAATTGACAGCTTAAGAGAAAGTCTTTCTGAACTTATTTCAGAGGTTAGGATTGATCCTGATAAACCTAAACCTACTGAGCTTAGAACAGAAGAAAACTCTAAGCAAATTTTAAAAATCAACGAAGAGCTAAAACCACTCATTGCTCAGAGCATTGAAGTTTTAGAACGAGTTGATGAGAATTTGGTTCATGTAGTTAGAAAACTATAATGAACGAAAAATTCATAAAAATTGAAGCTAATCGTCTTACTAAAGACTTTAGCAATAACTTAAATATTTCCGGTGAGATGAAGCAATGGAACATGCAAACATCTAATACTGAAATGTTTAATGACCTCCAAAAATTAATCAGAACAAATCAATATTTGCTGGTTAATATAAAGATAGACATTCTTAATGTTAAAGACGAGATCGAAAACATTAAAAACTATCTTAAGGAGAAAAACTTGGATATCACCGACAAGTTAAAAGAAATTAACTTGCAAGATCCCAAGACAACAGAAATGTTAAAAGACATTAATAAAAAATTGTCAGAAATTAACATTCCTGAGAGTACGAAGAAGTCCGAACCTAATTTCGGATTTACTCGACTCAAGCCTGAAATTGACTGGTCTGCATTCACAAAATGAATGTAATAAAAAACCTAGTCAAATTCAAGCAAGCTAAAGGGAAAGAGAAGTATCAGGTCTACGACAAAGTCACTTTTGAAGAAGTTGACGATGCCACAAATCATCAGCTTCGTGAAATCCCTCAGCAATATCTTTATGAAACCAAAAAGGTTACTAGAGATAGAACCAAGAGAATGTATCTCGCAAAAACCAGAGATTATAGTTCTCAGGCCGATATTATAATACCAGCCGTAACTAAACAAGATCTAATGGAAGATTTCGGCAAAGATAATGGATATTTTCATATAGCCGCCATACAGATTCTTGTCAAGTGGTTAGGTAATGCAGGTATTAATATACCTATTAAACTAGCCATCAGGGATGAGCGGATCATAAATACTGAGAAGTCTATTCTTGGTTTATGGTCAAGCAACCTTTATACAGGAGCAATATACACTGTGTTATATTGTGATTACCTGTTCAGTGCTGAAGACATTAACATAGACCAAGCTCTAACGTTATATGTCAAGCCGACTATTGACCTTCTTGAAGGATCAAAGGCAATCAGTGTCAGCACAAAACTCTATATGAGTTGGCAAGAAGCCGCACAACCATTCCGGTTGAGAGATTCACAGTTTAATAAACAAAATCTCGCGCAAGGCAAAGCTATAGTTCTCAAGAGTAGCTATATGGATGTTACTAACATTCCACAGCCTATTCCTATTGAAGAACTAAACTTCGACCTGGAATTTGAATTTCCAAAGACATCTAGACAGCTAAATGTCGGGTCAAGTTCAAGTGTAGATTACAAGCTAAACACTAGCAATAATCTCACAATCAGACTGAAGTCACCGGTTAATAAAAAACCAGGTACTTCGAGAAGATTCAACGAAGCACAGTTTGCACGTCTGAAGAAGATGAGTCCTAAGTATCTTAGTGAACTCACTCGCCTTGGCTTACCAGCTGACTGTAACATAAAAATCACAAAATCCCTACTTGAAAAACAATGGGATGAATGTGAAGAAGTTAATGATGAGTTGGTCATGCCACAACATTAACGTCAATCTTAGCTTACCCAAATGAATTTGAGTATAGCAACACTTTGACTATAAATGAAATCTCGCCTATCATAGAAGAGATGGATATAGAAGAAGTTAATCGTGTTAAAGCTAGAAAAACTAATAAAGCAAAAACACGACACCAGACTTCAAGAAATACCAATACATATTATACTGGTAGCTATGACAGAGAAGAAGCTTTGTCCAAAGCAAGAAGTCGACCTCATTATCAGCCTAATCTCGGAGTTCTTGATGATGAGATGGGGATAACAAATATCAAGGTAAAACCCATAAATGATAAAGGTATATTTCTAACGTGCAATGATTTTCAGGAAGCAAGCACAGAAATAACCATATGGGAATCAGCCATTGATAGAGCTCTTGGTATTCATTATAAAGAATAGAGCGATGAGCAAAAACTGTCTTATATGGAAAACACACTCGCAGGTAATGCTAGATTAGCCTGGTTTGGTTTTAAAGACACTCCCCAATACCAAAGTTGGTATTTAGCAAATCTTGCAAAGGGCAATTCTCCTATTGTTCTAATGGGACAACTCTTACGCGAACTCATCTGTGGAACCATAGATGATAATGAAGCGAAGAAAAGGAGAAAAGATAAAGCATTTCATATGCTGCAAAACATTAAGTTGTGTAAACTTTCAGAATTTGAAGAATACAATTTTTGGTGATGTGAGTAGTAAAGATCATTTACGGATGTACTTTACTAAATTTCCATCTCCTTGGGGAGAAGCTCTGCATAAAGAATATGTAGAGAAGGATCCAGACACCCTCGGACGAAGAATTTAGTTCGTCAGAGATCAGCTTGAAAAACATTGTCTTGATTATAAGATCAATAAACAAGCAAGAACCAATAATCAACTTTTATGTAATAGGATTTCTATTCCACATTTGGAATTTGGATGTAGTTCAAAGAAATCTTATAGACATAAAAGAATAAAACCAAAATCTTATAAAAGATTTACAAAAGGTTTTAAATTTTCAAAAGCAAGAAACAGGTCTGATAAACCTAAATTTCCAAGAAAATCAAAACATAAACCAAAGAAAGACATTTCTAAGGTTAAATGTTTTGGCTGCTAAGAATTGGGTCACTACTCAAATAGATGTCCCAAAAAGAAATCAGAGAAGATAAAAATTCTTGATTTCTTACAGCAGAATGATCTAGTACCTATTGAGGAACTCTCTCTAACAGATACTGACGTAAGTATCTATGAGTTAGAATCTGAATATTACGCTGAAGATACTGATACTAGTTCTTCTAGTGAATATGATAAGTAGAGTTAGGTACTCAAACCAAGAAGAAGAACAAGATCTTGAAGTTCTTCGTGAACTCAAGAGATTGCAAATACTTCAAGATCCTAAGACTTTTGGATTCGAATGGATCAAAAGCCTTAGTCCTCTTCAGCTTTTAAATCAAGCAAGAATCAATTGTTTTTATAAAATAATTGATCAAAATGATCAAGAGTTTGACGATAACTCAAGTATTGAGCTTATGGAAGCCAAACTCAAAGCCATGAATCTAGAAATCAAGATTCTTAAGGCAAAGATCAAAAGGAAAGAAGATACTAAGTTTATGTATCTTCAACCTAGTTTCATTAAACATGAACTAACTACTCATGCTAATGAACAAAGCATTATGTTGTGCACCCTAGATGGATCCACAATAGCCGGCAGCAAGAACAGAGAAAGGGGATGAGAATAGAGAAGAAGGAGGTGAGAAACTAAGGTTTACTTCATTCATAATGAAAATAGGATAAGTCGTCCCCTACATATAGGCGGTGAGCCTGTGAGAGCTGATGGGCCTGATGGGCCATAACACGCAAATACTAAAATAGCCTATTCCTACTGCAGTGGCCCACATGGCCATATGAAATAAGTAAATAACCTAATACTAAGGAGTCGTAACACATTAGTGATTTGATAAATCAATATGCAATTAACACTGAATCTGAAGATGCAGATGATTTATTTCAGTTGGGTTCCATGCTCCAGATACATACCTTGCAACTTTCAATTGCTTGGAGTATGTTTTCTCTTCTTTATCGAATTGATAAAATTGTAATACTCCTACCCAGTCAGTATCACTGGCATCAGTAGTCACTACAAGTTTATCACCTTCATTAGGAAGAGTGAGAACAGGTAGATTCAAACATAACTCTTTGATCTTCCTGATAATTGTTGTGTCATCTAAGGACCAGCTCCATTCTATTCCTTTTTTCAACTTCTTCTGTAGAGGAAGCTTAATCTTAGCAAGATTAGGAAGTGAATGACTTGCTGCATAATTAACTATCCCAAGGAAAGTCTGCAGCTCTTTCTTGCTACTTAGGATTTCTGGATAATCCTTAAGCTTGACAAGAACATGAGGTTGGAGAATAATTCTTCCGTCCTCGATTTCACATCCAAGAAATTCAATTTTACTTTTACAAAGTTCCATCTTTTTCTTAGAAATGATTATGCCATTGTCTCTAAGAGTTTCAGCAACTCTAGTGAGATGATCAAGATGTTCATCTTGATTCTGGCTGTAGACAATTATGTCATCTATATAGACAGAGCAATAGTCAGTATGATTGCCTATTACTTCATCCATTTTCCTTTGAAAAATTTATGGAGCATTGGCTAATCCAAATGGCATTACATTCCATTCGTAACTACCATGAGGAGTTGAAAAGGCAGTAATGGGAATACTATCCTTTTCCATAAGGACTTGGTGAAAGCTTGATTTACAATCAAACTTACTATACCATTTACTATTCCTAAGATTAAGGAATAGAGAATCCTTATTAGGTATACGATATGCATCTTTGACTGCCATGCTCCCATGTAAAAGCAGACTGGTTTTCATTGTTGCCAACTTTGTGATGGAAGATGGCTATATTAATATTTCATGTGCAACCATCATGTCATGAAGCCAATCCACATATTTGGAAAGGTGTATGATGAATATGATGATGTTGAAGCTTCTTATCATTGCCCCCCTTTTCGGAGGGTTGCATCAGAAAGGGCATCCGGCGTAAAAACTTGCCACTATATTTTTTTGTATGGATTTTGTACCATTTTGATTCCGATAAGAGTCAAATGCGGTATATAATCCATGCCGCCGACCCCAGATAGCTGGGATAAGGCGTATGATGATGATGATGATGATGATGATGATGATGATGATGACGATATGCATCTTTGACTGTGCACTCGTTAACCTTTGCTTAGTTAATTACCATGCGTGCTTTGCCTCTTTTGATCTCACTATGGTTTCTCACCATAAACACTGGACTAGACCAAGGGCTTGTGCTTGTGCTGATAAGTTTTAAGTTTAATAGTTCATTTATTTGAACCTTAAACTCAGCTTGATCAACTGGATCGCATCCCATAGGTTTTTGCCTAATAGGAATTTTGATCTTCTTTTGTTCAAGAACATCTGGAGAATGTAATTCAAGTTTGCATTTAGGATGCTTGTCTTGAACTAGCTTTAGTGGGCTATCACTAAAATTTTCTTGCAGAAAAGATTCAACTTTTAACAGTCTTTCCTGAACATTGCGTTTCTGTGGAGTCAATATTTCTACTAACTCACCACGCTCAGCTGTGTTCAAATCTAAGATTTGAATAGATTGCATCCAAGGTACAATAGGTACTGATGCTGGAATATGTGTTAACTGTATAATATTATTGCTCAGAATAATATTATCAGGAGTAACACCAATAGGGTGTTTTGCATTTTGCTGAACCCAAAAGTTGTTTCCGATTATCGCATGATGCTTCATCGGATTGTGTTGCCAAAAATCGGCTATGTAGTCAACATTACCAAGTGTAAATGTGACTTTGGGTGCAAACTTTGAGGTTTCACCCGTGGATTGGTCTGCGTACCGAAGAATCTTCTTTGGTCCATCAATCCAGTATTCAGGTGGGAAGGTGTCTTCCTTTGCAACTAGTAAGGTGCAACCCGTATCATATAGACACGGCACTGAATAATCGTTGTAACCATTGAAACTAAATTTCACAGTTACAAACTGAGATGAGGTTGTTCGTAAGAGATTTACCTCGTCACTTACCTCCGGTGTCTGAAGTTCTGATTGTTCTTCAGGTTCTGATTCTGATTCAGATTTGTAAGATTGATTATTTGTACAATCATCTGCATCTTCAGATTCAGTGTTAATTGATTTATCAAATCACTAATGTGTTACGACTCCTTAGTATTAGGTTATTTACTTATTTCATATGGCCATGTGGGCCACTGCAGTAGGAATAGGATATTTTAGTATTTGCGTGTTATAGCCCATCAGCCCATCAGCTCTCAGGCTCAGCGCCTATATGTAGGGGACGACCTGTCCTATTTTCATTATAAATGAAGTAACCCTAGTTTCTCACCTCCTTCTCTATTCTCATCCCCTTTCTCTGTTCTTGCTGCCGGCTATTGTGCATCCATCTAGGGTGCACAACACCACCACCAGATCCGCCACCTTTAGGTCCAACGGCGGCATTCCACCACCCAATGCTGCAGCTCCTCTTCTTCCCCACCTCACCTTCCAACCCTAGACCCAGAAAACACCATAAAGTTTCAATCTTGGCCGATCGGGAAGCCACCCGCCGGTGATGGTTTCTTTGCTTTGCAGGATACTAAGCTGTACATGAGTACTGCCTATCATCCTCAGAGTGATGGACAAACAGAGGTTGTCAACCGTTGTCTGAAACAGTACTTGCGCTGTTTTGTCGGAGAGGAGCCTCGTCGGTGGCTTCAACTTCTTCCCTGGGGTGAATGGTCCTATAATACGGCTTATCATACATCTACCGGATTCACTCCTTTCAAGGTGGTTTATGGCCGCCCTCCTACAGTGATTCGTTATTTGCCTTTTAGTTCTTCTGTGTGAGGTCGACTATGCGCTTCAGACGCGAGATGAGGTCTTGCGTCAGCTTAAGGCTAACCTCGCAGCTGCCCAGAATCGGATGAAGCAGGTGTATGATCGCTCTCATATGGACCGAGAGTTCTCTGTTGGGGATTTGGTTTATGTTAATCTCTTACCCCATCGGCAGCAGACTTTGGCGGTTGTTGCTTCCGCCAAATTGGCACATCGGTTCCATGGCCCGTATCCGGTCTTGGAGCGTATCGGACCAGTTGCTTATCGTCTGCAGTTGCCGCCCACTTCCCAAGTCCATCCAGTTTTTCATGTGTCTCGCTTGCGGCGCTATGTTGGGGATCCTTCTCGCCTTACTAGTGAAGTGCATGCACCGTTGCTCTTGCCGGCGGGACCTCCTGACCTTCCTTCATCTATATTGGATCGCCGCCGGGTTCGTCGCTCTGGACGCTTGGTGACTGAGGTGCTCGTTGCGTGGCAGGATCATTCTCTAAACGATGCGACATGGGAATTGGAGGATGATTTTTATGCTCGTTTTCCTATATTTTCGCCTTGAGGTCAAGGCTATAGCGGAGCGTGGTGGAATGTTACGACTCCTTAGTATTAGGTTATTTACTTATTTCATATGGCCATGTGGGCCACTGCAGTAGGAATAGGCTATTTTAGTATTTGCGTGTTATGGCCCATCAGGCCCATCAGCTCTCACAGGCTCAGCGCCTATATGTAGGGGACGACTTGTCCTATTTTCATTATGAATGAAGTAAACCTTAGTTTCTCACCTCCTTCTTCTCTATTCTCATCCCCTTTCTCTGTTCTTGCTGCCGGCTATTGTGGATCCATCTAGGGTGCACAACATAATGCTTTGTTCATTAGCATGAGTAGTTAGTTCATGTTTAATGAAACTAGGTTGAAGATACATAAACTTAGTATCTTCTTTCCTTTTGATCTTTGCCTCAAGAATCTTGATTTCTAAATTCATGGCTTTGAGTTCGGCTTCCATAAGCTCAATACTTAAGTTATCGTCAAACTCTTGATCATTTTGATCAATTATTTTATAAAAATAATTGATTCTTGCTTGATTTAAAAGCTGAAGAGGACTAAGGCTTTTGATCCATTCGCTAAATGTCGGGTCAAGTTCAGGTGATAAACTTGTAGTGACTATTGATGCCAGTGATACTGACTGGGCAGGAGTATTACAATTTTATCAATTCAATAAAGAAGAGAAAAGGTTCTGATTCTGATTCAGATTTGTCAGATGGAAAGACTTTTAAAAGTCGAATCTCTTCTGCAAGAAAATTTTAGTGATAACCCACTAAAGCTAGTTCAAGACAAGCATCCTAAATGCAAACTTGAATTTCAAAGATGCATATCGTATACCTAATCTTAGGAATAGTACCTAATAAGTGATATCCAAGTTTTTCTCCGTTTTCTTCTTAGGCTTTTGTTTAGAAACAAGCTGTTTGGTGGATTTGTTGCCAAGTGGCAATTGGGCATGTTGGGAGGGACCTTGCATTTTTGGAAAATGCACATCCATCAACGGATTTGTTTTGCCTTTACCAGGAACCATTTGCCCTGGGCTAGCTTGACTTTTCCCCTGAGTCAAGTCAGTTGGCTTCCCAAGTAATTGCATTTTAAATGCACTTGGTCCGCTACTTTCATTTGCCATTGCCTCTAAATAAGAGTTAGGCGGAAAGTTTGATGATGATGATGATGGTGGTGGTGGTGGTGAAAAGAAAAAAAGCTTTAAAAGTACAATGATATAACTGCGATAAACATTAAGGGCAGTAGGGTGGATGGGCAGAAGGTGGTGTTAATGAGGCTAGAGTTGGGAGGAAGTTGGACAAAGGGGGCACAAAGACCTTCTGTTGAGCACCTGCTGTGTAATTTTTCTGTTGAGCACCTGCTGTGTAATTTCTGCAAGCAATAGATGACAAGGAAAGGGAATAATCGAATCTTTTAGGAGTAATTTCAGCAGAACCAAATGAGAGGGCCAATGCCTGGCCTTATTTGCCCATATTATACCTAATCCAACAAGCAGAAACTCCTAACTATATGAGAAAGTACATGGACTAGCTTAACATATATAAATACATAATGGGGAATGGACCCAATGGGCCATGGTTGCCATAATGATTGGATCATAGCGTCCCACCACTGCATCCACATCACCTCATTTTCAAGGTGGTCTACTTTTCTTCATCCATGGACATAGAAAAGCTTTCCAAATGAAGCTATAGAACTGTAGCGCTTGGGCCCACTACTGCACTTGATTTCGGCCTATGAGCACAGGCTCACATAACTGTAGGTCAATAAACAAAAAGGCTCACATTTTATGCATACTTTAGGGAAGAACGTGGTGTCCTGCACAATACTTACTAGGAAATCTTGACATGTTACATAGAATTGCTTCCCAAGAAGTAACAGACTCAAGCTATAAAAAAAAGTCTTTTGTAACAGAATTAGAGCTGTATTCTTGCACACTCAACTAATTCTGTAGCCTTCTTTAGTCATATATGTCATGGTCCCACAGTGCATTACTTCAGCCACCAAATCACCAGTTACAGGAAGCAGTAGAAATTATGGTACTTGGTCCCGAAGTTCACTAACCAAGTTCAATTTCAGTAAACTCTGCACTGAATGAAACCACATTCATCACTAGAAAAAATTCTTCAGAAGTGTGGGTGAGGCAGCAAAACTCTCCAAGGATCTAAATATGCATTCCCAAATGCTACCTGACAAGCCTAGAATGGAGTACTCACTGTCGCTGATTTTCTGAAGCCAGTTTCCTCCGCCAATTGTGTAGCTTAAGACCCAACATGAAAAGTAAACCCACTCTTCAATGTTTTAAGGTGCCTTCCCCAAGAGGATAAGAGTGCTCAACCTGACTCAAAGACATTGCCGCTTCATCTCTATCTGCAAAGATGATTTCAATCACACTAGCAGAAGAAGTATAGACTGGCTTGTCTCCAGGTGCTGGCTCCCGAACCATATGATATACACCAGGAGGATAGGGTTAATGGAGGCCTAAGTGGAGAGGAAAGTTGGATGAATGGAGCAAAAAAAGAGACCTCCTGTCGAGCACCTGGCTTGTAAGACAGGAGGGGAGAGAAAGGAAAGATGCAACAAATAGCAGAAGAAATAATCAAGACTTCGAAGGCTAATTTCTCCACTAAACCAAATGAGAGGCCCAATACCTCTTAAATAAAAATATAGCCTTATAGGACCATACTCTATCCAAATTAAAAAGAAGAAATTACTAACTAAATGACTTTTAAGTAATGGGCTAGCAAAATATGTAAAGAAAAAAAGAGAATGGGCCTAATGGGCCATGATGGATAAAAGTGCTCGACATGATGAGATTCTTTTATTGTCACCTAATTTTTAATGGTCATAGTAAGAGAAATGACCGGAAAAGGACCAAAGAAAAAGATATGAGAAATAAGCCAAGGATCAAATCAGAGGAAGATGGAAGAATAAATACATCAGAATCAATTGTGAGTCTGACATCATTTATCATTATTTATCAACGATGATCCAAATGCATGGATCAGTAGCCGCAATCACTATATGGGTGGTGCACATACTCTGTAATACACTTGGGTAGGTGCAAAAAGATTTATCCACAAAGAAGTGAAGTGTACCAAAAAGGTAATCTGACTTCGCTTGTCCTCTTTTATAATATGAATTGGCTTGTCCATTTTACAATCTAACTTTCAGTGAAATTATGAATGAACAACAGGAGCTCCAAATTTAAAACACCAAATGGCCAAAGTAACGATAGTATAAAAGACTTGACTCCCAACAAGGTTTAACTTTGTGAGTAAAAAAGGGTTTTCTACACAAGACACATAGGATGAACAATATGTAACTACATACTAATGCATTAATCATCTACTGCTTAAAAAAGGAAATAACTGATAAACAAGAAATATAGATGAACTATAAACGACTGTCAAACAAGTTAGGCTATGTGAAAGTGAACTGGATGTAAACTATTCCATTAACAAGCAAATAAGTCTTGTAAGTATTTTAAATAAATGTAATAAAAGAAAATGTTTTATGTTGAAACTTATATTTAACACCTTCGGTCCTGTTTGCTAGAAACAATAACCAAATAAGATCCTAACATTTTAATACCTGATCAATGCTAAACTTTGCAGACTCGTACTGTTGTCTTTGATGTGTATTCTGAAACCCATCAGCACCATCTATTGCCTGATTATGTAAAACAAGGAGAACAAAGATGATATAATGCAATTAATCAACGAGCAGAGACAATATAGCACTTGGTGGCAAAAAATCAGTTCTAGAAACGTAACCTAAAGGAGTAAAATTAAGAATTGACATATAAATGTAGCAGCAAACAATTACCTCATTCAAGCTTATAATTACTAGCTGCAACTGCTTTTCAAGTATTTCTTCTGCTCTTTGATGAAATTTAAGGGCCAAATCAACAAAAATCGCATATTCTTTCAAGCCAGTTGGAAAATCTGAACGATACTGAAAAAAATGAACTCACTAATAAATGGTTGCTCTCTTTCTATAGTTTGAGAGATGTTGCAATTGAAAAAAAAAACAAATTATGGCAGAAAAACTCACTACAGTTTACAGACTCACTTACGTTCTCCATTCTTTAACATAATTAAGCACGGTTCTAGAAGGATTTAGAAATTTATGGTAGAAAAATCCCACATTGCGGACCCATTATTATAATTAGGGAAAATCTCCAGCAAATGTATTTCAATTTTGCCTTAATGGACACTCAACAAAATGTAAAGAGTAGACTTGCTGACTATTTGTAGATTATACCATTATAAGAAAAAATGAAAATTTTCACCATTCTAAGTCATGCTCCCAAAATGAAAACCAAATGTATCTACTAATTCTGGGTGGAGCATTATGAAAATGTGCTTAAAATAGAGCTGAAGGGCAATTTTGTTTGATGAGATAAATTCTGATACTGTTTTCCCATGTGTTGCCATTCTTACTTTTCATATTTTAGTGTTACGTAAACTACGCATCGATCTTTCCAATCCTCAGTACTTTATTGCGGTTGTTTAGCACTGCAATCCCTCCATTACTGCTGCTTGCAACCTAAATATTGTGCAACTTACGCATCCTTATCAGTAACTCATTAATTTATGTGATTATTTCCTAAAACGGATTATCAACTGCAGGGAGATAATCACTTGAACTATCAGAAAGGGAATTAGTTTATAGAACCAGATAAAAATGGTTCCATGTCATTCTTGCACATGTTTGTACATACACGAGAATAAAATTACCTTGCTACATGTGTGTTTGTGTGTGTATACACACACACGCACAAGACAATGTCATTCTTTTTATACAATTTATATCGTTCAGTTTACCAATAAGACAATGGTCTGCAATAAAATAACTAGTAGCACAATTGCAAAAAAAAAAACACAAATTTACTCAAGCACTTACCACAAATGCAAGCCCAAAGATCTCTTGGGACAGATATAAGCGATCATTGTGAACTAATATAGCCACTTGATTGATGCTATTTAACTGCTTCTCTAGCTTCATATAATGACAGAAGAGTGAGAAGTCATGAAACTTTTCGCATCTCTATCTAACTTTCAAAAAAAATCCAAAGTTCACGTTAAGAAGGATAATATGAAGACATGTGGTGCAGGCAATGGCAAGGTCTAAAGTGCCCTAATATCAAACTCATAATGAAAGTCCTAGTAAACAGCCTTAACTTGGAAGAGATTTTCATTCACCTAAAAACAATGCATCTGCCTATATTTTATGGAAAAAAACAAAAAAGCAGCCAACAAAGGATAAAGTTCATGCAGATAATGCAGTTGAAAGGTCTACAACTATCCATATTGCCTCTACCGTATACTTAAGATTTTGAGGTTGTCATGATTTATATGGGCTTCAAATTTGTCGTTTAAGGATTGTAGAAGCATCAATTATCCTAAGCATCTTTGGCCTAAAAAAGTTTTATAGCTCTCTTTAAAAGGCTTGTAATTAGTAATCAGCATACTCTTGTAAGAAGTTTTTGAAAGTAAAAAGAATCATTTTCTTCTCTATTAATTCATCTTTTTTCTTCTGTCATCATCCTAAGAATATTAAGTCATGGTCCACCCAGATATCATACTCCCTCCGTCCAAAAATATTTGTCCTCATTAGAAAACCAAAATTAACTAAAATTTGTTCATTTGGTTTTCTTAAGAGGATAGATATTTTTGGACGGAGGGAGTACTTATTTAGGCATAGCAACTAGCGAGAAAGAAAGAAATTCTTTATTTGTCCTCTTTGGTGATTATATTGGTACCTGTAAGTTGATTTCACCTAAACTTCACCATCTTCCTCGTTAATAGAGTTTAAAACAAGGAACCCACATTGATCCATGAGGGGTATGTGAATTGTGGCCATAGTCTACCACATCATTACTCTGTCAACCCTATTTCTTAAATTCTTATAGACCTAACCTTCCAATTCACTTTACCCCTATTTCTTATATTTGGGTATTGTTATGGAGCCAAACATCAAACGAGATGCTAGGCATTGGCAACTAGAATCAATCGCATTAAAAGTCTACTACTTACAAGCTTGTTTGTCTGCAACAAGATGGTATAGCCAATGTTTTACGTACTTTAACTTTAGGCAATTGGTTGCAGTACAAACATATAAATTCGACAAACAAGAGCTACCTAACAAGGTCGCTTTGAGTGTCTAGAAGGCGATAGGTTGCAATTGTAAGAAGGCATTTCCTTTAATTGCCTTCATCAAATTCAGAAATGATGTGCAACATAAAAACTTAAAAAAAAAAGCCAAATCAAAAGTGCAATCCTAGATTCAGATTTTAGAATTTTTCACACAATAATCAGCTTGTTCAAGGCAGTACGTATAATCAAGAAAAAAAACAAATAATTATCACAAACCTTAACAGGAACTATAGCCTCATACAGAAGCAGCGCATCTCTTGCCGCATGATAAAATTCTATGCCCACTTTCATGGATGACCCACAAATGTCCTGAGCAAGTAATTCCAATATGTTTACATAATCAAAGCGTACAAGACTCAGTCAATACGAGGAAACCCTCATAGTAGTTTTTTCCAGAGTCAAATTATGGGAAAACTATATTGCCAGCTCCATACAACAGAAAATGACATTTACAAGTGACAACCTGTAGTGCGCAGTGCACATGTGCCACCAGTTGATTTGCTGCTTCAGACACAATGCATTGGCCAGGCTGGAAAAGCAAGTCAACCAATCCCTGTACATGCTTCTCAGCAGTTTTATCAGCTTCAAGATTACTATTACGCTTCTTGGCATCATCCTATCAAAATTGGAAAAAAAAAACAATCTTGATACATCAATGAAGAAAAAATAAATAGCAATAGAAGAAAGAGTCTGCAGTCTATATACTCACCAGAGAAAAAGTAAACTCACTTTGCAGAAGTAAACTTCTAGCCTGTGCCAGTATTTCATTCCTCTTTTTAGATGCAAAGTGAACCTCAACATTTTGAACAAAAGAACTTAGTCTTTCGTCCTTATTATCAGTTGCCGAAATAAATTTCATTTCTTTTAAAGCAAGCTCAAACTGCACTGTGACGTCTATTATTTTCTGAAACTCTGCAATCTCAAATGCATCAGTAGGAACGACCTGAATAAATCAACGTCATAAGAACAAATTTATTAGATGCTGTCAACTAAAAGCATAACAGAAAACTAGACTTTAAAACTGAAATATCTCATTTACATGCCAAATGTGCAAGAAAAAACGACCATATCGTGTCCCTATACGATACACCTGTTATGACAAACAGGTCCCTAGCTCCCAACATGAAGATAAATATTAACTCCTAACGGTTTAGAAACTGAATTAATAGATCAATAAAAATAAAAACAGTGTGCAATCCTCAATAAAAGATCTTAATCAAAGCATGAGCATTCCAGGTCCACTTGACAAAGAGAAGATTCAACTAAAGATAACGTCTCCTTCCCTACTTATCTGATTAATGTTAGCTGAATATATGAATGCCTTAAAACAAAAATCACACACACCAAAGCAATAATCAGCTAGCTCCTCTGACATGGTCTCAAATGGACCCACTGCTAACATGTCAAAGAGAAATCTCTAGTTCCACAACAGCATCAGACAATCAATAGTTTGCAAGCGCGGCCAAGGTGTTTTGGTTAAGTATCTGGCTTTATCTACCAAAAACAGACACCATACTTCCTGTCTCTTGACATTCCCCTTCTAAAATAGCTATTTTTCCTCACGAACACAGAAATATGGCATAAGCAGATAGTTTTTGGTGGTTTTGTAATTAAGAACTTGACTATCAATGGCGAAATGTTCATAACTTCACCTGCTTTAGATATTCTTTTTGATTGCTACAACAATGGCCATTCACCTTCTCTACACGAAACAAATTCACCGCCATCGGCTGCACAACGAAGGCAAGGATTCAATCTCCGGCACTCTACTTCTCCGGTGGGTGCATGACCTACTGCCGTGGTGCAAAGAGCACAATTAACGGTTCTTGCACTGGTATAGGTTGTTGCCAAATATCCATCCCCAGGGGTCTCAAGAGTTTTACTATTAATCTCACTAGCCACAATAGAGACTCCATTAGTACTTCCCCAATTGCTCGAGTTTCTAGGAAACTTGGTTCAAAAAAACCCAACCACTTTAAGTGAGTCCATGTCATGAGACAACCGAACATACCAGTTAAATCTCGGGCAGATACAGCATCGGATGGCTTCTCCTCAGTTTACATCATGAATTTGACCTGATCACTGTCTCCATGACTTCCTAAATGACTGACCAGGTCGAATGATTTTAATAAAATCTACTTACAAGGTCATTTTATAGAAAACTATATCATACTCCACAACGTCCTACCTGAATCAGCAGTCGACAACAAATGTGGACCATGATCCTCCACTAAACAAGCTTAACCCTTTATTAGGATCCTCCACTAAAAAGCTTGACCCTTTATAAGGCTTTAATCTCGATCCCCCAATGTATTATCATAAAAAACTGCACAGTTTGAAAGCATAAACGTACTCACATTAATAATGGCCTTCTCAAGCAACAGAAAAATTCTTACAATTCCAACAGAATTGGAATTTAAAAAACCAGAACTGCCATCTTAGACTTCTTTCAGGCATAAATGATAAACCAAAAAATACCAAGAAAACATCTGAAAACTGCAACTATAGGTTAGGCCAGCAATTTCATCCAAGCCTCAACCAAAATAGGAAGAGGTGATGTGATGAATTTGAATGACAAATATCATAGGTGACAAAGCTATGGTGTCACCTGAAAATTGCAACTATAGGTTAGGCCAGCAATTTCATCCAAGCCTCAACCAAAATAGGAAGAGGTGATGTGATGAATTTGAATGACAAATATCATAGGTGACAAAGCTATGGTGTCAAATTTGGTTCAGATAATTCCAAAAATGTGTCTAATTAACAAAGATTATAGGACAAAGGATCTTCCCATTTAGAAGGTCGACCAACCTCTCACATGACAACAATACTGTGGAAATTGGAACTGCAATAATAGAAAGCCACATTCAGAGAGAAAATTGAACATTAAGCCGTTTGATTTGGTCATGTTCCAGTGCTTCTATTAATCATAACTGAACAAACAAAAATTCCTTCGGTTTTTTTATTAGTCTTAAGTCTAAACTCCATATTCTGATTGGAAATTGCCTCCAGTAAGTGACATTTTTAAAGTAAATATACGTAATATCTTCTACATATTAAGCTATTCATTAGGGTACATCAGTCATCACCCAACTTCGATGCATAGACTACGTAAAACAAATACAAATATATCAAGGCATGCTTTATCTTAAATCACAAAAAAACCAAGAAAAGAGGATAACTGATGAGTCAACGTTCAACAACCAAAAACAAGGTCATGCTCACGTTGCTACTACATTATAAACACATTATTAAATACAAATGACCATGAATAAATTCTGGCATTATGTTCTCAACACAAGCAGCTAAGAAATACTTTTCATATTGTAATATCACCAAACAGAATTAAATTAATTAAGGGATCTTGATTTGAAGCAAACCTTCGAAAGAATATGAGAAGTAACTAGTTCTGCTATCCTTAACCATGTAAGTCTCCCAAAACGTTGCATCCAGAAATCATTGCGAAGCAATACGAATTGATAGATAAACCGTAAAATTTGAACAAGTGTGGAATAAGTAGTTCCAACTCTTGACTTTACACCCTGCATCAAACCCAAGAAAAAGGTCAATGTCAAAAGAAAAGCTGCCAGATACGTAGACCATAGAGGTCACTTGCCAGAATAATTGTTTATACAATCTTATAACAAAAAACATAAGCAGACAAAAACATTTGAGGTCAAACTCTAAGCTATTACATAAAGAAAATAGTCATAAACTATTTGCATGTAATACTCAAACCTTCTCTAAAGATTGCAATATTAGATAACCTTACAGACAGTTATATGATTTAAATCCATCCTCCCAGATTGATGTTAACGCTATGATACAGCTGGTGTAAAAAATTCCAATTATAATGTTGTTATCCCAATTATTATGTTGTTAACTATAGTAGGGCCATTACTATGTGCTTTGTTGTAAATGTCATACCAGTTATTATACTTTTGTCATGATCTATAAACTTAGAACCATGCTTGTGATGAAAACATACGAGGTAAACCTATGGGAGAAGAAGCACATTTAGGGGAAAAGGTATGTGCAAGCAGTCATGGACAATGCTATGTAGAGTCCATAAAAGAAATGTCGTATTTGTATGCGAAGATACCGAAAGCAAAATCAGAATAAGTACAACTATGCACTCAGAATGAAAAACTCTGACTTTTTGTGTATAAACAATGGAAAAAAATCATCACATATAGAAAAATGGATAGATAACAACATCATCCAATGCCCAAAAGGAGACACTTTCATCCAGCAGAAAATAAATGTCAAACCACTCATGTAACCCATGTTGAGGTTGATACGTCATAACTTATCGTAGAAACAGTTTGGATAATTCCAGAATGAATTGACTACATGACATAGCCACTGTCTTTAATTTAGGTTTAAATATAAATAATGTAAGTCAAGAAGCTAGAGGACTAGAATCCAAGACCTTTCAACGAGATTCTGAGCCCATTGTCACTTGGTCAACCTCATTGCCAGTAATCAATCACCAGATAAGCAAACATACTTGCTATCATAAAAGTACTTAGTACATTGCTATTCATGAAGTTACAACAAACGATGGTGATTCTCTAAACATGATTGTGGCCTTTTCAAGTTTGCCACCTACCTCACTTTCACAATTTGAAGACAGCCTGAGAATTGGACCTGATTTCTGCTCAATTCCTTGCTCTAATCCTTCTACCAAAACAACAGCAAATTCTTCACTTATTGTTGGAATCATGACATGCTTGATCATCAAGTCTGCCAACTTTGCAAGCCCATAATCAAGAACCCCAGCTCTCTGCGAATTTCCGAGGAGATGATATAACATAACAATGAAATAACATGTAACTTTAACCATTTCTTCATAACAGAGGGTGTTGAGTCCCAATGACCCGACTAGAATGGGCAGGGAAATCGGCCTCTTAACGCCAATCCCCCAACCCCGTACAAGGCCCACACCTCATATGCACCGGGTAAATCAGGGTATAATCCCAGGTGGGTGGCCAACGAAATGGGAGTTCGAACTCAGAACCTCCGCATTAGGAAGTGCGTCCTGGCCATCCCACCCAACATCCAGTTGGTTTGTAACTAACTTTTCAACATCCTGATTCTAGTGGTGTAACATCAAAGGATGAACTTCTTTTCAATTTCAGAAGGCACAGAGTGTCGCTCACCTCCATAGCAGTCAACACCGTCTGAAGTTTCACTTCCCCAACTCCTCCAGCACTGACATTATACTTTATTCTCACCACCACTTCCCCAGACCCAACCTCAAACAGAACTGCCTTCTCCATCATCCGCGCGAGCGCCTCTTGAACCTACAGAATTCTCTGAACTTATCAGTTATCAACTTTTTAATCAACGAAGAACAACATAGCAAAAAAGAAGCAATCTCCGTCCGGAATTAGTAGTAAATCTGGTTTTTCGAAGACCAAAATGTTACTACTAATTCCGGGAGGAGGGAGTATTCAATTTTGCAGAAACCCAATCCACATTTCTTCTACCTCATCATAGCATTTCCTCCATTCCTTCCGTAACAGCCACAAAATCTCGGGCGACTGCGAATCCGTCGCCACCGTACCATCGTCTTCTCCTCCTACAGCAGTCCTCAGATCTCGTACAACCTCCGCGGCTTCCACCAGCCGACCGCATCCGGCCCTCCAAATCCGCCACCGCCTGCACACACCTCAGCGCCTCCTTCCTCTCGGCCAGCTCCCTCCTCTTCGAACCGATCTCCGCGACAAGACCGCGGATCTCGGCATCTTCCCCGGCGGAGACCAGCCCGAGGAGGGAATCAACGTCGGCGGCGACCTTCTCCCAGTCGGCATAGGTTCGGGAGCAGGCAGAGAAAGCGGCGGAGAATGCGGGGAGGTTGGGGCGGAGGCAGGAGCGGACGCGGTCCTTGATGTGGAGGGAGCGGGACTGAAGGCGGTCGACGAGGAGGCGGAGGTCGGGAGCGGAGAGCGGGGCCGCGGGGTCTAGCTCCCCGGCGGCGAGGAGGTCCCGGACGTCGATGGAGCCCTGCAGGACGTCCATGCTTCCTGTGCCCCAGCCGTCACCGTTTAGCTTCCCGTTAAATTGGCCCAAGCCCAAGTTAATTGGGGCCCAAGCCCGTTATATGATCCGGCCCGGTTTTCTCTTTAAAACGCCCTAGGGCGTCTTCCGCTCTCTTCTCTCTCCACCATGGAATGTCGTATCGGATATCGGTAAAATATTGGTCGACGGCATAACAGACGAAGTATCGGAGATATATCGGAGATATATCAGAGATATTGTATAAAAAAATATCGGTCGTTAAAAACTAGTTTTTACTGTATATTTTCACAATCTAACTTCTAAAATGAGTTATACTAATTTAAACAAAGAATATATTTCAAAATATACATAAAAATGCATATTAGGATAGAAAACAAACATGAAAGTTTTTTTTTTCAAAAAAAAAAAAATTCTTTTGAATTTTTTTTTAAAAAATTATTTTTTAATTAAAAAAACCAATATATCGTATCGCCGATATATCGGCGATATTTGGAAAATTTTGAAAATCCGATACTTAGTGGTATCGGGATATCAGTTTGTGTCCGATACCGATATATCGACGATATATCGGCAAGACGATTTTTCATGCTCTCCACTCGGGCGACGGCGGCGTGTGGCGGAGACGGCCGGAATCCTCTAGCTCCTTCCTATGTGGTACGAAATTCACTACTCTCTCCGTCTCCATACAGGTACTTTTGAACGCCGGCCACGCTCAGTGGGATTTGGCGGTGCGCATCTAGGAAGCACATATACTCCAAAATGGAAGCCGTATACGGATGCATGCGTGTCCGACGTCTATCAATTCCTTATTTTTATTTAGTGCATACATTAAAAAACGAGGGTGGAAAATCTGTACTTAAGTATAGATTAGCGAGTACAGATCTAGCCCTTTATTGGGACATCGAGGGCTCTAATGATACAAACTTAAATCTCCTCCCAGCCTCCTCGGCTTCCTTCTTCCACATACTACTGACATGCCACCTCCCTCCCGCACAGCAATCTCTATATTCCTTCAAACTATCATCGACCTTCTTCTCATCAAAGGCTTTTGATTAGAAAATGAAATAATTTTTACACTTTATATATTGTAAGGCAAATACAAGAGTTTTATCATTGTTCCTGCTCTCCATCATGTGACTGAGATGAAACCCAGTTTTTTTTCTGTACAAGAATGGAAACCAAATCTGATCAGTTTCATTGTATAATGGAAACCTTGTGCAACCTCGCAGGAAACCGCCATCTCCACCATCGCCACGCCGTCGGAGCCTCACCCCCCACTACCAACCCTCTTCGTCACTAGTCCTCGCCACCAGGGATTCAACGTCCTTTTCCTCCTTGCGATTCCATCGCCTCAAAGCCACCGTCTTTTTCTATCCCTCCACCACGTATATAGACGTATCGGTTATGGGTCTTAAGGACGAGGCCCATAGTTGGAGAGGAAGGGGCAGAAGTAGCCATGGCGAGGAGGTCGAGGTTGACTTGGGTGGGAAGTTGGCAGACATGGTTCCGTTGCATTATGGGCCGGCGGTGGTAGCGGATATGGCCAGCAGTGGTTGCTGACTTCTCGGTTTCTTTTCTCTTGCCCATGGTCCTCGCCCGGCTCTCAATCAGCACAACGATTCCTCCCAACAAACAAGACAACTCCACCTTCTCACCACCTAGCCGCCGATGGGCCCTTGGTACTTTTCCTTTTGTAACATTGACTGTCGGGAATCAGAGCAATGTTGTTGCCGGAACTGCATTGAGGGCGTTCTCTTGGGAGCCGCACCAAGGATGTTGATATCTACGAAATATACACATTTTTATATGCCTTTATTCCTTTATTTTGATCGTAATTTTAGTTGAAAGTAAGAATTATTAATGGTTATTCATGTTAGGTGGGTAATTAAGAGTTTAATAAATAAATGCGTTTAATTGATTAATTTAGATGCGTTAATTGGATTTAATGGATTTATATTTTATAATGCGTCTAAATTATATTTAATTTTATTTATGTAGGTTTAAAAGTTCCGAATGCAGATCGTCAAAAGGAACGCGCCGAACAGTCTATGTGAAGAGATGAGATCCGATGAACGAGAGCAGTACAACAGGTTATAATGTTGATAATAAAAAAAAAGAAATTGAACCTGAACCGACCGGTTCAGTGCTGGTTCGGTTTAAAAAAAAAATAACAAAAGACGACCCAAGCCATCTGCTTGGGCGTCGATTTCTGAAAACAGGGCGCTCGAGCTCGAGCGCCGGCAGGGACAGTGCTGACAGAGCACGGTGGCGAGGCTGGCCGGCGGCACGACGGCCATGGCGATGACGGAAGTTCTCACGGCGGCGATGGAGGAGGAGCTAGACAGAGCAGAGGCGGCGGCTGAGATCGGCAAGGAACTGGAAGGGCGGCACGGCAGCCGGCCAGCCATGATTCACGGTGGACTGGGCAAGATCCGGCGGCACGACGGAGCTTGGTAGCTGTGAGGCAGGTGGCCACGACGTTGACGGCGGTGGGTGTCTCAACCGGAAATGAAAAAAAAACACAGTCCTGCTCGAACTGGAAACAGGGATCTCGATTCGATTTGGAAGCGGCGCAGATGCGTGTTCGACTGGGACTTGGCTCGATTGATCAAGGAGGACTCTTTGATTTCGGACTACCTATAAAAATAGAAATTAATCGCAGAAAAACAGAACGACAGAGAGCTTTGGAAGAGGAATTTCGGCCGGAAAAAAATCAAGCCTTTGGGTGCTGTTCAGGCCGGATTCTGGCGTGTTTTTCAACGGAGGAAGAGAGGAGTTCGCCGGACAAGAGAGAGGAGGAAGAAAGCTCGGTTCTTTTGGAGGAATTTCACTCTGCTACAGTGCTGTTTCGAAGCTACAGTGCGCAGGCTCAGTGAGGAAGACGGTGAATAGTACCATGAATAGTAAATTTGAACAGTACTGTAAATAGTGATTTTGTGAGCAGTGTTTCGATAAATCCGACAAATCAGGCTTCTTCTTTCTCTTATTCTATGTCTAGCTAATTTTTTTTATCAAGGCTAGATGAAGCCCTAAATTTGTATTTGCTACTCTTAGTTGTTTAATTTAATAAAAGTTGATAATGATTCTTCATGCTTAATGCGATTTTATTGTTATGCCTCTTAAGTGCTTTGACCGAGACTTAATGAATGATTAATGGAATTTGATCTTGATATTTCCTGTGTCTAGATAATAACAGGATTATGATTGATTCTATGCCCGGCCAAGAATAGAGTTAGTTATATTAATTTATAGTGGATGAATTTTTCGTGTCTGGACAAGAACGTGTAGTTCATTCACTGGTAATTTGTGTGTCCGGCCAAGAACATAAATTACTATATCATATCAATTTGTGGAAATAATAATTGAGAGTAGTAATTGCATGTTTAGTAGTGGATTCGATGCTTTGATATTCTCATTCATCTGATTTCTCATTAAAGTTTATTTTCTTTAGTTAATTAAATCATAAAATTCAATCTTTCATTAGAATTAAGTTAATCTTCCAAGTCCTTTGGGTTCGACCTCGTTACCACTAGCCTATACGTAGTCTCGTGCGATTGCGAGTAAATAGTTAAAAATTCAATCAATCAGATGTGGTCATCGAATTAGTGTTGAGGATGTGATCAACGGAGCCGCCGACGTAATGGCGAACAAAGGCTACCAGTTTTGAGGGACATGGGATGCCTTACAGATGAAGGAGACGAAGGGACTGAGGAGGATTGGGGGTTAAGTGGGATAAGGGAGGGCGGGCCATAGATATCTGAATCAAACGTCACATTTGTTCTTGAGTGCAGATTGGTAATCTGAACTTAAGTTCAGATTTTTTTTTCCCTTAAAAAAATGCAACATTTTCGATAAGTTATTAATGCAAGAACTAATTTAAAATATATCTAAATATGTATAAAACTTAATATTCTAATATAATTATGTGTTTTTATTATTTAAAAATTATCATTTTGCTGCACTCGAATCGTATTGTACCCATGTCCTATATTTGTATCCATGCTTCCTTGGTGCGCATTAATACTGGGCGCAGGCGGTTTGAATTACCTGCCCCTGGCCAACGCACGTAAGCAGGTGTTGTGAACGTCGTGCCAGGTCGTCAGCACACGTACGTCATCATGCATGGATATCGCTGGATTCTCTGATTAGGATTAGTTTCCCTTTTCGTATCAATTATTGATTGTAATAAAGGCCATGATTGGATGTAATCATGGCCTATGATGTCGTCATAGTGACGTTTCTTTGATTGGATGTAATCATGGTCTATGATGTTGTCATAGTGACGTCATGTCGTCATTATGTCATCTATATAAGGGGGTCTTCCTCCTCCTTTAGGACTTATGCAATAAGAAAACACTATTTCCTCTACCTCTTCTTCTTCCTTTCCCCTGGCATCAAAGCATTCCGTGTGACAACACTGGTATCAGAGCAGTTCTGATATGCGGAACCTCATGCCTCCTCGCAAGCAGCCAATCATGGCCGCGGGGACGTCCTCTGAGCAAGAACATGCACACGACGTTGCAAGCCCGAAGGCTGATCCTGGCCCCACACAAGCAACCCTAGTTTCTGTGTTATTAGGGATTCAAGAGCAACTAAAGGTGATGAATGTGGCGCACGAGGAAGAGAGGACCAGGTGGGCAGCGCGAGAGGCCATGCACACTGGCCCCAATGCTACCCCGCCACCACCAAAACAAGGGGGCTCTCAACCGGTAGGTGGTTCTCTGCTAGGCCAAACCCTTGGCCATCCTGGTTCTCAAGGCATTCCCATTGGGTCAATCCACGTTGAGATGGAAGCAGGTCGCACAGGCCAGGAAACACAAGGCGCGGAAGGTGCTCGAGGAAATGGCTCAATGACTGTAAGAACACGCAATATCCAGCGTGAGATGGAGGAGGACTGGGAAGGACAGCGGAACAGCGCTGAACCCAGATTGGCTCGACTGCAGTTTTCTAGGTATAGTGGCGAGGATGATCCGGTCGAATGGCTATACAAGGCTGATAAATTCCTTGCCTACCAGGGAACCTATTCTGACGAAGAGCGACTTCGGGTCACTGCCTTTCACCTGGACGGCGATGCATCAGTCTGGTTTAGAGCTTTCGAAAAAGAGGTTCGTCGTCCCACATGGGTTTCCTTTTCTGACGAGCTATGCATCCAATTTGGTCCAAATGAATTCCAGGACTTCAATGAGATGCTCTCTACTCTGCGTTAGACTACCACGGTGACAACATATTACTCTGATTTTATGAAAATTGCCAATCGTTTGCCGGACTGGCCAATGGCTGCACTCGTGGGAACATTCAAACGGGGCTTGAAGCCGAAAATTGCTAATGAGATGCGACACTTCCTGTAAGAACCCTCACTTTAAAAACCGGTTTATTTTTGTTAAACGTGGATTATCGTGTGATTTAAGCACTTTGAGATTAAATTCGGTTGATTTCGAAAATAAAAATAGTTTTCAAAGGTTTCAATCAAAAACAACTTCACATAAATGAGTTTTAAGTGATTTAGAATCAAATCTTAATTTTTGGAATTTTTTTTCTGATTTTTACCTATTTTTCCGAAAATTAGGGTTTGACGGGACCCCCGGCGTGCCCCACCGACGAAATTGGGTTTTGTGACCAAAAAGCCCCAGACATTAAGCAAAGTCGTTATAAAAATTTTCAGAATTTTCTGAGCTTAATTTGGTATTAAAATCGCTAAATTACCCATTTTTAGCCAAAATTGCTCATTTTACCCCAGTTTTTACCTAGGTCTACCCCAAAACTTTCTATAAAAGGAAAGGGTTGCGCCTTCCCCATTTTGGGAAAGGGTTTTGGCTTGGAGCAGCAGCCTCTTTCCCCATTTCCAAAAGAGGAAAGGAGTTAAGGTATGCTTAATCTTGAATTTTCATTTGATTTTCAATAATCTTTACTCAAAACCTTGATTTTCCAAATAATTTCAAAGCATTTGAAGGATAAAAATCTCTATTTTAATATGTATCTTCAAACCCTAAGCTTCAAATTTCGTTTTTATATGATTAAAAGCCCTAGATTTAAGGTCTATTTTGGGTTTTTAAGCTTAATCGCGATTAGTAGAGTATTAATAATGAATTTATATTTTCTTCAAGGTGATTAATGTGTTGGACTTCGTGGTCATCTAAATCAAGGTAATGGGTTCTTTAATCTCAGCGTGGGTAGTGTAAATCTTGTTTTAATGAATGTATTTTGAAGGGGTTTATTCATTTTTAGGTCTCTAATGGTAAGATTAGTTTTCCTTAATCTCATGCTTTCTTTTCTTTGGGTTTTGATTTGTGATGGTCTAAATAGGATTTCTGGAAAGTTTGGTGTAATTTGGATATTGTTTGATGCTTCGATTTGATGTTTGAAGTTATGAAAATGGTGTTTCGGTTTGATTTTCGAAATGAGGATATCCTAAGTGTTTTGGAATTATTGAACTTTACTGAGGTACATGGAATTGTTCTTTACTGTTCGCAATTACATATAACTTAGTAACTTTCAACAAATTCCAATAAACTCAGTAATGTTCGAAAATTTACAGTTAAATGAGTTTTTGGAAATTTGGCATTTTTTCCATGATTTACTTCACTTAATGACATGAGAAGTATATTATGAGTTAATGAGGCCACGTGATATGTAGAAATAATAATATAATACCTTATGTATGTTGGATTATAGAAAATAAATTTGAGTATGCTTGTAGGAATGTTGTCGAGTTCATGCAAGTAAAGTTATGTTTTTACGGTGGTTTTCACCATGATTTTGGGATTGTGACCAGTACTTAAACGAGTTTTCAACATATGAATATGACACTATGAGTTATGATAAGTATGAATCATGTGATTAGGATATGCATGACTACACACACGCATGGGGATTTACCATGAGATTGTAATTATACCTTGATTATGATGCATGTGGGAATGGGTTGAGAGCATGTTTCATGTGTTGGCACCCACGTAGGATTTGCTCACGTATGTATCCTGAGAGCATGCATCATGAATCGGACTCCATGAATGAGATTTTACCGTATCTTCATCGGTGTTGATCGATTGTATGCAATAAATGTAATTGCGTGCCGGATTAATCGATTGGAGAATTATCGAACTTGGTTGGTCCGAAAGGACACGTTTTCAATTTGGTCCTTCGTGGATCACGGATACTCCCCGGGTTGAGTTTGATGGATGATATGGGGGGCGTGTTTCATACTCGCCTTGCGGTTGATACTATTGAGATTAGTCGTACGGGACATGAGTATTCCCGGTGGTAGGCTTGTGCACCCCCTACCACATGTGTTCTAGGGTCCCGCGTAACCGGGATTCGGGCTCTCCCCCACCGCAGGAGACTACCCAGGGCGAACACACCTGTTCTAGTTTCGTTGTGTACGATTCGGGCACCCTTGGCCAGGGCTGTCCAGGGCGAACAGACTTTGGGGTACACGACACCTCCTTGTTTCCAGCGAGGAAACCGGACCATGATACGCCTTCTTTGGCTTGATTGTGTCCCAAAGATATTGTGCTTACTCCTTGATGGAGGCATTCACCATTGTATTGATGCATTATTATGAATGCTATGAATGATTGTGTATCATGTTGTATGAGATTCATACCACAGGAATGCATGTTTAGACAGTTTGTGGTTGAGATATTATTATTTGTATCGTCTTATGACGGGTATGCATGTTCAGTAGGTATGTTGATAAAATTCCATGGTATAAGATGTTGTGAGATGGACGTATGATTTAGACGGTATTATCACGTGGATTACGTATATTATTTGATGAACTTTCATGCTTTGATGTTTCTTGTGAATTTCCGATGTGTCTTGAAAACCATTACTGAGTTTTATACTCACCCCTCTTCCTTGTTTTGTTTTGGGGCTGCGTGGTGCGACACGCAGACGCGCAGGATCCTCTCTTCAGGGAGTGACCAGAAGGGGTATGGGATTAGTTTGAGCATGATGATTAGTGTTGTGTTATCGTACTCTCTATTGTCATGAGATTACAGTAGATGTCGTGTTATATTTCAGATTGTTTAGACTTGTTATCTGAGCCGCGTGTATGGCTCCGGACTTTATCTAATTGTGGGTGTAAGACTTGTTGATATTCTAGACTTTATACCTCGTTGAATTTTTACTTGTTTACTCTTACACAAAGCGGCGCGAAACTCCGAAATTATGTTATCGCCCGTATATGGGTGTAAGTTTTCCGCTTTGTCCAACATGACGTCGCCCCCGCACATCATTCGGCCCATGAACCGGGTTCGGGTCGGGTCGGGCGGTGCACGGGGCGTGACACTTCCCCTGCCAAACTATGGGGGAAGTGGTGCGTCATGCACGTATTGAAGAAGAAAAGTTGGCCCGTCAACGACGAGGGGGTCGTGGAGGGCTGCCTCTGAGGCCGTACACTGGCCAGACCCCTGTCTTAGCCCCAGCGCCTGGCCCAGGTCCCAGCCGACAGACTTTGCCAGGACCCCTGCTAGGCTCTCCAGCCACTCCTGTTCGCCGTCTAACGACCGCCCAGATGGAGGAGCGGCGGGTGAAAGGACTCTACTATCAGTGTGATGAAAAGTTCATCCCGGGCCATCACTGTTCTGTCAAGGGAAGTCTACTCATTGAAGAAGTGGAAGACACATGAGTGGATGACCCAGAAGAGAGTGCCGGACTCTATGACCATCTCCAGCCAGAGATCTCTGTCCATGCTTTTTCGGGTACCTTTACCCCTAGAACCATGTGCGTTCAGGGTCAGTTGAAATGCCAACAGATCGCAGTACTCATCGATAGTGGGTCAACACATAACTTCATCAATGACAAGGTGGCGCAACGCCTGGGGTGCTATGTCTCCGAGTCCAAACCCTTTGATGTCTTGATTGGGGACGGCAAACACCTTCGCAGCATGGGGGTGTGTTCTCAGACCGAGCTAAGGATCCAAGGGCACTCGTTCGTCACTGATTTGTTCCTTCTACCCACGAAGGGTGCAGATGTGGTGTTGGGTGTACAGTGGTTACAAGACCTGGGAGATGCGATATGGAATTTTAGGGATCTAACTATGGATTTCGAAGTGGATGGGCAGCGCATACGCCTTCACAAGGCACAGCCAGGCACTTTGCACATGGCGCAGGCGGTGAGTTCCTTTTTCAAGTTCGCACCTCAAGGTTATTTATTACAGCAGCGCGCACTTATGGATGTGGATCAACCGCCCTTGGCCACAGCCATGCTTGACCTCCTTAATGAGCATGCAGACATCTTCACTAAGTCGTCGGGGCTGCCACCAGCCAGAAGCCATGACCATTCTATTCCTATCGCGCCTGGGGCCCCACTGGCCAATGTGCGCCCCTATCGCTATCCCCATGTGCAGAAGGCTGAAATTGAGAAATTGGTTCAAGAAATGTTGCAGTCGGGTCTCATACGCCCCAGTACCAGTTCTTTTTCGTCACCAGTCCTGTTGGTGCGTAAAAAAGACGGATCTTGGCACTTCTGTGTCGACTACACGGCACTTAATGCTATCACAGTAAAAGATAAGTACCCCATTCCCATAATAGAGGAGCTCCTTGATGAATTGACAGGGGCGGCGGTGTTTAGTAAACTCGATCTGCGCTCTAGTTACCATCAAATCCGTATGCAGCCGCATGATGTCCATAAGATAGCCTTCCGGACTCATGACGGCCATTATGAGTTTCTAGTCATGACTTTTGGCCTGACCAATACGCCATCCACATTCCAGAGCCTGATGAATGACTTGTTTCGCCCATACCTCCGCCGGTTCGTGCTAGTATTCTTCAACGACATATTGATATATAGCTAGTCCTGGGAGGAACATCTTGACCATCTCAGGTCAGCTTTTGCTATTCTGAGGGCTAACACACTTTTCTTGAAACGTTCGAAGTGCTCTTTTGGCAGCGCGCAGGTCGACTATTTGGGCCACATTATCTCCTCTCAAGGGGTGGCCACGGATCCGTCCAAGGTGGAGACCATGCGGTCATGGCCCACGCCCACTTATGTGAAGTCCCTCCGGGGGTTCTTGGGCCTAACCGGCTATTATCATCGGTTCATTGAGCGATATGGGCTAATTACTGGGTCGCTTACATCATTGCTCAAAAAGGGTGCATTTGCATGGTCGGATGAAGTCCAAACTGCATTTGATAGATTGAAACAAGTAATGGTATAGGCACCGGTATTGGTTCTCCCTGATTTTTCTCTACCTTTTGTGGTTGAGACGAACGCGTCGGATTTGGGCCTGGGTGCGGTCCTACTCCAACAGAGCGCCCGATCGCCTTTTACAGCAAGGCACTGTCGGGCTGGTCCTTATCTTTATCGGCATACGAGAAGGAGATGTTGGCCATTGTGCACGCCATCTCTAAGTGGCGGCCTTATCTGTTGGGCCGACGATTTCTTATTCGGACTGACCACCAACATCTCAAATATTTTTTGGAGCAGCAGGTCTCAACTCCGTCTCAACAACGCTGGGTGAGTAAGCTACTGGGTTACGATTATGAGGTTGTCTACAAGAAGGGTGTTGATAATACGGTGGGGGATGCTTTATCGCGCCGGCCCCAAGAAGGTGTCCCTTGTTGCCCGTTTATTCCAGACTTACAGGCGTCATATGTGGCAGATCCTCCTACCCAGGAACTGATTGGTCGTATTCAGAGCGACCCCTCTGTGGCACCCCCCTTCGACTAGCGCGGCCAGTTATTATTTTGGAAAGATCGACTTTGGGTGCCGGATGTGGGAGACTTGAGGCAACGGGTTATCACTCATTTCCATGATACTCTGATTGCTGGGCATGAAGGTACGTTTCGAACCTTCAAACGGGTCAGCCAAAGCTTTTTGTGGGCCGGTTTGAGGAAAGTAGTGCATGCTTATTGGCCGCCTGTGACACGTGCCAGCGAGCCAAAGCATCGTCTACTTCTCCTGCGGGCCTTCTATAGCCCCTTCCCATTCCAGACAAGGTGTGGGATGACGTCTCCATGGATTTCATTGAGGCTTTACCAGCGGTGGGGGGCAAGACGGTGATAACGGTGGTGGTTGACCGTCTCTCTAAATATGCTCATTTTTGTGCCCTAAGTCATCCGTACTCCACCCATACTATTGCTAAACTCTATGTGCGTGAAGTGGCGAAGTTGCATGGTATGCCACGTACTATTGTATCTAACAGAGATCGGGTCTTCATCTCCCAGTTTTGTCGGGAATTCTTTAAGTTGCAGGGGACAGAACTTCACATGAGCACGGCATACCACCCCCAGACAGATGGCCAAACGGAAGTGGTGAATCGGTGCCTTGAGCAGTACTTACGCTGTTTTGTGGGGGATCAACCCCGTCGTTGGCTCTCATTGCTACCTTGGGCAGAATGGTCGTACAACATGGCGTATCACACACGTGCAGGCTTTACACCGTTTGAGATTGTCTACGGCCGCCCCCCTCCATCTGTCCTATCTTATGTTCCTCATCGTTCTTCCATCGCCGAGGTGGATTATATGTTACAGACTCATGATGAGGTGCTTCGTCAGTTGAAATTCAATTTAGCATCCGCCCAGAACCGGATGAAGCAATTGTACGACAAACGGCGTTCGGACAAAGAGTTCCAAGTGGGTGATATGGTTTATGTGTCAGTTCTTCCCCAGTGCCAAACTTCTTTGCATAGGGCTGACCAAACGCTGGCACCTCGATTTCATGGGCCCTATGCCATAGCAGCACGGGTGGGCCCGGTGGCGTATCGTCTTTCTCTACCTGCCAAGTCCTTGGTGCACCCTGTATTCCACGTCTCTCACCTCCGTCGCTTTGTGAGGGACCCTCACTTGATTGCTGGTTCTGTGCCTCCTCCTCTCATGGGTCCGACTGAATCTGATGAGCCAATACCAGCTTCAGTTGTTGATAAATGTCGCGTGCGTCGTGCTGGGCGTATTGTGACGCAAGTGCTCGTGGCATGGCAGGGCAAACCGTTGGAGGATGCTGAGTGGCTACTTGAGGATGAATTTATGCATCAGTTTCCGTCTTGGTCGCATTGAGGACAATGCGTTAGCGGAAGCGTGGTGGAGTGTTGTGAACATCGTGTCAGGTCGTCAGCACACGTACGTCATCACGCATGGATATCACTGGATTCTCTGATTAGGATTAGTTTCCCTTTTCGCATCAATTATTGATTGTAATAAAGGCCATGATTGGATATAATCATGGCCTATGATGTCGTCATAGTGACGTTTCTTTGATTGGATGTAATCATGGCCTATGATATTGTCATAGTGACATCATGTCGTCATTATGTTATCTAGAGTCTTCTATATAATTCTATATAAGGAGGTCTTCCTCCTCCTTTAGGACTTATGCAATAAGAAAACACTATTTCCTCTACCTCTTGAATTCTTCCTTTCCCCTGCCGTCAAGGCACACATATTAAATTTGAGAAGAAGCTTAGCAATTTTAGTCGGAACAGTGGGCAATTGATTTGGTGGAAGAAAATATAGTCACTATTTGTATGTGCACAAGGTTTTCAAAACTGGACCGGCCATCGAACCAGATTGATGGCCGGTCCAGTTGGACCGCGGTTTGACCTAGATTAGGTGTGAGGAGTGATAAATATATGTTTTGTCCCCTCAAACAAAATTTTTTTAAAAAAATATATATATAACCTCGACTGGTCCGGTCCGGTTCATCAGTTCGGAAAAAGCTGGCCGGTTCAATGAACCGAACCGGTTTCCTAGCCTGTTCCAGTTCTCCGCGGTCGGACTGGCTGGGCCAGTCCGGTTTTGAAAACCATGATGTGCACTGCCTTTGCCACGCGCGGAGGCAAGCGGTTGAATTGCCTGCACCTGCTATGCACGTAAAAGGCGGCGCATATAAACTTACCTTGAGGAGATAACAGAAGTTTATTGGTTTTTGTTAAGTTCTATTTGTTCATGCTTCTGAGTTTATGTTTATAGTTGTAATGATGATAGTTCTGCATATTTTGTTGTCTCAGACAGTTATTACTAGTGAGGGGAAGTTTGAGCAATGATAATCAGAATAAACACTTATTAATTTGGTGGAAGAAGCTTGTGTCCCCGTCCCGTTTATATCTAATGCTCGTTCCAGCAGCGCGCTTTAATACAGCCGGGTAGGTGGTTTGAGTCACCCACCTCCAGCCTACGTGCGTAAGCTGGGACACGAATTAAAAATGAGGGGAAGTTTAGCAATGTTAATCGAAACAATAGACACTTGAATTGGTGGCAAAAGATAGATCACCGCTTACATGTGCCTTGGCTGATGCCAATTACGTGCTGCAGGATCTGGCAGCACGCAACCGTAGTTGGCGGCTTGAATTACTTACGTTTGCAGACACGCGTAAGTTGAGGCTCATATTAAATTTTTAGGTAATTTATTAGAAATAATTCCTCATCCGGTTATTTGGCCATGTACATGTGGCTTTTTTTTGCCCCGACCCGAAATGCGACGCCTTTGATTTAAAATGAAAGGCGTCAATTGAACCAACACCTTTGAGAAAGGCGGTTCAACCGACGTCTTCGAAGCACTTAAACTATTTTTAACTATTTTAGTGAGACAAAGTTCAACAATGTATATCTCTCTCATTTCTTATCCGTTTTTACCCATTTTTTTCATTCTTCTTTATTTTTAGTGTTCTTTCTTATAATAATGATATCATAAAGATATTGAGTCACCTCATGCTATTTATCGTAGTTTTGTAATATTTTTTCGATAGGATATAAAGATCTTTATGATATCATGATGATCAGAAAGAGCACTATAAATAAGAAAGAATAGAAAAATTTGGCAAAAACGGATCAGAAATAAGAGAGATATACATCATTGAAGTTTGTCCTACTAAAATAGTAATAATTCAAAGGCGTCGCCTAAAATTTTGTTCCCCCTTTTAAAACGATTAATAGTATGAGATAAGTTTACATGAGATCGTTCTCATATAAGGAGCATGAGGCCAATTTTTATTGTCGTTAGATTCCGATCGAAAGGTGGATATCAAATCAATGGGTAGGTGAGTGTGTCACATCAAGGAGTGGGTGAGATGATTATGAATATTTATAGCCGTCAGATCAAGATCCAATGGCTACGATTCAAAGTGGCCTCATATAAGCAATATGAGAGCGATCTCATTTAAACTTTTCCCTATATTTACACTTCACTGAATCATATCTCCTCCATTTTTACTCCGTTATTACTCTTTTTTTATTCTTTCTTATTTTTAATGTTATTTCTAATCATCATGATATCATAATGATCTTGATATCGAAAAAATACTATAAAAACTATGATAAATAGCATGCGGTGGCTCAACATCTTTGTGATATCATCATTATAAGAAATAACAATAAAAATAACAAAGAATGAAAAAAATGGGCGAAAACGAATAAGAAATGAGAGATATATATCGTTCAAGTTTGTCCCACTAAAATAATTAAAAACAGTTGAAGTGTTTTAAAGGCGTCGGTTCAACTACGCCCCGACGCCTTTCAGGTTGGGGAAAAAAAACCATGTTAGCGCCTGCGTGACTGATCAGATAACCAGATTGGGAATTATTTCCGATCTGTTTCTAATCGGTAATTATTATTTTCTTAAGTATTGTTTAATAAACTCCCTAAATTTTTTCCAAGAAGACATTGGAAGTAATTGATTTTCTTTATTTTCGTATATGGTTGTCCCAATGACTTTGCCTGTATAGTGGTAATGATAAGAGTATTGATTATACATTTTCTAGTTTCAGATAAACGTTGTGTGAGACAGTAAAGCTGGTGACGATTTTGGGTGTGTTTCGGAATGGAAACAATAGGCATTGTCATGTCTGAGAAGGTGAAGCCTTCTCCCAAGCGTTTCTTCAAGAATGAAATTCCTGATTCCATTCTCAATAATGATGTGCTCAATGATGCAATATCTCTACAATTTCGAGATTCACAAGTCTCTATGGCGCATCACCTCCTCATGTGCAAAATGTGTGGCTTTGCAGTTTCCTGAGGGCCTTCTCATGTACTCTTTGATTCTTTCTGATATTTTTAAGGGCTTTGCTTCTGTTGAGTGCTTTATTTTGGGGGATGTTACATATGGGGCGTGTTGCGTTGACGATTTTTCAGCGTTGGCCTTGAATGCTGACCTCTTGATCCATTATGGTCATAGCTGTTTGATCCCAATTGATTTCACCAAAATTCCTGCTCTGTATGTTTTTGTTGAAATGAAGTTTGATGTTAATCATTTGGTCGATACAATCAAACAGAATTTTCTTGGAAAGAAGATTGCAGTGGCTGGGACTATCCAGTTCTCAACAGCAATTTGAGCCACCAAATATGCATTAAATGATTCTGGAATTGAGAATGTCATACCACAGTCAAAACCATTATCTGCAGGAGAAGTCCTTGGCTGCACATCTCCAACAATTTTCCAGGATGCTGTGGATGCTGTTGTCTTTGTTGCTGATGGGAGATTCCATTTGGGAGCATTTATGATTGCAAACCCGGAGGTTCGGGCATTCTGCTATGATCCATATCTTAAGGTTTTGTTACTGAAGGAGTATGTGTTGAAAAATACGTAAACGGGAGGGATTGTATTTTACCCGTCTATCTTGAATTATATTGCAATTGAACTTAAAATTACATATCAAAATCATTCGAGACATAGTGATTTGGGGGTGCTGACTGATCGTTTAAAATTAAACCCTTGCAAGTGCACAAGGCAATTGTACTACAGTGAGTATTAAAGGGTTGTCGAACCTCAGGGACGGATTAATGTTCTACCAAATTCAAGAGAAAAGCAGCAGTTTTTAATTAATCTAGAGAAAAGCAATGAACTTTAATTAAACTAAGCTGAGATTAATCAATAGGAGAAGTACCAAGGCTTCGAATCCACCACAATAGACTAGTGTATCGTCTCTCTCTCTCTTTTGAATTCAGATTTCCAGTTGGCTAGTGTATTCCTCTCGGACATACACTTGTCAATTCAAATTATAGTGCCCTCCTCTCGGATGTAACACATAAATCTATTAAAACATGGAACTGTGATCTATCTCTCTCGAGTATAAACCAATGAGACTTTATTAATATGTAACACTTCAGAGCCCTTACGTTCCTCTCGGACACGCAAGTGCTCTTTCAGATTGAAATCCACAAAGATCCACTCTTGTCTCTCTCGAGTACAAAGAATAAGCTCTAATGAATTAACTTTTATTGCATAACAAAGATTCATACACCAACTAGAATAAAAACATAATATGAGAGAAAGAAACAATACAACCAATCAGTTGGGTTTCATCTACGCCTTGGAAGAGAGTCTAGCCAAGCATGGGAAGAGAATCCATCAACAAGTTCTTCATCTTCTTCTTCTTCTTCTTTTGCTCTAGCCTCCAAGGACTCCAAAAGAACTCAAAACTCTATTCTTGCATACCCCATACGTTCTCCCTTAAGGCATATATATAGGGGTGAAGGAAAGCCCTCAAATCCCCTTCCAAATCCGAGTCAAAATAGGGTTAAATTGCGTTTTCCGTATGCACCGATCGATCGCCTTCATAGCACGATCGATCGTTTCCCGAACGTAGCCGAACGAAGCCGTTTTCCTTTGTTAATTGCTCCCGATCGATCGTATTGCGAACGATGCCGGACGAATCCGATCGATCGTTTTTACTGTCTTCGCAAGTCCAAAAATTCCAGTAGATACGATCGATCGTTTTGGTGTCCGATCGATCGTTTTCTCCAATGTAGTGTTTTCGCGGAAGACGCGATCGATCGCGTAAGGATGCGGTCGATCGTTTTTACTGTTCGGAATCTTCAAATGGCTATAACTTTTTGCTCCGAACTCCGAATTGCGCGTGGTTGGTGGCGTTGGAAAGCTGACATCTTGAACTTTAACATGAAGCTTGAATCAGTTCAATCCGATATTTGTACACGGAGTTATGATAATTTGACCATTGAAGTCCGTTTTCGCCATATTTTTGCATCTTTGCTCTCATTTCCTACAAAAACCAAAATCTATATTAAAGTAGTAGTTATTCTAACCAAACACTAGCATAAATATAAGTTTTGGAGATAATAAAATGCATATTTCATGTATAGATCACACCCCCAAACCTAAATTTTGCTAGTCCCTAGCAAAACAAAATAAAACAAAATCAAATCAAACAAACTAAGGAACTAATGCATAAAAGTAAACACCACTTTCGTAGGGAACACGATTGCATTGAACATATGCAACAAGCCGTTAAACCTCTAGGTGGCCCTAGTAGGACGAGTGTTGTCTCGTGAGGGTTTGCAGCCATGCTACCCACAAACATGTATTTATTAAACTAATTAACCTAAGTGAAGAAACAAAGCAAAAATTAAAACATTACAAAACAAGCAAACCTATTATCCCGACAAATGCACACTACAATGCTTAAGAAAATCAACCACATGTACTTGGTTCATAATCAACAGGAATATAGAAGCCCTCAAGTAAGTGGTTTTATTCCACACTTTCATCTTGGAATTTTCTGCTCAATATGATATAGCATGATAATATAAATAGTAAAAGTGTAGAACATTGTAGCAATACATTCTAAATTTCTGTTTATACAGATCCAGTGTTACCCATTAACCAAAGAACATCAGAATCTACATAGTCATCGTAATCTTTAGGTTCATGATAGCACAGATCTGCGCACCTCCTTCGGGTCCAACATTCTAGATTTGAGAGGATAATACACCACAGACTTTTTTTTTTCTTTTTTTTTTTTCGCTAGGACTGTGTAAGGCCTGACTTCAAGATGCTTAGGTTTAGCAATGACTCAGGCCAATGACTCCCAACCAATTTGGCTTAGGGCATTAGGTTTTAAGAGACCGCTTCGGGCCCGAGCATCAGCCTAAGTTAATCCTATAAAGTCAAGCAGCCCCTTTTCTTTCATTTTGTTTTTATTTTTTCCATATTTTCATTTTCAGCACATATATTTTCAAGCACATCTTTATTTTGTCCAGGCTGTATTATACTCTCAACCTATTTCCGGTTCCAATCCCTTGCCATAGCCAAGTAAATGGTCTATCATGATCTTTTAAGCTTAACAGATAACTACACATCATCCAATGACTATGACTAAAGACATCCCACTGTAAATTAGTAATCAACAAATTTCTAGATGGTATTACTTTATGTAACTAGTGTGTGTGAGTGAATTTTCTTAGTTCAAGCACCTGTTCCAAGAGGACTGTAATAGAAAGATATGCTCAGTTAAGTGTATCTATCCTCCAGTATACTTACTCACACTTCCAATGCAAATTAATCTCCTAAGAATTGTAACATGCATTATTACGGGATAAACTATCAAAACTTAAGAAAAAGTACTAACAAGTAACTTTAAAAACTACTCAATTTTATTTCAATCAATTTTTTTTTTTCTGATTTTTAATTTTTATTTTTATGAAAATAATATTCCCTCCCCCAAACCTATTATGAACATTGTCCTCAATGTGAACAAAATAGAGCATGACAATGAGGATATAAACAAAGAAAATCAAAGAAAGGAGAGAATACACCTGAATACGTAGGTTGCCTCCCACCAAGCGCTAAGTTTAACGTCTTCAGCCAGACGTTGAACCATGCTCATGTTGTACTTGTTGAACCAGCAAAATATACCGGCATCTCATCCTGGTCACTAACTGCCTCCAAATAAGGTTTCAAGCGATGGCCATTTACTTTGAATGTGCTCCCATCTTTTGGATTTCGGATTTCAACAGCACCATGTGGAAACGCTTCGGTCACAGTAAAAGGTCCAGACCACCGAGTGCGAAGCTTCCCAGGGAATAAGTGCAGCCGAGAGTTATAGAGCAACACCTTCTGATCAGGCTGAAAGGATTTCCTGGAAATCATCTTGTCATGAACCGCCTTAGTTCGCATTTTGTAGAGCTTGGCATTCTCATATGCATCAAGGCGCATTTCCTCTAATTCACTCAGTTGGAGCTTGCGCTGTTCACCGGCCTTATCCATGTCGAAGTTGTAGGCCTTAATAGCCCAGTAAGCCCGGTGCTCCAACTCAACAGGTAAATGGCAAGCTTTTCCAAATACCAATCTATACGGAGACATGCCAATCCGGGTCTTGAAAGCTGTCCGGTAGGCCCATAATGCATCATTGAGTCTCAAGGACCAATCTTTTCTGTCGGGGCGAACCGTCTTCTCGAGAATCTGCTTGATTTGGCGATTGGAGACCTCCACCTGGCCACTGGTCTGAGGATGATATGGTGTGGCAACCTTGTGGGTGACGGAATATTTCTTGAGAAGAGCTTCAAATGACCTGTTACAAAAGTGAGAACCTCCGTCACTAATGATAGCTCGAGGAGTTCCAAACCTGCTGAAAATGTTAGTTTTCAGAAATTCCAGCACAACTTTATGATCATTGGTCCTAGTGGCAACAGCTTCAATCCACTTAGACACATAATCAACAGCAACAAGAATAAATGTATGACCAAAAGATGGCGGAAAAGGTCCCATGAAATCGATACCCCATACATCAAATAGATCAACAATCAATATAGGTTGTAGAGGCATCATATTCCTTTTAGACAAGGCTCCCAATTTTTGACACCTATCGCAAGATTGACAATAAGCATGGGCATCTTTAAATAGAGTTGGCCAATAAAAACCACTTTGAAGTACTTTGGCCGCAGTTTTCTTACCACCGAAGTGTCCACCACAGGCCCGAGAGTGACAAAAAGATAAAATGCTATGAAACTCACTCTCTGGAACACATCGTCTTATTACTTGATCCGCACATATCTTAAATAGATCAGGGTCATCCCAATAGTAATGTTTGACTCGTGAGAAAAACAAGTCTTTGTCATGTTTAGTCCAAAAGGTGGGGATTTGACCCACAGCAAGATAATTCACGATATGTGCGTACCAAGGTGGAGCAGTAGTTGAGACAGCAAAAAGCTGCTCATCAGGGAATGAATCCCTCAGAGGGTCATGGCTGTGCAAATCAGGAATAGGAATTCTGGATAGATGATCAGCCACAACATTCTCAGAACCCTTTTTATCTTTAATTTCAAAGTCAAACTCCTAAAGAAGTAAGATCCAACGGATCAGCCTTGGCTTGGCATCCTTCTTGGAAAGGAGGTACCGTAAGGCCGCATGGTCAGAAAAAATGATGATCTTACTACCCAGGAGGTATGACCGGAACTTATCTAAAGCAAACACAACAGCAAGCAGCTCTTTTTCAGTGGTAGTATAATTCAATTGAGCGTCAGTGAGCGTCTTGCTCGCATAATATATAACATGAGGAATCTTGTTAAGGCGTTGGCCTAACACTGCCCCTACAGCAAAATTAGAGGCATCGCACATGATTTCGAAGGGCAGTGTGTAGTCAGGGGGCTTAATAATGGGGGAACTCGAGAGGAGGGTTTTTAATGTGGTAAAGGCCGTTTTGCAAGAATCATCAAATTCAAATGGCACGTCCTGACCTAAGAGGTGACAGAGTGGACGTGATATCTTACTAAAATCTTTGATAAATCGGCGATAAAACCCGGCATGGCCAAGGAAAGACCGTATTTGCTTCACTGAGGTAGGAGGTGGTAAATTAGCAATTAGGTCAACCTTGGCCTTATCAACCTCTATACCCCTTTTTGATATAACATGTCCAAGCACAATCCCCTGTTGAACCATGAAATGGCTCTTTTCCCAACTTAACACTATGTTTGTTTCCTCACATCTTTTTAAAACCATAGTAAGGTTATGCAAGCATTCATCAAAACAAGTGCCAAATACCGAAAAATCATCCATAAAAACTTCCAAAAATTTATCAATCATGTCAGAAAAGATGGACATCATGCATCGCTGAAATGTAGCCGGAGCATTGCAAAGACCAAAAGGCATTCTTCGATATGCAAATGTACCAAAGGGGCATGTAAAAGTCGTCTTCTCCTGATCCCCTGGAAAAATTGGCACTTGATTATATCCTGAGTACCCATCTAAAAAGCAATAAAACTCTTGGCCCGCTAGTTTCTCTAGGATTTGGTCAATGAATGGGAGAGGGAAATGATCCTTACGGGTATTGGAGTTCAGTTTCCTATAATCAATGCATACCCGCCAGCCCGTGGTTTCTCTTATTGGCACAAGTTCACCCTCTGAGTTTGGTTTCACCGTGATGCCTGATTTCTTAGGGACGACCTGGATGGGGCTCACCCACTCGCTGTCAGAGATAGGGTATATGATACCTGCATCTAGGAGTTTTACTATCTCTTTCATCACCACCTCTCTCATGTGAGGGTTCAACCGTCTCTGCCCCTCCCTAGAAGATTTAGCCTGGTCCTCCAGGTTTATGCGATGCATGCACACAGAGGGGTCTATACCCCGGAGGTCAGCTACTGTCCATCCTATAGCTCGCCGGTGTGTGGTAAGGATCTCCAACAACTGGGCTTCCTGGTCACTAGATAAACTTGAGGAGATAATCACAGGAAGGGTGTCATTAGGACCCAGAAAGGCATATTTCAGCGAGCTAGGTAGGGTTTTCAGATCAAGTGTGGGAGGAGACTCTATGGAAGGTTTGAGTGGTGGAGAGGTGGACACAGGCAGAGGGTCGGGGTGGGGTCTCCATGGGATATGGTCAGGGTGTAAGGCAGCCACTAAATGGTGATGGACCTCTTCAAGGTCAGGTGTGCCCTCATAGGTATCAATCCAGTCATAGAAAAGGGTGTGCTCGAGGGCATCCTTAAGCACAGCAAATGGGAGGTACTCCTGGACCAGGTCATCTAGGTCGTCAACCATAAGGCATTCAACTTCACTCGAGGGTTGTTGGGAAGCACTAAAGATGTTTAATTTAACTTTCATGTTCCCGAATGAGACGTTCATGAGACCCGACCTACAATTGATGGTGGCATCAGCGGTAGCTAGGAAAGGCCGGCCAAGGATAACAGGAATTTGGGACTTGGAGTTGGCAACAGGTTCCATGTCTAGAACGACAAAGTCAACAGGAAAGTAGAACCGGTCAACTCCGACAAGAACGTCTTCTATAATACCTCTAGGTCTGCGAATGGATCGATCTGCTAACTGTAGGGTGACTGAGGTGGGCTGCAACTCTCCTAGGCCAAGTTGTTGATAAACTGAGTATGGGAGGAGATTGACACTGGCGCCTAGATCTAAGAGGGCTCTGCTAATGGTATGGTCACCGATGACAATGGATATAACAGGGGTTCCCGGGTCCTTGAATTTAAGTGGCACATCACTGGTTAGTAAAGAGCTGACTTGGTTGGTCAAAAAGACCTTTTGGGTGACATGGGATTTGGTTTTTCTCTTTTGGGTACACAGGTCTTTCAGGAACTTGGCATACGCAGGTACTTGTTTGATGGCATCTAAGAGGGGAAGATTGACCTTAACCTGCTTGAACACCTCTAACATTTCCTCCATTCGTTGGTGGGACTTACTAAACGGGGAGGGTTGGTTGAGGCATTGGGGGAAAGGGGCCCTAGGGATATAGGATGTATCCTTTGTGGGTTCCCGAGGGGCTTCCTGTTGCGGTGAGAGATTAACAGGGTCAGGCATAGTAGGAGTGGATTGGTTCTGTTTCTCAAGGAGAGTGTCCTCACTCGCAATAGGTGGGTCCCTAACCTGATTGTCCACTTGTTTTCCATTTCTTAGGGTAGTAACGGCTTGCACCTGCTCATTTGGATAATGGGAACCTTCAACGGCGAACTGGCCTCTAGGGTTCTGCTGTGGTTGGCTAGGCAAGGTTCCTACTTCCCTACGGTTCATAGATTGGGCAAGCTGTCCTAACTGGGTTTCTATTTTGGCAATGGATTGTGTATGGGAGTGGACAAGCTGGGCCTGGGTTCTTAGTTCACCTGTCAGCTCTCTATGTTTGGTTTCTATCTTGGCGTCCACCTTGGCTTCCATCGCATTAAAAGCTGAGAGGAGGGTAGATTGGGTGGCTAGCAATTGGCTCATCTGATCTTCTAGGGATGGTTTCTTATTGGTTTGGTCAAATGGGGGAGCGGTAGCTGGTTGGTAAGGCTGAGTTGGGTGTTGGATTTCGGGTCTTGGGGCCTGATTGAAAGTGGTCCCTTGGTTAGGCTGTTTCCAGGCGAAATTGGGATGATTTCGCCACCCCGGGTTGTAGGTATTTGAATAGGGGTTATTAGCTCTAGGGTAGCCTTGTGCAAAGTTGGCTTGCTCCTGTACAAGATCAGGATACTGGGAAGCTGAAGGGCAGTCAACTACAGTGTGCATGGGGCTGGCACAGATGGCACAGGCATCGTGAGAGATAGGGGTTTGAGAAGGGAGCTGTGAGAAAAAACGGTCAAATCTCTCGGTCAGTGATGCCACTTGGTGTTCTAAACTGTTGGTGGGCTTAACATCATACATGCCTCCCCTTGAGGCACTCCTACCCGGCAGATGGCCTTCAGTTCTGTAGAGGGTAGCACTATGTAGAGAATTTTCACTTAGGTCCTCTAGTAGGTCCCAGGCATCATCAGGGGTTTTTTTCATGAATGTGCCTCCACAGGAGGCATCAATCAGGGTCTTGTGCTGGTCGTACACACCCTCATGAAATCGCTGCACTAGCTGCCACTTGGGCACATCATGGTGGGGACAGGATCGGAGGAGGGATTTCATTCTTTCCCAACTTTCATGGAATTGCTCATTTGGTTGCTGGGTAAAAGTAATGATTTCGTTGCGGATCTTATTAGTCCGCCCCACAGGAAAATACTTCTTTAGGAATTCAGCTTGTAGTTCCTCCCAAGTAGAAATAGAGTTATGTGCAAGGGAGTAGAGCCATTCCTTGGCCCTATCTTTTAAAGTGAATGGGAAAAGTTTAAGGCGCACCTGGTCATCCGATAATGTGAGTTTGAATGTGGTGTTAACCTCCAAGAAATTTTGGAGATGCCTATAAGGATTCTCATTAAGTTGGCCGTGATAAGTGGGCAGCATTTGGATGATGTTTGGTTTGATTTCAAAATTGGCCACGGTAGCAGGTAGTAGGATACAGGAAGGGGAGGTGTAGGCTGTTGGACGGTAGTAATCTTGCAGGGTTCGGGCATGGGGGATTAATGGATCCTGGTTTAGACCAGTACCATCCCCGAGGTTCATGTTGTTCGCCATATGTTGGATTTCAGGAATTGATTGTCTAGGAGTTCTCAAAATTCTGTAGAGTCGCTCAGGATCAGGATCAAAAGCTAGGTCGGGGTCTAGGGAACGACGACCATGCATGCACAAATAAAATCAAACAAAACCTGTGCAGTCCTAATAGCGACAACTAGCAAACATCAACCCTAGATAGCGACAACTAGCAACCTAATAGCGACAACTAGCACGTCATGCAATCCCACAAAGAAAAGGAAAACACCAAGCACCCAAATTTATTCTAAAAGAGGGTTAAGAGATTGCAAACAGTGGGAAGGGATGGCCCTTCCAACGATGACGAAAATCTGCGTCCTCTCTTAATCCTGCAAAAAGGAAGAAGAATGAAATTACGCTACTGAGATTAAATCTAAATTTAATGAAACTACTCTAAAACTAACTATGCTAAGAATTTAGTAAACTATTGTGCCGTCCCCGGCAACGGCGCCAAAAACTTGATCGTTTAAAATTAAACCCTTGCAAGTGCACAAGGCAATTGTACTACAGTGAGTATTAAAGGGTTGTCGAACCTCAGGGACGGATTAATGTTCTACCAAATTCAAGAGAAAAGCAGCAGTTTTTAATTAATCTAGAGAAAAGCAATGAACTTTAATTAAACTAAGCTAAGATTAATCAATAGGAGAAGTACCAAGGCTTCGAATCCACCACAATAGACTAGTGTATCGTCTCTCTCTCTCTTTTGAATTCAGATTTCCAGTTGGCTAGTGTATTCCTCTCGGACATACACTTGTCAATTCAAATTATAGTGCCCTCCTCTCGGATGTAACACATAAATCTATTAAAACATGGAACTGTGATCTATCTCTCTCGAGTATAAACCAATGAGACTTTATTAATATGTAACACTTCAGAGCCCTTACGTTCCTCTCGGACACGCAAGTGCTCTTTCAGATTGAAATCCACAAAGATCCACTCTTGTCTCTCTCGAGTACAAAGAATAAGCTCTAATGAATTAACTTTTATTGCATAACAAAGATTCATACACCAACTAGAATAAAAACATAATATGAGAGAAAGAAACAATACAACCAATCAGTTGGGTTTCATCTACGCCTTGGAAGAGAGTCTAGCCAAGCATGGGAAGAGAATCCATCAACAAGTTCTTCATCTTCTTCTTCTTCTTCTTTTGCTCTAGCCTCCAAGGACTCCAAAAGAACTCAAAACTCTATTCTTGCATACCCCATACGTTCTCCCTTAAGGCATATATATAGGGGTGAAGGAAAGCCCTCAAATCCCCTTCCAAATCCGAGTCAAAATAGGGTTAAATTGCGTTTTCCGTATGCACCGATCGATCGCCTTCATAGCACGATCGATCGTTTCCCGAACGTAGCCGAACGAAGCCGTTTTCCTTTGTTAATTGCTCCCGATCGATCGTATTGCGAACGATGCCGGACGAATCCGATCGATCGTTTTTACTGTCTTCGCAAGTCCAAAAATTCCAGTAGATACGATCGATCGTTTTGGTGTCCGATCGATCGTTTTCTCCAATGTAGTGTTTTCGCGGAAGACGCGATCGATCGCGTAAGGATGCGGTCGATCGTTTTTACTGTTCGGAATCTTCAAATGGCTATAACTTTTTGCTCCGAACTCCGAATTGCGCGTGGTTGGTGGCGTTGGAAAGCTGACATCTTGAACTTTAACATGAAGCTTGAATCAGTTCAATCCGATATTTGTACACGGAGTTATGATAATTTGACCATTGAAGTCCGTTTTCGCCATATTTTTGCATCTTTGCTCTCATTTCCTACAAAAACCAAAATCTATATTAAAGTAGTAGTTATTCTAACCAAACACTAGCATAAATATAAGTTTAGGAGATAATAAAATGCATATTTCATGTATAGATCACTGACTTCGAAATAGATGCCCTCTTCGTGCACAGGTTTTCTCCGGCAATCTGTCCCCAAGATACAATGGACTGGTCGACAGTGGTGCACTCCAACAAGTTTGACCCGAACTCAAAGAAAAAGTAATTATTGCCTTTGTGAAAGAAGAATGACAAAAGGAGGAGGAGAGAATTCCAGAGCGAACTGTATTTTTTCTTCTTCTTATTTTTGGTTTGAGGAAGTTATTTATATAAATCAGAATTTTAACATAATCTTTTTACCAAATGAAACGAACGGACACCCTTTGACAAAAGAAAATAAACGGGTTTAATAGTCTATTATCCACTCAATTACTCATCTCATCGTTAGATCATAATCAACGGCTCCTGAGCTCTAAAAATAATTGGCTGTTTGATCAAAATCAAAGGCTCTAAATGCTAAGTGCTACATTAAAGTGCCACAATATGCCTACGCCACGCGCGTGTGTGTGCGCACCCACGAATCATTTGGGGAGTCTCCACACGAATAACATATATTAAGAGATTTTTTTTATTTCCCTCCAAACTTAGCAAAAAGATAAAATTTAATGAAAATAAAATTTCTTCCAATCGTATTTCAATCAAATATTCAATGTGGGCCTAAGATGGGAATTCTATTAGTGGGCTTACACTATGAAATTAATTTGGGCCCATCTACCCAAACCAAAAACCCAATAGTATGATCACAAGGGAATGAAAAATGCTAGAAAAAAATGCTATTGTAAGAGCAAAGGAGGCCAAATGTTGGGCATTGTACTTGGAACCGTGGGGCGGCAGGGGAATCCTAGAATTCTTGATAGGCTGCAAAAGAGGATGACAGAGAGGTCTTCAATGGTCAGTTGTGTTGATGTCAGAGTTATCTCCTAAGAAAATTTCATTATTTGGAGATTCTATTGATGCATGCCCTCGATATTTGGTCAGAGAGGTCTTCATTATTTGAAGATTTCATTATCTCCTAAGAGTTATCTCTTTTTGTGAAGCCTCTTTTGACACCCTTTGAAGCTGAGATTGCACTAGGATTTCTTCAAGGTTGGTGGGAGAAGGGTTTAGGTAGTAAGATAACAACAGAATTAGCATGCTGTGATTCTAAGAATGTGGAAGCTCTTGATTCTGCTGGTAACTCAAGCTGTTAAGTGTTGTAGTGTGGAAAATAGTACCACTGTTAATATTATGAAAGAGTCCACTGATTGCCCTATGGACTATTATGTTCAAGATGGAGGAGAATGGAATTGCTCATATACTAAGAAAGTGTCTACAAGGAAGGCTCGTCCTTCCACCCAAGATGGTGTTTTATGATTTTCTTTGTGTATCTCTTCCTTTCTTTCCTTTCTTTTCTTTTTTGAGGTCATTGTAGTCTTTTTCTATCACCTTTTTGCAACAGTTCTATTATACACTCCAAGTATAATCATGCCTTCCAGCTAATTGCCTTTGGAATAGCAAATGTTATCTTTTGGTGTAATATAGTTTTTCCCAGCTAAATTCTATATTGTTTATTTGCTATTCTCATTTTTTTTATCCTGTTATTGTTTATTTCTTTGGGATTACATATTACTCTCAAAGAAGTATTCTCTTTAGAAGATTCTTGCACATTGCTTTAGAAGGTGTGGTATGGTTTGAGGACAAACTTGAGGCACAAGCCTTAGCCTACAATGTCTTACCAAACTATAGGTTTGGATGTTGAGAGGTGAAAGGTTGAAAATTTATATAAGCCTGAAAATAATCAAGGAGATTTTTTTTATTGGTGACAACCCGTTTGGAAACCTAAAAGTAATCAGGCATCAGGGTGAAATATGTTTCGGAATTGAAAATAAATCACAATGATGTGTGTTTGAAAAGGAATATTCGTCATCTTCGGGTATCGTGTAATTGATTACACGATAGGAAGATTACACGATAGCTCACTGTATTGTGTAATCGATTACACGATAGCCTCCAACGCATGATAGCTTATCGTGTAATCCAACGCACAATAACCTAGTTATCGTGTGTTAGACTATTGTGTAATTGATTACATGATAGCACTGGTTATCATGTCATCGATTACATAGCACTAGTTATCGTGTCATCGATTGCAATAACTTTTTTAATGAGACAAACTTCAACGATACGTGTATTACTCATTTCTGATCCATTTTAATTTTTTTTCATTCTTTCTCATTTTTAGTACTTTTTTTATAATGATAAAAAAATGTCCAAAAATGAGGGAGATATGACGGGGGGGGGGCTCCTTCGGCTCAACGGTACGGCGACAAAGGCGAAAGGGTGTAGGCAAACACCAGGGTGACCGACTTTAGACAACCCTAGCAGTTGCCCGGGAGAGGGGGGGGGGGCACGGGCTCTCTCGGCTCAACGGGGCGACGACAGTGTTGAGGTGGGGGGCTCAACGAGGCAGCGGCGGCGGCGACTGCGGGGGCTCAACGAGGCCACCGCTGCTGCCGCCATCACCACCGGGGAGAAAGAGTGCGAAAAGAGTGAGCCTGGCGATAAGCGAGGGGGCGGTGAATAGTTTTTTCTATTAGCTCTCCCTCGTCTGCCTAATGAAAGGTGAAAAATTGTCACATTTCACCTTTCAGGGCCATTTTTTAGCCTTTTAGCAACCAAACACAACCATAGGCCTGAAATGTGAAAATGTGAAAATTTTCACCTATCACCATCACCGACCACTTTTTACCCATTTTAACTTCTAAACATTTTTCACCTTGATAGGTGAAAATTTTCACCCTTCAGTTTTTTTAGCTTCCAAACATTTCTCAAGGTTTCATAAGAACTCTTCGTCCCTAAAATCTAAATTTTCCATTCCTAAAATCTCTAACCAAACAGATCCTAGAAGTTGTAACACTGAACTTTGTGAAATTTGGCAACATTGCCCGTCAAGTCAAAACAATCATCCAAAATTATATATTAGGTAAAATAATTTCAAGATAATCTGTAAAGCAAGATGGCTAGTAGCAATCACAAGTCACTATTCACTACTGCATCTTCCGCTACCTCTATGGTATCCGCCAGTCTAATTTTGGTCAATATGAGGAGTCAATCATCAAGATCGACGGTGCACACGGATCTTACTATGCTTTCGATTAAATCATCAAGAGCGATCGACGGTGCACACGGATCTGCGATGGAGGCGGATAAAAAATGCTTCTCATGTGGACAGCCATTGGACCCACGCCATCAAATCCAAGCGAGCGTCATGCGGGCGTCTCTCTATCTGCGAGCGGGCGCCACTACTATTTGCTCTTCCCTGAGAGACTGAGGGGCTGTTTGGGAGGCCACTTCCCACTTCATTTCTCACCATTTTCCACTAAAAAGTGTTTGGGAGGCCATTTACATTTTAATTTATATTTAACAGGTAAATGATCATAATGGTCATTTTCATTCTCCAGGTGAATGTCCTGTTGAGGACATTCACTTGTCAAATGGGTTTTTAAATGGGAATCTTGTGACGAATGACCATAATTACCTTTCTATCATTTATGTTTCCCTTTTGAATCCCCAAAACCCATGCTTCAATTATTGAATGAAAATGAATTTTTTTTCCTTTCCTACGATATTCAAATGGCCTCCCAAACAGCCCCTGAGACAGCCAGTCTCATCCTCCCAACTGACCCTTCTCTCTCCGCCGCCGTTACAGACTTCCACCGCCGTCGCCGTCGCCGTCGCCGGTACCTTTTCCCCTCCGTCCACCCAATCCCCTCCCGCCTCCGGCCGGAGGCGGATGCCAAACCATAAAAGCTTGATTTTTTCAAACGTATCACGTTCTTGAATATTGATCAGGTATGCGTTTCGGCCTGGAAGCTACGAATTTCATGGTCTTATTTGATGCATCCAATGCTTCAATTTCTTCTGTTTGTTCAACTATTATTATTTCCATTTTATTGCATAAAAAAGCTATTCACAGGGTGGAAGATGTAGGAATTGAGATATGTTTGATAGCAATACCTTAATTTTGCAGCAAGAATACCCATTTCTTCAGAATTATTAAACTCACTAGAGGAGCCCAAATGAGTGCAATGGTGATGCTGGTATCTAGTTGAATCATTTGAACTATTAACTGGTTTTATTGAGCTTCTGCTTTTGATTGGGTAATGAAGAGGACTTATCCGGAGTATAGGTAAAGGTGCAACAATAAAATCACCAGTTGAATGCTAAAATTTGGAATTATTCTGTACCCTCTATGATATAAGAATGATTTGTAAGCAATTCTATTGCGTTGATTGTAAAAGTGAAAGCCGGTTATTAAAATGAGTAATCTATGCGGCTATATTTCTGTTTTCATTTTGTTTAATATTGTGTGTGGTTTGTTTCCTTTTGTCTTCATGCTATTAAAATATGCACTTAGAAGTTGCAGCTTTCTCATAAACTCTTTTTAATTTTATTCTTAACAAAAGGCCCTAAGAGGGTAGAGACACTAAGCTACAACTGAAACAACTTTAAGGTCGCAGCCTTTTCAGAAGCGAGTGAATATGAGAGAGTATGTGAGTCTCTGACACAGAAATGGGTGTTAATAGTTTCAGCAAATTGTTTGCCTTTTGTATTGGTATTGGTATATTTAGATGGTGATCAACTACATTTTATGTTCTAAAACTATAGAACAATAGAGTTACTTTTGGACAACCATTTCCTTTTTTTGTGTATTTTAAAGTACTTGAGCACTTTTTTGAGTTAAATGAATGTGCCTTAGTTTTCAAAAGAGAAGGGATTTATGGGAAGGGGAAAGATAAGGTTGTTTGAAATGTACAGAATATCTTGCATGCGCTGTCTACCTAGTTTTTTGCTGTTTTTCAGTGCCTTTGTCTTTTGTATCGGTGCCTTTTTCAGTGCCTTTTTGTGATTTAATTATAGTAACAAGAGCAAGTGGGATTGGACTGGATTTCTCTGGCATGTTGTCTTTTTGTGGGGTGCGGAAGTGGCAGCGGTGAGGGTGGGAGGGAGTGAGAGGGGGAATGTAAGGCAGCTTGACCAGATACCCACCTGTGCAGTTGCTTCTGTTTGTGCAATTAATATCATTATTTGCTTTTTATCGGAAAAAGTTCTTAGGAACAAAGATATATTAGATAGCAATACCTTAATCTTGGGCATGTGTGCATGTCTTTAAACTTATGGTTTGCTTCTGTTGATGCTGTGTATTTGTGTGATTATGATATTTGTTTCCTTATAGTTGTTTTGGTGTATTTGTGTGATATATATTGCAATCTAACTTGTATGATTTTTTTTTGGTGTATGTGTAGTATGAAATGTGCATATGAAGACGAATTTTTTATCACTGGGCTCTGCTTTAGGTTGCCAACGTAGCTTTGTTAGTATGAACTCATTACCTTCTGCGTTATAGTTGATTATGGTTGAAGCAAAAAACTAAAGAATAGAATCGTGCTGCGTAATGAAATTGTAATGCATATGAATCTGAATTTTTTAGGACTTGGGTCTTCATTAGGTTGCAAACCTATGTTTGTTTGTATGAACGCATTACCTTCTGAGTTATAGCTCACTATGTTTGAAGGAAAAAAACTACTCCCTTCGGTCCTTTTTAATAAATACAGTTTTTCGTTTTCTTCAAACGAACTAAATTATTAAAAATGACCGGAGGGAGTAGTGGATAGGATTGTGCTACTTTCTAATTTTGTGTAATTGCTTTGTTGATTAGTTTTATTCAAATACCTTGGTATTTGAGGTGATATTTACTACCATGTCTTGTGATTATAACGAACTGGTGACGAGACCGTAGAAGGCAAGTTAATGAATACATCGGTTCTCTATGGTTAGCAAACTAATGGTGATATTTGTCATTCAGACTCTGTTTTTGCTTTAAAACTTACATTGGTGGCTGATAAATGTCCTATTTTATTTTTTCTCAATGCTTTTTCAGCTTTGAACTTTACTTATGTCATGGCTGCTGCTCGCCTATTTCTTCGGTCATCTTCCACCTCCTCTTCAGCTGTCTTCAAGATCCTAATCCGTTTCCAAAGTAGTTCTTCTTCAGCTCCTTCAATTCGTTCACCACAGACTCATGAGTTCGCCGATCTCAACCAGTTCTTGGGGAGCTGGGACCCACCAAAAAACCCAGAAGAAGCGCAGAAGAAGCTCGCCATGTTGAGGAGGGAATACAAAAAGCAGGTGAAGGAGCTGCGGAGGGACTACTTTTACGAAATGGAGCTTCAGCGGCAGGAGAAGCAGAGGAAGGATGAAGCCAAGAAGGAGAAAATTCGGCTTGAGAGAGAGACAAGGAAGGCCGAGAAAGCCGCGGCTGCTCAGTCTCGTGCGGTGGAGCGGAAGCTTTTGGAGGATGAATTTAGGGAAATGCTGGTTAGTCTTATGCCTCCCCCACTTAGTTTTAGGCTTTGTAGAACCTCTAGTTCTTAAATGTCTCATTTCATGGTATACTGCTTATGGTAGATAGTGGATAGACTAAACTGGCTACTTAGTTGGGTTCTTTAAATAACACCTTTTTTTAATTGACAGTTAATATGGGACCGAGGAAGTATGGTTTAAAATTGACATTACTAGATGCAAGCACACAAAAGAATTGATTGTTAATTCTACCTGTCCTCATTATGATGATTAAATATGCAGTGGAAAACTAGTTCATTGATTAGGGATCATCTTAGACATTTGGTTAGGATAAATAGATTGTTTTTTTACCTTCTGGTTTGAAATTTATTCTGTATGAGTGCTGCTGAACATTTTATAAATTGGCTTCAGATTGGTCAAGCAAAACATTGAGGCTTTTCATTTGGGGTGGTTGATTGTGCAGATGATTAAGTAGATGACTATCAACACTACCCGTATTGACAGATGGGAATGACAGTTTTATCATGAGATGTTGTCATTATCTTTCTGATTCCAACCTTGAGGATGTTTCATATTGATTCCTTTCTATCATGAACTGTTTTGCACCGCACCCAGAACAGTGAATGCTCTTTATTTTGGGTATTACATATTGGGGGAAAATTGAATAAAGTTTCTCCTTTCATCTTGTTTCTTCTTCTTAGCTCGGTTGCACTTGTGATCATGTTTGGTTCAGGCAAAAGAAAGGACGGAGAAACTAGCATACTGGAAAGCTTCTGAAGGGAAGAGGGATCAAAAGAAGAATGAGAAGAAAGAACTTACTCGGCGAGAGAGTTCAATATGGATTGAAGAACATGAACTGGACAAGAGAGCACTTGAGGCGGTTCTCGACACAAGATCCCTGTAAAGGAAAGGTAAATGTTTTTTTTGTTTAATGACGGGGCTTTTTGGGTTGGTTTTCTGATAATGAGTTTTGAACATATCCTTTTCACTACCTTTCTAACTTCTGTCATTCACCCTTCTGTTGTCATTTATTTGGTGAGGGCAAAGAAAAAAGAGGATGGGTTAATCTAATAAAAACAAAAAACAACTTCTCCTTGTAGCTACAGTACATTAATGGTTCTTGCATTTTCTAGGTGAGAAAAGACTTCTACTCTGACAGAGTGACAATCTAATATTGTTGCTAGCTATCCAATCTTTTACCACCCTGTAGTTGAGTTTTTGTTTGTTGTTTCATGTGTTATTATTTTACTTTCTCTTTTTGAATGCTTTTTTGGTAGAGTCAAGTATTAGGCCATAAGAAACTAGAGCTGCAATTGATTATTGCAGAAAAGTAAAAGTTGCAAATGCAGGGCGAGAGTCGGTGCACATTGTCGATGATCCGGCTCACAGGTTGAAGCGACCTTCCACATCCAAGCTTCTCAAAAAATGCAGAGAAATCAAGGGATAATGGGAAATAACAGAGAAAACTCTCTTCTATAGCTTAAGCAAATAATAGAAAATAACAAAACCTAGTCAGCAGCCTCGTACGGCATGGTTTATATATACTAACATAATGAAACCTTTGTGGCAAACTTGAAAATAACGAGAACTCTATTTAGTATACCTATGTAAAAGACTCTTAACAAAAGGAGATGTTTTGAGTGTTGATGTCATGGATGAGACCCACATGGTCTCCTCCTTGAATTGTTATTCTGTTTCTTTAAAGCTCTACATATAGAATTTGGACTTTGACTCTTCAAACCCCATAAGACTCCTAAGCTTGTTGCATCATTCTCCTCCGATTGGAAGGGATTTGCCCTCGAATCTAGCACGTTACTGCATGGAGAACTGTTACAATGGAATAATTGTGCTCGAGCTGGTCTTCTATGCAATGGGATCTCGTTTAGGCGGTGGTTCTGGTGGTGGCAACGTTGGTGGAGTTGCAGCTTGGCGAAGCTCATCCTGCCATATTTGTGGCATCCACGTTGTAGCATGCTTTACCAAAGACCTTCCAGGATGTAAATATGTATTTTTCCATTCATTCACATATCCGTAGCTCCATTGCTTTCTAGCATTAAAATCTAGAAAGTGGTTGATAGAGCAACAACGACCATGGTCAAAAGTAATTTGCATCTTGGCAATTCTAGCCATGTTGTGTAGGGTATTTTGAACGTTATATGACCCAAGAATAAGACCTTTGTATGGTGATAGTGGATCTATAATTCTTTTGGGCCTCACAATGTCACCGTCGATCTTGAACACTTTTGAATTTCCAACAAAATCTCTTTTTTGCCATCCTCACAAGTTGTTGTTGTCTTCTCCAAGAGAGCATTTGCAACAACCAACATCGCAGAACTTTCATGTCGCAGCTGCTTCATCTCTTCATCCCAAATTTTGTAATGACCCTTTGGCATTGCAGGATAGAGTGTGATCAACTTGTAGTTTGGGTTCTTCATCGTAACAGGGAGGGCATGAGAAATCTACTCCCTCCTGCACACGCAAGAATGAACTTTGTAGTTCCTCTTGTGGCTTGGCCACGTCGAAAGGATAATAACCGTACTGGAATGCTTCAAATCGCTCCATTGATGACTGTCGAGAAAACCCTGCTACAGCATTACGAGCTCGTGCTTCTGTTCTTGCAACAACTACAAGTAAAGACATCGTCAGGACCTGCATGGCCACCAACTGATGCAGGAACAAATACGAAAAACACACGTATGAATCCGGCTACAGGCGTCGGGACCTTCCTCAAAAACACGTCTTTCACGCACGAGAAAACAATGGTATGGAGGAATAGATAGAAGAAAACTCTCTTCACTAGAATAATGAAAACTTCAAAAACAATCAATTGGTTCTTCTGCCTCGTAGGGCTTTTGTTTTATATGAAAACCTAATGGCAAAATTATAAATAATTAGAACTCCTACTAAAAGAAACAACCAAATATAGATGTCTTATTCTAAGTAATGTAAAGGAATATGTGCTGATGTCACGCATGGCTCACATGTCTCCTACTTGTTCGGTCGAAGTCCTCCATAACTTGGAGTCTTATACGAATTGCCAAGTGATGGCGCTTGATCCTATGATGTTAATTTCGACAGCACCAGGGAGTTGGCGAAGTTGGTGAGGACCATGACTCTATTCAGTTCACGAGCCCTAGGGAACCACACGGGAGAAAGTCGACTTCCATTTAGCGGGTCCAATATGGCTCCGTTCATGCTGTCATCTGGGAAGTTCAGTTGGGTTGCCATTCTATCTCATGGAAGATCAAGCCTTTGGGAGGATCTCGTGTCCTGTAGAAGCCATTGGTTGATACCATCATCTACACCCCAACCGTTTGATGAAATCCTGAATTGCACAATATGTTTAGTTAAGATTCCAGTCCGCCACATGTTAGAGCAAATGGGTGTAAAAGATGCCTCCACACTTTTTTTATGTTTCCAAAGGTGTGCTACTGAGAACCCTCATTTATTTATCGTACGTAATATTAAGTATTGTGGTGTACAGTTCTTGGCAAGCACCTACATTGTTCACGTACATAATCATGCAATCAAGGTGGATAATGGACTTTTATTTGTTCACACCCTGATTTTATGTGCTTTTTCTTCGGGATTATTTGCAAAAGGTAAAAGGGTTGAGTGCTATGACTATCAACCTAAAAGTGATTTTGGGAATTTTACGACGGTTGAGTGCTTAGTCATGGACTCCAAAACAGATTATGTGGCTGCGGAGAAACAAGTTTTGGTTCTTAAGCATGAACAACTTATTGTCACTAGTAACTCTGGGTTATCAATGGATCTGTCCATGGATGGTACTGCAATGCTAGTTGTCTATGTGAGTTATGCATACACAAGAAGTGCCAACCTAGTTTTGCAGGCAAAAGACAACAGGGATTTGCTCAAATGGATTATCTTGATGTTTAGGTCTACAGCAGGATTTATGGATTTAGATTTTCCTTCTTTGCTACAGATCCTATAGATGAGTCCACATAAATATCGCAATCAATTATTAAATGGCCCATTAACGGGCCTTATTTCACATTTTTGCCCTCTATTATTGGCAACTATTCATTTCTTGGAGGGCTTGACAATGTTGCAAATCATTTTCTACATTGTGCATTCAAGGAAGAGTTTGGGGCAAGACATTACAAACCCAAACTGATTTGTGCAATAAGATTGGTGATTATGAGGCTTGATTTTCTGATTCCTTGGTAAGTTGCTTCTAAAGCTAGCCATTGGCACATGGCTGTTTCATTAATTTCTGGGTTGATTGTTTCAATCATGCACTTGCCATAATGTGGGACTTTACTGTTTATAATGGGACTATGCTAGATGTTGAACTGGCTTCTCACATTAAACATACAAACTTGAAGGTTATGCATGATTCATCGAAGAACGAGTTGTTGAATTCAAGGGCGAATTCTTCTTAAACTAGGGAGTGCCTATAGTACTCCAAGTTATGGACGACTTTGACCGGAATAAAGCAAGTAGGTGACATGTGAGCCATGCGTGACATTAGCATATATTCCTTTCATTTTAGTGTCCTAGTTTAAGAGTCCTTTCTTTCTTTACATTATTTAAAATAGGACATCTATATTTGGTTGTTTCTTTTAGTAGGAGTTCTAGTCATTTACAATCTTGCCATTATGTTTTCATATAAAACAAGGGTCCTATTGAAGAGAGTTTTCTTCAATCTATCCCCTCTACACCATTATTTTCTTGTGTGTGAGAGACGTGCTCTTGAGGAAGGTTCCAATGCCACATGTTTTTCGAATTTCTTCCTGCATCAGACACCCTAATGAACATCGAGTTCTGTGCGGCATTATGGAGCTATGTGTATCACTTTCTATCTATGGTGCCTGTTCTCCTTCGGGTTATTATTGGATTCCTTTGGACCTAAGGTTTCAAAGCCATCATGTTTGTAAAAATGTAAGGAGTTTGTTTCTTCTATTGCTTCTCCAACAGTTTGTAGATTTTACTGAAACTGGAGTGTAAGATTCTTGCCGTTCAATTGTCCAGAAATAGATTTTTGTTGTTCATTTATTTACACTTTGCTTAGTATCCAAAAACTTGGATTCTAGGGAATTAAAAAGAATTGAACTTTAGTGTCTCTATAAGATTTGGTGACTCTCTTTTAGGCTGAATAGACTTTATCAAAAGTTCTTTTAACTGTTTTTTAACAGTGATTAGAGTTGTAGAAAGTGAAAAAACGAAAGGGTTTAGAGAAGTTCACAACCTGACGCATAGTTATTTTACAAGAGAATCAAATGCCCATGGTCAAAATATTCCACTTCAGTATGGAAGAGAATGGGATTTTATATAATAGACCATGTAATTGGAAGAAATGGCAGATTTAATCACCACAACAAAATTACATACAAGTTCAGCCATGCTTTTCGCCATGTCGACAAAAATGGACACAGACGCATGAGAATCGAGTACAGAGATGGTGAAAGGGGTCGGTTCATTGACAAACCAGTAATGGAAAAACACAAAGTACCCAAATAAGGTTGTACTAATTTGGATGACACCACAGTTTTTGTTTTAAAACATTTGTTGCATTGAACAGTTAGAGTAAGCAAAACACCCATGTGGGTTTCACACCAGCTTCATTAAAGGTTGATTTTTAAGACGAGAATGGAAGGACCTTTATAAATATATGAAGCCAATGTTGTAGAGGGAAAACAGATGATCGGCTTAAATCTTGTCTATCACCCTATCCCCGTCTATGGCATTAGTATATGTTTGAATGCATATATGCGAAGGTGGTCTGGTGTATATTCCTTCGTAAGTGCAATTTCCATCACACAATTGGAGGGTGCTCTACGGAATTAGTTTGGCTGACTCAGTTATTCAGAAACAACAAACATACAGGGCATATAATCCAAGCTGGGTTCACAAGCTTTATTACTATGATATGGGAGGAGATGAACAGGCGAATCTTTGAAGACAAAAAACTTGAGTATTATATACTGGGCCAAAACCTCATCCACAGGGTAAAGGAGATCCTTATCGCCTTCCAACTCTAGGATATTTGCCTCACTCATTGCCCTTTTTTACACACCTTTTGGGATGAGCAGAACCCTTGAACAAGGAGACTGGTGGGACCTTGAGATTTGGTGGGACCGACAACTTTTAATCCCATTTTTGACTTTTGTAGTTTTTGATCGGCCTCTTGGAGCGATCGATCGGCCCCTGGTTTTCACTTTGCCCTACCTGGTTTGGGAAGATTGTTCTTTGCTTTGTATTTTATTTCCAAGGAGGTTGTTCATGCCCGTTGACCTGAGTTGAGTTGAGGAGAGGTTGTACTCCCCTGTTTTCCTTAATATAATTTTTCAATTATCAAAAAAAAAAATTAATGGGTTTGGCAAGATGTAATGTCGGGGCGGGCCATGGAGGAGAAGCCTAAGTGATTGAAAGAGGAACGTAGGGCTTCGACCCCAGGTGTCAGCAAGTTAGAAATGCAAGACAAGAGGAGCTAGTCAAGCCAGCAGCACTGAGCTGCATGTATGCATTGTAGCTTTCTGCCTTTTATGTTACATAACTTCGGTGAAATTTCTCTTTAATTGTGCAGGTGCATTTGAGCAAACATTGCCATTGTTGATAGGTTGTATTAATATGGCTGAATGACTATATTTGTTGACGTTTGTTATACCTTATGTTAAGTTTACTTGATTTCTTCCAACCATGGATAATAAGACCTATCCCGTGTTGAGTATGACTATAAGAGTGGGGGAGCTGAGCCTTGGAGTGAAAGATCCAAGGATGGATATGCATAATTTCTAAAATGTTTCTACTAGTGATTCTGTCTATTACTGAATGCAAACTCTTTTAATTGTTTTTGGTCAGGGAATTTCTTTAATTAAATTGTATGAGGGCTTCTAGACTTTAAAAGTAGAGCAGTCATGAGGAATTTGTCTCATTCTCTCTAAATTTGGAATCCTCATGAATTTGATAATCCAATGACGAAAATTTGTACAAATAAGTCCACATAATAATGGTCATTGTATTGTATTTATGGCCCCTTCTCGCATGTCATTTATCACTGGAGTCTTTGTTGAAAATGCATCTGAGTTTATCATCTGAGGATCGAATATTTGGAGTTATTTTCTTTTTGGGTTGTATTGCTTTCGTGAACATTCTGTCTGGCGATTTCTTACAGTTCTTTTTTTGCTAAACACGATTTCTTGTATATAGTAACATGAAGCGAACAATGCTTCGTATTCTCGATTTACTAGAATAACCTATATACTTCCATGCTGATGCATTTGGGTGTGGGCATATCCATGGAAAATCGTCTCGCCGATATATCGGTGATATATCGGTATCGGCACTAAACCGATACATCGATACCAACCCGTATCGTTTTTTCGAAAAATTCCAAATATCGCCGATATATCGGTTTCGGACCGATATATCGGTATTTTTTGAATTAAAAAAATATTTTAAAAAAAAATTTCATTTTTTTTTTTTTGAAAAAAAAAACCTTTCATGTTTGTTTTCTATGCTAATATGCATATTTTGAAATTTATTCTTTGTTTAAATTAGTATAACTCATTTTAGAAGCTAGATTGTGAAAATATACGGTAAAAACTAGTTTTTAACTACCGATATTTTTTTACACAATATCTCCGATATTTCGTCTCTTAGGCTGACCGATATTTTACCGATATCCGATACGACATTCCATGGGCATATCACAGCATGTTGTTATAAAGATTCTGATTTAACTTTAGCAAACAGTACCTGTTTGTGCAAAAACTAATTGCAGAAGTTCTGTCCTGGGTTATATTTGTACTGCAGAATGATTCATGACTTTTGGGGTACACCTAATTTGCTTTTTTTGACTTGGGGAACTTTTTTGTTGCAGGTAAATGGCCATCCCTCGAGATCTGGATTTGTGGCTGCGGCTCCAGCAGATGGGAATTGGAGTATCAAGCTTTCTGGTTGGAACTGTTTTTGCAGTTCGTTGTTGATGTATAAGATGAAAGCCTGTTGTCAGTTCCTTGTAGCAAGAAAAAATGTTTGCAGTTCCTCTTAAAGGATTAAGAGTAGCAAGTTCCTAGTATGAATTATATCTATGAATAATGAATTGAATTGTTGGTTTGATCGGAAGTGAAGCATGATTTAGTAAACATGGCATATTTTTAGAGACGCAAAGGGGATTTCTGACCGCTTTTTGGCTTGGCTATCGGACAATTCCTCATTGTAATATCTATAATGCTTGTAAGAGTGGGTTCGTCAAAATGGATTTAAAAAAAAACAGAGACCTTTAGAAATTTTCTGGGTAGCAATTTTAGAAAATAATAGCGTCTGGCTTTCTTTTAGCTGCAAAACAGAAAAACCAGAAACCAGTGAAGAAAGCACTTTAGAGGTGAAAAAAATTGAGTGGATTATGTATCAGTAATAAGATGTTAACAAAGGACAGAGATTCAAAATTTGAGGCTGGCTTCCAACTTCGAATATAGAAATCCTTCCTCAAAATTATAAATCTACTGCTATGATACAACTGAGAGTTCTTATTCTACAACCGTCGTGAAGATACTTCTCTATATTCTAGTTTCTTGTCATCACTATATTGTACGACCGCCACCAGAAAAAAAGAAGCCGCATTGGAGATCAACTAGGTGGGACGGTTTTGGGTCTGCGTTGAGGGAAACAGGAGAATTAGGGGCATGGGAGCACAAATCTGCTGCGGAGGGCAGCATTAGCCACCATTCACATGTCACCACGTAACTGCCCAAAAGGAAGCCCCCTTAGCCCATCCGTTAGCCTGGTCCAGGAGGAGTTTAACCCAGAGCCCCAAACCCGATCGGGTTTTCCCTTTTTCCTCCCTTTGCTCTAGTCCCTTTTTCCCGCCAGCCTCCTCTCTCCCTCTCTCCTGCTGCCTCTGCTTTGTCTCTCCCCCAAACCGGGTATAATATGCTTTGGTTAATTTCATCTACTTAATATTTTCCCGATCAATTGCTTGCACACCACACACAATGGAGGAAAGCTTGTGCCTTTGCTGACTGAAGATGTTGCTCTGGCCACCACCTCATGATCAATTGAGGGATTATGGTTTATTTCGACATCATGCTATGCTTTTCTGTTATGGAATCTTGACTAATGATAATTATCATTGTTGGTATCTAAGCTCTTAAAATGATGTGCTTAGAGTAGAAAAAAAAATCATACGGAGTAATTGTGACAAGCTCATAAAATGATGTGCTTTAATAGAAAAAAAATCATAATTGTGACAGCTATCATATATTTCCTTTATCAAGCGATCCTATTCTACTATGTGAGTGCTATTCAAAATACACACTTGGAAATTAATTTATACATAGATAATTTAATTATTGAGAAAAGGCACTTCAATTATTTTATTTTTTGTCAATTACCCATCACTATGTTTGGATTTTACAAGCTAATTATGATTGAATTTGCTTTTTTAATGGAGGAGGACTGCCATCAAAGAAGCCTAGTTTAATGACTATAAATGAAATGGAAAATTCAGAGAGTGACCTTATCAAATCAAGTGTTCTTGTGGAACAAAAGGCGAGGGAGACTTGAGAGCTAGATGTTGGGATGTTGTTTCCTTCTGAGAATGATGCATATAAGTTTTATAATAGGTACGCTCAAAGGATTGGATTTAGTATTTGCCAATCTGGCTCCCGCACTATTAGTAAAGGTAAAAGGACGTTAAGAAAATTTTGTTGTTCCAAAGAAGGTCATCGCCAAATGGATAAGCAACAAATAAGTTTGTGTAATCCTAGTCTAGAGACAAGAGTTGGATGTGAAGCAATGTTGGTCATTAATTTGCAGCATGATGCTACATGGTGTGTTCGAACTTTTGAGGCAAAGCATAACCATGAGGTGACAACCAAGTTTATATTCATCAGCATAGGTCACAGAGGAAAATGGCCTTTGTTCATATTGTTGCAGCAAATTTAGCAGATAGCTCATGTATACACCCAAAGGGAAGAGTTGAATATATGGCTAAGAGTGTAGGAGGGTTTGAGAACCACGGTTTTCTTCACAAGGATTATAACAATTATCTAAGAAAGAAGCGTGAGAAGGCACTTGAATTTTATGATGCCAAGGCAATAACGAAGTATTTGGCAAAGAGGCGCAATGAAAATCCATCATTTTCTTCATCTGATGAGGATTTAAAAGTAACACATTTTTCTGGGCTGATTCAACTTCTATCATGGATTACAATTATTTTGGGGATGTAGTTTGTCTTGACACTACATAAAGAACGAGCAAATACAATCACCCATTTGGTCTTTTTGTTGGTTTAAACTACAACAAAATGGCAGTCATCTTTGGTGTAGCATTGTTATATGATGAAACAATTGAGAGGTTTGAGTGGCTTTTTAGGACATTTACAAACATCATGGGAGGTAAATGGTTGAATACAATTTTGAAGGATAAAGACAAGACAATGACAAGTGCAATACCTTCAATTTGGCCTCAGGCTTACCATCGAATATGTATTTGGCAGTTGTAGTAGAATGCTTGTAAGCATCTCAACCATGTATTTAAGTTAGTTATTGATGGTAAAAAGCCATTTGCACAAGACTTTGGCAAATGCATTTTTTATTATGAAGAGGAGGATGAATTCTTCAAGACATGGGACAAAATGCATAGTAAATGTGGTTTTCTTGAAAATCCATGGATAAATGGGATATTCAAAGAGAAAGAGAAGTGGGCAATTGTTTATGGGAGGCATATGTTTATTGGGGACATGACGTCTACTCAAAGGAGTGAAAGTATGAACAATGTTTTAAGGTATTACTTGAAAAATGACCTTAATTTGTCTAGATTCCGTGAGCATTATGAGAGGCTTTTGATTGATAAGCGACTTAAAGAAAGGGCAACTGAATTCAATGAAATATAATATGAGTTGTGCCATCTAGTATCTTCAAGTATGCTACAAGCACATACACACCAGTAATATTCAAGATGATTGAACAGGAATATATAAGTTGTTTGAGTTGCATTGTCATAGAGGTGGTTGTTGTAGATGGGCTGCAAAAATGTATGATTGAGATGAATCATTCACAACGTAGACACAGTGAAATTTAACCCTTCAAACAATATTGTTGATTGTAGTTGCAAAAAGTTTAGCTTTGTTGGGATCTTATGTTGCCATGCATTTAGGGTATTGGATCATTTTAGGATACTAGAGTCGCCTTCACAATATGTTTTAAAAAGATGGACCAAAGAAACAAAATCGGGTAGTGTTGTCAATCACCATGGCTCCATAATTAATTCCAACCCAGATGCTACTCTAGTAAGGCATAATAATGAATTATGTGTAGCTTTCATAGACTTGGCATCAAAGGTATCTCTGACTGAGGAAGCAACTTCAATTGTCCTAAAGCACATTGATGCGATTCTCAAAGAGGTGGAAGAGTGTAATGACATAGTCATTTCAAAACAAGTTGTTGATGTTGTCTTCCATGGTAAGGTTCCTGAAAGTCTTAACATTTAAAGTTCAAAAGACATCTCTTACATTGGAAGTGGCCAAAAACAACTTAATGACTTGGACGATGTTGCAACTTTAAAGGAGGAAAACGTGGTAGACATAGGTTGTTTTGAAAATCCTAAAATAAATAAGGAGAAGAAGGAATTGCCCAAAACAAATAAGAAGAAGAAGGATCTTCTAAGAAAAATAGCCACTAAATTAGATATGGATGACCTTGTTGCTCATGTAAACTTACTTTTAGCCTTTTTTTTCTCATGTTCAGCTCTTGAAATTTACTTTGTCCATTGCATGTGTTATTTTTTCATAAACTATTTTTTCTTCTTTTTCACATGACTCACAAAGTGGTCATCCAAGTGATGATTTCCAAGCTCAATTCAATCATCTCAAGTCTCAGCATGTGTCTTTTTCACATGGTTAGTTACCCATGATAAGCAGTGGACGAAATGACTACAGTATGATGCAAACTACTTATGGTATTAAATTTTTATCTAGTGTCACTGTTAAACTTGAGATCTTTGAATGCATAACCTATAAGATGAAAATTGTACAAATGCAAGATGATTCTTCTCCTTTTCCTAGAAATTGAATAACAACAACTCTTAATGGAATCAGGTATAATATGTTTTATAATTTTATTTATTTCAAAGATGAAATATTTTAGGGGAATTTATATAAAAAATCATGAAAAATTTTTTTTTACCAAAATGTAGCACTGTAGCAAATATTTACCGAAATGGTGTTCTCACAAGCCACGCAGGCGCCCGCGTGGCGCGGGCGCTTGCGTGGCTTTTTTTTTAAAAATTAACCCAAAAGGCATCGATTGAACCGACGCCTTTCGGGTTAAGAAGAAAGGCGTCGGTTGAACAGACGCCTCTTGAGAGGCGTCGGTTCAACCGACGCCTTTTACTACCTTAACGAAATTCGTCCTATTTTAAACAGGCTGTCACTTCAACGATGCATATCTTTCTCATTTTTGATCCATTTTTACCCATTTTTTTTTTCATTCTTCCTTATTTTTAGTGCTCTTTCTAGTCATTATGATATCATGAAAGCCATCGCATACTATTTATCGTAGTTTTTGTGGTATTTTTTTCGATAAATAGTATATGATGGCTCAACATCTTTGTGATATTATGATGATCAGAAAGAGCACTAAAAATAAGGAAGAATGAAAAAAAATGGGCAAAAATGGATAAAAAATGAGAAAGATATGCATCGTTGAAGTGATGGCCTGTTTAAAATGGGACGAATTTCGTTAAGGTAGTAAAAGGCGTCGGTTGAACTGACGCCTCTTGTTTTGAGCTATTTTAGTGGGACAAATTTCAATAGTGCATATCTTTCTCATTTTTGATCCGTTTTTGCTCATTTTTTTTTCATTCTTCCTTATTTTTAGTGCTCTTTCTGATCATCATGATATCACAAAGATGTTGAGCCATCATATACCATTTATCGAAAAAAAATACCATAAAAACTACGATAAATAGTATGCGATGGCTCAACATCTTCATGATATCATAATGACTAGAAAGAGCACTAAAAATAAGGAAGAATGAAAAAAAAATGGGCAAAAATGGATAAAAAATGAGAAAGATATGCATCGTTGAAGTGACAGCCTGTTTAAAATGGGACGAATTTCGTTAAGGTAGTAAAAGGCGTCGGTTGAACCGACGCCTCTTGAGAGGCATCTGTTCAACCGACGCCTTTCTTTTTAACCCGTGGGTTAATTTTAAAAAAAAAGCCACGCAAGCGCCCGCGCCACGCGGGCGCCTGCGTGGCTTGTCAGAACACCATTTCGGTAAATATTTGCTACAGTGCCACATTTTGGTAAAAAAAATTTTTTCATGATTTTTTATATAAATTCCCCAATATTTTATGGTAGAACAATTTGGTTTAAGATGACTCATACATGTGCAGGATATACATATCATAGGGGAAATGTAGCATTGTATGGGTGAAAGCAGCTCTCATCAAGCAAAGTAGGTTGAATTAGACACTTTTTTGGGCGACAACCTTTTTTGGCAGTCATTTTTTGGTTTTTGAACCATGCAATTCTATTTTGGGGCAGACACTTGTAAATGCAATTCTAGATTTTGCGTTTAAGTGACATTTTATGGTGGATTTAATGGCACAAAGCATATGTATAATTATCCAGCTTGTCTTTTGTTAATGACTAATTGCAAGTACTTGTTGCATGGCCAAAAAAGAAAAAGAAAAAGAAATTGCAATAGTAATTGTAATATATTTTTGTTTTTTGTGTTTGTGACAACCAAAAAAATTGTAAAAAAAATATTTTTATGATCGACCTAAATTAGGAAAGTCAAGTTTCCATTTTGAATCCTTCTGAACGATTGGTGATGATGTGTGATTTACTTCATATGTTCCTTTAGAACACCGCATTACAGAAGACTCGGTTTATTCAGGATTCACCAACGCTAAGGCTGAGTCTGGCCAGGAGCAAAGGAGTGCCTGACGCCAGGGTGAGGTCGGGCGTGAGAGCTAGGTTGTGTGTGGTGCAACGTTTTGTATAGATTTTCTGATGGATGAATTATAATTAAAGGTAGTTTCCTATTTGAGTATGGAGTAATATTTGGAAGTTACCATTTAGAGTAAAAGTCCAGATTAGTAACCAATTATTGGATGTCAAACCTGCCTGGGTGCTAGACCATCTGGGGGCTAGGTAATGGAGATGGAATAAAATCTTTTGGGTGGTTTCTTTATTGATTAGAAGTGATTTGTGTTAGAGATGATAGCTACTTAGTTTACTGGATGGTAAAAGTAGAAAGTGGTAGAAAATAAGGAGTGAGTTGAGAGTCCTACCGAATAGGACAACTGCAGGACTGGGTGCCAGAGAAGATAGAGGTGTCAAGATGCTTGTAATCTGGGACGTCCAATAGGAAAAGATGCCATAATAGGAAGGGGCGTAAGGAACTTTTAAGTTAGTTAAGTAGTTACTTGTTTTAGGGTTGTGATAGACATAGAAAATAGCTGTGTAGTTGGAATTGGATTTAGAATCCAAACAAACTGAGCGCCAATAGTGACTGGATGCCAGAGGAGTATTTGGGAAAGCTGGTGATGGACAGATGAGATCGAAGTGAGGTTTAATCAAGGGCTTGAAGAGAGTCCTAATAGAACTAGGAAATTGAAACACTATAAAGAGGAATAGTGCTGGCCGGCCCTAACTGTTGACCGACCAAGACCTTCTCTCTCTCCCTTCTCTTTATGATTGCTCTCTCTCTCTCTCTCTCATGTCCTCTCTCTGTTCTCTTGGATTTTGTTGTATTTTTTATATTATATTAAGATCATTAAGATGTCATGATGATAAGAAAGAGCACTAAAAATAAGGAGAATAAAAAAAGGTGAAAATGGACTAAAAATGAACAAGATATGATTAATTGAAATGTAAAGCCTAAATCTAGGTAATATGGAAATATTAAAGAAAAGTTTAGGGTTAGGGCCCAGGAGGGTAAAATGGGAAGATCATGTGCAAAAACTAGGTTATATGAGATTCTGAAAAAACTAGGCAATCAAGGCTCATTGGCCAGGTAATATGAAAAAACCTCCCAATTAGCCAAGTCCTGTTTATATCCGTGCAGTGCTTTCCGGCCACACGATTCCAGTCACACAACCGACTTTAAACCAGGGAAGTAAGGTTCTCGTACACCCAATCCATCGGACCGCAATGAGCCTGGTGCATAAGTTTGAATATAGGAATTGGGTCATATTGACTCCAAAAATACAAATCGCAAATACAACTTAACTGACAAAAAAAAAAAGAAGCCAAAGTTAGCATACAACATGCACCTTAGCTTACACGTGAAATTGGCACGCTGCGGACCCAATGGCACGGACTAACAGAAATGTGAGTGGGTGATTCAAACCCGCCTGCCTCCAGTATTAACTTGGACTGTCGGATCGAAATCTGACCGCCTGCGATGCAATAGTAACAGAACTATAAAAAAGAGTCCAGTTTCCATGATAAAAGGCTTCATGGGCTGGCGAGAGGCATCCTCGTGTACGGCTGAGATCGAGCATCTGTCACTGAGGTGACCCTTCATCGAACCTGCTTGCTTATATAAGTTCCCAATGCTCTTCTTCTTTTGTTTTTAGGGTTTCAATCATCCACTACTTCTTTGTTCGCTGAATTTGGGATTTCAATTTTGGATTGAATTCCTCTGTTAATCACTAGTATATCTCATCTCATCCTCCAATCTTTCCTTTTCTCACAATCTTGTAACATATCATTTGTAATCTTTAATTGTAGATGGTTTTCAATCGGTTTTCTTGAGATGTAAAAATCATGTTATTTATTTTTTTGGATAATTAAAATCATGTCATTTATTGATTTTGAGCTGCATTGTACCAAGGGATGTGCTTCTCCAAGATAGCCATTCTCTTGAATTGTGCCCAGATGGGTTGTAGCGAAATGCAATCATCAGAAGAGAAACTGGTCGGCTTTCCCTTCATTTCACATGGAAATCCGCTTACCAAACTTCTGAAATCTCAATCTTTTTAGCTTTCGGAAAAGAAAAAAGAAGTAAAATTTATAATGGAGAAGGGGAGAAAGAGGGAAAAGGGGTTTTGGTCATAGCCCTTCTAGAAGGCCTTCTCACACATGAATGGGGTATCATTGTATCTATTTGAATCCTTGGGTATTTTCCAGGCAGCCTGTACTTGTATTGCTCTGCAGGCTGCGTCTATGAATGCCCACATCATTCGTATATGATTTGTTGTTTTATGTCTGATTAAATTCTAACTGGAAAGATATGGATTTCTTGCTTGTTTGAACCTGTTTTCTGAAAAGCCAGGTTTTTACACGATTCAAGAACATGACCTAGGCTTAAGCATATCTATGAGAACAAGATTTAAGGTTCTTAGTGAAGCAGAGTTGAAACTATGTGAAAGAAATTGATGTTGAGATTATGATTTAGACTTAAATTTTTTAAAACAAGAGTCATTTGTGAAGATCACATGATTTACTTGATGTGCATTCAACTTTGATAAACAAAGCTGATCAATTTTAAGTTTTTAAGCGTGGCTGGACTAGATGTTGCAGTTATGGTAGCCTTTACATGGATTCATCTTGCTTTGGTGCTTTACACCAGTCCGTTTCTTGGTTAATTCTCTTGGTACTTAGATATATTCATCTTGGGTTAGTGGGACTGGAGTTTGGCTCTTTTGCTGATCACACTGTGCTTTAGAGATGAATGCAGTCCCAATATTTATCTCTTCTTCCTTCCCACTGGCCTTGGCTAAGTAGTTATCTACTAGTCGAATCTTGTGAAGGTTGAAACAACGAATGTGAGCAACATCCTGAACTTGGCTTGTTTTACTGAACCGAAGCATAGATATTTAGTTTCCTATGTAACACGTACTTCGCTGCTGTGAGAGCTGAAGTTGGTTACTCTCACGAAATGGCTTAACCACTTGTGTTGGCTTTCCTTGCCAAATTATGGCCTGCTGATTGAAAAACAAAATGACTGAAATACACTACGTAAAAAAGGCTTGTTGTCAGAGTGTACCTATATATCGAGTTTATAGGGCTGGCGGGGGCCCACTGATCTGACGGCTGCAGGCCCTTCACCGCACCAGTGCTACAGCGCTGGCTAGAGTTTTCCATATATCTTAATTTTTATACCCTTCATAGTAATTTATGAGTGTCGGATTTATAGCTTTGAATTTGAATTTGTTCTTCTTCTAGAGTGCAAGCTGTTTGCTATTGATATTTACTTTTTCTTTTTGTTTTTTGATAAATTGACAAGTTGATAAACAAAAGTCATGCGTCATACACAGATAAATGGAATGTGGAGAAAATGAATAGGGGAATTTATTAAATACGTTAAAATTCCCGATTTGGGTATCTGAATCGATGCTTTGTTAATTAATAATTAATAGCCACAGCGTTGTGCAGGTTTTTTTTTACCCAGACCAAGGCAAGTGCTTACCCTGAACCACAAGGTGTTGGTTGAATCGATGCTTCTAATTTAAAATATAAATGACGTTTTTCGGGTTAGGGTAAAAAAAAAAATCCACAGAGAGCCATTGCCATGCGAGGTTGTTAGATATCTATAGTGGGAATTTTGGAAATGCTTTTCTTGGTAATTTTTTTAATTATTATTTAATAAATTCCCAAATAAATACCATGGCACATATATATTAATTAACAAAATGTTAAATCCTTAAAATACAAAATTCTGTGGTCAGTCTTATAGCCATCATGTGAATGCGTAAGATAAATGTGAAGCAGCCATTTCTGAGCTCTAAATTGTTCGTTTTCCCAAAGAAATCAGCTGATCTTTTCTCTCATGATTAATGATAGAGAAGAACAAGCATGATTTATTTATTTTAGAGCTGAATTTTTTGAGATATTGATGCAATGCTTTTCTATTGATTATTTATGCATTCTATAAGAGACGTGCTAGGCATGATGAAGGGTGACTAAAATGAGTATCTAGCAAGTGTTTTCTGTGCTTTTTTAGATGAATATAAAGTACAAAATCGTTTTATTGTTACTAGCTTCTATGCACACAGCAGAACTAATCATGTATTATACCGTAAACTCAAATTGGTTACCTCACTCTGAATTCCAAAATGCATAAAGAGCTGTGCTAGTAAGAAGGCTCGGTGTAAAAGTATTATTATCTATATTTTAACATGTAATTCAATCATTTCCTAAATTTCCACAGCAATAATTATCTACTACATGAAAAAGATCCATAGGGGCAGAAACTAATGTGCATGAAGATTTCGGTTGTTCTTCGTTTTAAATTGCTCTTCCTAAATTTGGGGTCGATTGTCAATACATTTATAGGACTGGATTAAATAACAAGGTCTCTCTTTAAAAATAACTTGAAAAATATTTTATACAGCCGATCTAATATAGCTATCTTCCAGACAACTGTCGCTACTTTTCAGAACAAACATATGAAACCTAAGGCCTATTGTATTTGATATACAAGATTAATTGTAAACTAAAGAAGTTCATAATAGTAAATAGCATTTTGATAGGTGGTGGTCATCAGAATACAGGGCAACCTTCAACATAATCTGTTGTTATGCCCTTCGCTGTGGGGCACTGAACAAGCGGGCAATGCTCATCTGCTTCACCCCACCATGTCAAACTCTTGTTCTCCATGCTCAATGTTAGGTAAAGAAGCACACCCATGAATGCAACTCCGGCGTCCAAAGCTGCCGAGAGAACGTAGTTGTACCTTTGCCACCACGCCTTCCGATACTTGAAGATGAAGTAATTGAAGATAGTTCCGACTAGAATCCAAGAGTTGTAGTTGATTGTACCTGCTGGAGGGATGTAAGCTGATGCCCCAAGGAGGACAGGCAAATTTATCAAGGGAATCCAGGTCTGCCTTGGGAAGGCTTTATGGAGGAGCCACACAAGGACAGGCCCTAAGAAGCCACCCACAAAGAACCAGTTCAATGCTATGTAGTTTCCTGCTTTACCGAAGATCCTTCGGGGGCCGACAAGGCCCCATATAACTGATGCTGAAAAGAAGACTTCATCATTGGGGCAGGTCCAGGGGCTGTTCGAAGGGAGTTTATTCTTTTGACATATATGCTCAACAGAGTCCAGCAACCACCATGCTACCCCAAGGTTGATGGTTCCGGCTAACATGGTTCCTATGAACTGATTGACAAGAACAATTAAAGAGATTGCAAATCTAATCTTAATGATTATGTAAGCTTATGAATATGTAGGGAAAACGTGCTACTTGATTATAATTATGAAGCTTAAACAGCTGCCTACGATAAATAATCCCATTTAGTTTATCAATATGAACTCATTTCAATCCAATTTGAAAAAGCAAATGGTATTATGAATGTGAGACAGAGGATATATAAAATAACATTTCTCTAGAGACTTAGTATGAGCTAGGAGAGAATACCTGAACCATGAACATGGATTTAGGTGGGATCTTCATGTAATGCCCAAGCTTGAAATCACTGAGGAAGGAGATGGCTTGCGCCATACTCATGTACCCATATGTTTTAAAGCAGACATTGGCTATGGGCTTGCCTGGTAGTATCAAACCCATAATATATTCCGTGATGATGTTCAGTCCGGGCGTCTGTAAATGTAATTTAAGTTGATTATTAGAAAAGAGCACTTAGCTATAGGCTTGCATTTCTTCCACTTTAAATGTTTTCAAGGTAAATTTTTTTATACAAAATGCATGAAACAGCAAGGGATCATTATTTGACCTGGTTTGTTGTGGCAGTGATGATGGCAACAGGAAGAGTGAATCCAAAGGCAAGAACACAGGCTCCAATAAGTCCCCACCAAGGAAGTTGAACCTCGTGTTTCTTAAAAATGCATAGGGCAAGAGAAACTGCAATGGTAACCCCAAGCATAACGTGGAACCACCACTTTGGTATATCCTCATACTTCTTCATCAACCTTGTGTGGATATCCTCTTTGCCATGAACTGCATTACGGAATCGATTGTATATTTCCCTGCAAACAGAGCCATTTTATTATTTATAAACATGATACATTTAAGAAATGACATGTTATTTTCATTAAAAGGGAGACAAACAGTTGGTCTATGGTAATGTGTCTCCCCGAGGGATAGCAACATAAACATAAACTAGTCCATGGGCAAACCTATATACAGCAAATAATCAGCATCAACCATAGTGCAGACATGCCTTCATCATTTTCAAAAGCTTTATAATATAAACTAGAAATATCATGAAAAAAAAGAGACAAACTGTTTCAACTTTCATGAATGACATTGACTACGAAAAGCGTTTTAAGATAAGCAAAATGGAAGAGGTATGTACATATACCTGCCATAGAAGAGAGCAACATGAGTGACGGTAGAAGCAATGTTGGCAAAGCCCAGACCATAGGACAGAGCAAAGAACATGGTCAGGTTGATCCTCCCCTGCTTAGTGTAGGCCGGTATGTCAAGCTCAAACTTGTCATTGACAATAGCCCCCGTGTCGTAGGAGTTGCCATCTGCGGTGAACAGGTCTGGCGAGAGGAAGGGGAAGGTTTTGGCATCATAGGTGTTGAAGCCCCAATAGAGGATTGGTGCAATCACATAGACTAAGATAACGTATCCAACGAAGACGTTGGCAATGGCAAAGAACGGCACAACGAGAGGACTACCGAGGAAGGCGACGACGGTGTTCCAGTCAAAAGTGAAGGCCCCGATACCAAGGCCATAATTTCCAGAGCCGAGCTGCTGTGCTGTGACGGACTTTGGGAACACGTAGCAAAGGATGGAGATGCTAGTGATGGTGCCGAAGAGGTAGTCTGGCACCACATACCAGCAGAAGCTGCATATTAAGGCGATCAAGAAGAACTGTCCCCGGCTGAGGCCTCGGCGCTCTTCCTTCTCATGCAAGGCCCTGCACGAATGTGTGAATCCAGTTTGCTAATTTAACTACCAACATGATATGCATGATTAGCAAGAATTACAGATATTACATTGCTTCTAACAACTCTGATGGCATTGTGTTTGTCTATGATACTCCATTCGTCCAAACTTAACCATTTGGATTAGAAAACCAAAATGAACTCAAATCAGGTAATTTTGGATGGAGGGAGTAAAAAAGTATTTTGATAACCATCATTAGTAAATAAAGCTCATATCAGAGATGAATGGGTGATATGCTGGTAGGCATTAAACTTTTGAGTTAATATTCCATTAACTTATGGTGTTATTAGAAATCTCAAATCAAATCCATGATCATCATAATCAACACACGTTTTTCTCTTTTATATTTCACATGTTGGCAACTACCTGTAGTATAAGTTTTGGCCAAAAAAAACCGGCATCTGTGGTGTGAAAAGACACTGATCCATTGATGGTACCGCCTCAATTTACTTAACACGTTAAATTTTGGAAAGACTGGAATAAGCCGGTAAAGGGTATAACAAGTGCATGGGTTAAGAGTGCCATCAGAGGCAAATGTCTCATCAAAATTTCTTTAGCCAAACTGATAAGTTTGAAATGAGTAGTGGGGGGGCTGTCCAGGTCACAGAACCATGTCAAACAAGTGAATGCTTTGTGAAAAAACGGAAAAAAAGTCAGATACACCCGAAACCACTTTTACTTAATTTCTTTCTTTCAATTGAAGAAATAATTGGAAAATAAAACAGCTAAGTACAAAAATGAGTAATAGCCCACAGTATAGACTGGTAATTCAACATTTTGTTCATTCAAGTCAAAAGTGGCTAGCAATCCCACAGCCCACTATATCTCCAGGGCCGAACCGGGCCCCTGGCCCAGCATCTTCAAGGAAGACGGCAAGGACGCACACAAGTAGCAATCCGGTGGACCAAGCCAAGTATATTCAATGTGGACTAGCTGGTCAGACGTGTGAAACAACCATAGTTAGGAGCAGGCAGAAACAGAGACATTGCTTCTCAGTTTTCATGCATGTCTTCTCATATGGATATAGCAAAATCATATCTCCTCAGTTGGAACAATTCAGTGCGCCAGCGCATCACATCTAATTTGGGCCTACTACATGAGCTATCCATTCTCAAGACGTGCACTTCAACTATTAGTGGGTAAGACCTAAGCGCGCCATCTATCTCTAGTGGGCACATATCACATGGCACGCTAGGACGGTTGAATGATTTTTATCTTAAATGGCGAAGGGAAAATTTAAAAAAAAATCACTTTGTCCTGATTTAATAGGATTCTATTCCATCAGGAAAGTTGTTTATTTTTATTGAATGGTGTAAACCATAGCCAGGAGATTATGTCAAGGAGAAGCAAAGGTTCAGAATCCACTTAAATTGAGCAGGATCAACATCTAATATCGGACTGTCTTTTGATGGAGCCATTAAAACAAGACGAAGGGAGTAATCAAATAAGAGAGAGTAACGTTTTACCCAAATCCGCTGGTGAAGACGCGCATAGGGATTATTTGTGCGCTCACACAGGCGTTCTCTATGAGGCATCGATCACAGGTAATCAACGGCCAGTGAAACTTCATCAAGGCCTCACTCAGTGGATTTGAATTTGGGAGGACCCACACAGGTCACAGTGGGATAATAATAATATAATAATAAAAAAATAAAAACACAATAAAAAAGGGACAATAATAATATAATAATAGAAAAAAGAAAACACAACAAAAAAAAAAAGGGAAAATGCTTTTTTACGTTAATATGAGTAGCAGCCGGGGTCCACTTTTTTGGGCCCCAAGGATCAATGGTGCTTTATGAAGACAGAATCTCCATCACGCACAAATTGAAACGTCAATTTAGCCTTATTACTCCAAAAAAAGAGAGAGGGCGGAGAGAGTAGTACGAACCGGAAGAGGGAGACTTGGACGAGGGTGCCGGGCCACCACATATGTGCCGGCTCTATCACGTACTTCCGCAGCATCCCCGCCCACCCGTACCCCAACACCTGCACTTCCCGCTCATCAGGCCTCACCATTACCATCAACACAATCCCATAACCAAAAATCAACACACAAACAATCATCTTTACCAGATAAGATTTAATTTTTTTAATAAAGATTATGCAAGATTGACTTGGATAGCATCCAATAGTAGATTCCATCTTCTTCAAATCATCCTTTCTAGTCCAACTTCTTGGTCAATTAATATACATAGATATCCCTTTTTCAAAAACAAAAAAAAAATTCCCAGTTTCTAGCCTTAAATTAAATAAACTTTTTTTTAGCAAAAACAATGATTTTAATCCAAATCAAAGTTCCCCAATCAAAAAGATTAAATACTCCCAGCTTCTAGCCTTAAATTAAATAAACTTTTTTAGCAAAAACGATGATTTTAATCTAAATCAAAGTTCCCCAATCAAAAAGTTTAAATATTCCCAGTTTCTAGCCTTAAAATTAAATAAACTTTTTTAGCAAAAACAATGATTTTAATCCAAATCAAAGTTCCCCAAGCAAAAGGATTAAATATTCCCAGTTTCTAGCCTTAAATTAAATAAACTTTTTTTTAGCAAAAACAATGATTTTAATCCAAATCAAAGTTCCCCATAAAAAGATTAAATATTCCCAGTTTCTAGACTTAAAGTAAATAAACTTTATTAGCAAAATGCCAAAAACAATGATTTTAATCCAGATCAGTTCCCCAAGCAAAAAGATTAGGGACCAGACCACCAAAGGCGCATTTTAGCATCAATCATATGAAAACGACTACGATGAGAGATTGCAGATTAAAAAAAGGAACAAACTGGTGAAAAAAAAAAGGCATAAACATGAAAAGGCGCATTGTAGCAAACAGTACGGAAGAGAAACCCAATAGTGAGAGATGGTGGAGGACCTGAGTTGTGACAATGAGGATCCAACTGGCGAAGAAGGAGATGCTCCGGCCATAGAACGCCTTAATTATGTTTACGATGCCGACGGCATACGCTCCGCCGTTGCCGAAGGCGTAACCCGCCTGCGCAAAGATTGAAATCAGCACATGCTCCTTCATGTTGAACGGTCCCGGATTGAGGCTGAACTCCCGGTCGCCGAACCCCGGCAGCCGGAACTTTCTCCGGGGAAGGACCCGGGCCAGGAAGTGCCCGGCGGGGAGGGACGCCACCTGGACGGTGATCTGCGTCACCATCAGCGGCTCCGACCGGTAGCTGAAGAACTGGTTGAGGAAGGAGAGGACGGCGCACGATAGCAGGCCGATGAACCACATCCGGAACGTCCATACCGGCTGCGTTGGGTCGTCTGTGGTCGGCACTGTTAGGCGGACTTCCTCCACCGGTGAGTTCTCCTCCACCGAGTCGTCGGCCGGGTTGTGGGCGGCGGATATCTCCAGCGGCTCAATCCCCATCGCTTTGGCTTCTTGGAGTTGGAGGGGAAGTAGGATAGAGGATTTAAATGAAATAAAATATTAATATTTTTTTAAAAATAAATTAAAAATAATATTTTAGATATTCTTTAAGATAATAGTGTGAAACAATGACTCTATGAGTTGGATGTGAACTGGTGGGAGGACTGACTTCATATGCTTTGAATGTCTACGTTTGTGTGATTTAAGTCATGTTTTATATCTAATTTGCTGGAATGCCCTCGAGATTATGGTATATGAAGAGTCCTGTTTGTGCGCTATGGCTTATGCATGGTGGAGTGCATTGTCTCCTCGAGCGATCGGATTTTGATTGGTGGCATGTGTTAGTGGTGTTTTATTTCTTGCTCACTCTTAAAATACAAGCGCTAGCTGTTACCGACAAAGGAAAATACAAGCGTTGTCGAATGATGATTGAATGGCGTGCATTATGCACGCGTGAGTATGGAATATGCACGCTAGGTGTATGCTAACATTTTTTAATATTTTCACTATTATAATATATATAGAGAAAAGTTTAAATAAGGTCGCTCTCATATAGCTTATATGAGGCCACTTTAAATCGTAGCCGTCAGATCTTGATTTGACGGCTACAAATAGCTATAATGATCTCACCTAACTCTTGATGTGACACGCTCACCTACTCACTGATTTGATATTTATCCTCCGATCGAAATCTAACGGCTATAAAAATTAGCCTCATGCTCCTTATATGAGAGCGATCTCATGTAAACCCTTCACATATATATATATATATATATATATATATATATATATATATATATATATAAGAGTCCAATTTACATGAGACATGTCTCATTCAGCTTCCATAAGCCCGAAGTCTTCTCCGGTCTTCTCATGCAAAGACTCGAACTCATGTAAGCTGCATGAAAGAAATCTCATTTAAACTTTTCCCTTTTCAACATAGCTATATTTATTTTTTATAAAACTATTAAATAAAGCATTGGGAGGGGGACCCTTGAGAGAGACTCAGGCGTCCAAATTGGGTCATATGTTTTCTTAGTATTGGTTATTTGGGTTATTTTCCTTGAGAGAGACTTTTAATAGATATAATTTTGGGGAGTAAAAAAATGTGATACAATTTGGAATCACCGGATTGGACCTTTTTTCCACATTACAAGTCAAGAATGCATTTTCTTCAACAATTAGGGGTTCGGATTAGTAGGTGATTGGGCGTCTATTATACCTAAGAATTTGGATGGAGTTTGCAAAGGGCAAGTTATTGAGTTAGAAGTCGAGGTACTTTGGGTAAGAAAATATTAAATCCTAATTTTGAGGGGAATATTTTATCGCAAAAAGGGTAAGTATGAGTTGGCTTCGTGTTTGGAGGGGAGAGGCCAAGAGGGACGGTTAGTTTTAGACTGGTAACAGGCTAATAGCTGGACTAATAATTATGCTAAGTATTGACACTTGAAGGAGACATTTTTGTTTTTATAAATAAAAAATAGAGCCATTTGGTATAAAAAAAGAAAAAAGAAAGACACATTGGTCAAAGAAAATACTCTTAGATATTTGCCCAAAAAAATACACTTATGTGGAAAGAGACCACTTTCTACCTTACAAAAAAAGAGGACTTTTGGCAAAAGTAAAAAAATGAAAGAGAACTATAATTATTTACTTCCTCCATCCCAAAAAAAAAACTTGGCTGCATTTGAAAAATTATTGATCCACCATTAGGTGATTGGATTTACCTTACATGCCAATATATCCTAATGAGCGTGCATGTGCAAGATCAAATGGAGGCTTGAAATGTTATGGGCCCCTACAAGCCAATAAATTTAACTCATATTCAAATCCTATCAAGTTTTTTTTTATGGAGGATTATTTAAAAAATGTAATTAAGTGCAACTAATAGTGCAGTTTTTGCATACAAAAAATGCTACTCACTCTTGTCACTTTTCATTGAGACAATTAGAAAAATATGCATGCAAAAATTAGATGAAACATATCCTTAATTATTCTTGAAATTAGGACGGAGAAGTCAATGACCGTCGACCACCCGATAGCTACCCTAGGTCGAGGTCTAGAGGGGTATGCGATCAAAGGCACTCGCTAGCTCGCTTAGGAAGCCTAAGATTTTAGTGTGGATCCCACATCTCAATAAAATGAGTAATTATGTGATGGTCTCACAAGGAGTATGAATTTTTATTTTAAAACAGTAATTAGAAATTTAAGAACTTTCATATGAAACTTATTAAGAAGTCAATCAGGGGCAGTGTAATAATTAATGTGAAAACAAGGGGTGTGTAATTAGGGATAAGTCAAAGCGGTTGTCTTTGGGATTCTGCGAAGCTGAGAAGATTCCGCCGGCAGGATTCGTCTCCCGCGGATTGTGACGGATTCAGATGCCGGGCCCACGCCTTGATTCCAAGCTTCCATTTTCTTTTTCGGAGCGCCATTCACGGCAAGGCCCCTCTTTATTTATTCTATAGTCTTTTTTGATCAGTTGGAAAAAGGAAAAACAAATTCAATTCAAGTGCTATGATTTAAGAGGATTAATGGAAGAGACCCTCATATTTAAATGCCTCAAATTCTTCCTATTGGCTATGAAAATATGTTGGGTGTGCCGGGCATTCCACGCCAATTTTGTGCCGAGCCAATGAAATGCCTCTATGCATGGCCTTTCGACATTCCACTGGTGTATACCCTTGAGTGTCAGAATGGCCATGGGGGAGGGGGGGGTTTATTGGCCGGTCGTAAATCCACGTGGGTTGCCTGGCACGCTCAATAAGGGTCCCATGTGAGCCCCACCTCCTACAAAGGTGGATACAAAAGCACAAATATAGTATGTATCTAATTCCTTGTGGTCCGTTGCCAAACAAATATTGGATGAAATTCAACTTGGAAAAAATGTTTTGACTTGGACTGCCCCTTGAATTTGGGCCTACCTCACCTTTTTAAGAATGCATACTTGGCTCCTAGGATATTGAAGGTATTGTGGCCCCCTTGTCGTTGATCCCAGCAGTATACATAGAGGAGCATGCACTTGAGTTGTTCTCCATTAATTGGCTAATAGCTAAGGTGGAAGCTCCCTCTCTGCCGTCAGTTTCCAGATTAACTACTCGTGTTACACGGGAACAAATCCAACATGGCACACACTAAATAAGTTCTCAACTCCTAGAGGTTTTGACATATTACCTGGCTTTTTTCTGTCTCATGCCATATAACCTGGTTTGGGACTTGGTCTTCCCATTTTGCCCTCTTGAATCCTAACCCTAAACTCCAACCTCATTTTTCCATGTTATATAATAAAATACAGAAAATAAATAGCATGCGATGTCTCAACATAATTAGGCTATCATCATGATAAGAAAAAAAAGAAGAAAAATAAAGAAGAATGCAAAAACAAAGGGTGAAAATGGATAAGAAATGACAGAGATATTAATCATTAAAGTATGTAAAAAAAATCAGCGATTAATACCCGTGTACACTATTACACGATAGTAGTGCTATCGTATGCTCGACTACACAATATCTACTCATGTACACCGGTATTGTGTCATCGATTACACGATAACACTGCTATTGTGTACTCGATTATACGATGTAATCGTCTATTTTTTAGGGCATACTTCAACGAATCATCTCCTTCATTTGTAATCCATTTTTGCCCTTCTTCATTTTTACTGCTCTTTCTTATAATGATGATATCATAATGATTTTGAGATAATATCTAATAAAATATAGAAAAATCACGATAAATAGCATGCGATGTCTCAACATAGTTATGATATCATCATGATAAAAAAAGAGGAAAAAAAATAAAGAAGAATACAAAAAAATTGGAGAAAGCGGATAAAAAATTAAAGAGATATGAATCATTAAAGTATGACCCAAAAAAGTAATATCATGCAAGTACTATCTAGTAACCAATTACACGATACCCGTTTATCGTATATTTGTGTATACGATAGTAATACATACTCCAACGAATCATATGTCCTTCATTTCTGATCCGTTTTCGCGCATTTTTGTTGTTCTTCTTTATTTTTACTGCTCTTTCTTATAATGATGATATCATAAAGATCTTGAGATAATATCTAATAAAATATAGAGAAATCCACGATAAATACCATGCGATATCTCAACATAGTATGTCCGAAAAATGGGCGAAATTGAGTACACGATAGCTGTTATTGTATCATCGGGTACACTGGTATCGTGTCATCGATTACACGATAGCAGTTTTATCATGTAATCGATTACAGGATAGCAATGTTATCGTCTACTCGATTATACGATAAGGCTATTTTTTGGGACATATTTTAACGAATAATATCTCTCTTATTTTTATCTGTTTTTACCTTTCTTTTGCATTTTTCTTTATTTTTTTCTCTTTCTTATCAAGATGATAACCTAACTATGTTGAGACACTACATGCTATTTATCATAGATTTTTCTATATTTTATTAGATATTATCTCAAGATCCTTACGATATGATCATGAGAAAAAAAGGAGAAAAAAT